>CM042253.1:25132134-25704634 GCA_023566225.1 Romanogobio albipinnatus | reverse complement strand
CTGTATCAGAACCAGCATTAACTTCTTGAGCAATTTAAGCAACAGTAGCTTGTCTGTTTGATCGGACCACAGCCTTCGCCCACGTGCATAAATGAGCCTTGGCCACTCATGACCCTGTCGCTGGTTCATCACTGTTCCTTCCTTGGACCACTTTTGATAGATACTGACCACTGCAGACTGGCAACACCCCACAAGAGCTGCAGTTTTGGAGATGCTCTGACACAGTCATCTAGCCATCACAATTTGGCCTTTGTCAAACAGGCTCAAATCCTTATGCTTGCCCATTCCTGCTTCTAAAACATCTTTGAGGACAAAATGTCCACTTGCTGCCTAATATATCCTACCTACTAACATGTGCCGTGGTGAAGAGATAATCAGTGTTATTCACTTCACCTGTCAGTGGTCATAATTTTATGCCTGAGCGGTGTAAGTGCCATTTATTTAAACAATAAATAGCAGGTACAATTGCCAAGCAAATCATTTCACAAAAATACGTTTTTAAGGTTTGAATTGATAAAACAGCAGATATCATGTATGACAATATACTGTACAAGCTGAATGACCATCATTGAACATCTCTAACACACAATATGTCTGTTTATGCGAATGACATAAACACTTTGCAATAGAACGTAAAGTTCGTTTTGTCATTTCACGGTTCATTAATGACTGCCTTTAGGAGTTAAACATGGCATCTGACATTGTCAAGACAATGATGTGATGTATGGAGGCATTTCATACACATTATTCATTTATAGGATATTATTCATCAGGGCAAGACGCAGGGTGATGCTGAACCAGTGCTGCTGAAATGATTGCTGTTATTACAGACTAAACAGAAAAATGAGATGGCTGCTGGATAGAGAGGATCCATAACAACTTCCCACATTCATTTTCTATTAGCAGTCCAAACTGTCAAAGAACCAGGGTCAAAAAGTAAGGTTTGGTTTTTTTTTTGGCAACTTTTGCCAATGACGTATGAATTTACAAGCCTGTATATTATTTACTAGTCATGAAACTGTATTTTCCCAGTTTTTCTAAATATTATTTTAGTGCATAATACATGGCTGGTATACAACTTATATATGATAATAGAATTATTTTGCAGATTTGTATGTTTTTACTTCATACTTTTTCATATATTTTTCTCCATGACTTAATGTGAGAAATGTTTCTAGAACCCTATGATTTCCGTAATGCAGAGAAGTGTGTGGAATCATGGAATGCAGCCATAAAAATACACAGAATCCAGCCAGCAATTTCGTGTTTAAAAGACGTCTAATAGCCATCCAAACACAGCCCTGGCAAAATTCGGGCTGTCAGTGAAAATTTAATAGACGTCTAACTATAGCCCAAGAATAGAATAGTCATCTAAAACATGTCAAAGAAATGAAACCAAACACCTTGTAATCACTGTTGACTTTGCTTACATGAATAACATACATCTCGCAAGTTATTTTGGCAAAAACGACATGTAACCAAATTCAGGGTTATTTTGGCTAGAAGTTGGTTACTCATAAATTGACTATATCGGGTCTAAAGTTAACCAAGAAATGACGGCTATTGCTTGCTAGGAAATTTGAATGTCTTCCCTACAACCCGCCAAAATAATAGTTTGGTTTAACTTATAATTAGGTTTAACGTATAACTTATCTAGTTATAAACCATTAAGCCATGAATCCAGAACATTTTAATTCAGGAAAATATAAAATGCAATTTGGGGAAAAAAATTATAAACAGTAATAACAGATTTTCATAGGACATATTTCACAACATAAGTTACCACACATTAACTAATGTTAACTTTCCACTAAAAAGCTTAAAATTGTTAAAGTGCAATTTGTGACATTTTCTTTAATGGATGTTTTGTGTTTCTTTGATTTGAATCACTATTGCCAAAAGTTCCATTCTTCTAGAAGCGCATTTGTGAGGTCAGGCACTGATGTTGTACAAGAAGGCCTGGCTCGCAGTCTCTGCTCTAATTCATCCCAAAGGTGTTCTATCGGACTGAGGTCAGGACTCTGTGCAGGCCAGTCAAGCTCCTCCACACAAAACTCGCTCATCCATGTCTTTATGGACCGTGCTTTGTGCACTGCTGCGCAGTCATGTTGGAACAGGAAGGTGCCATCCCCAAACTGTTCCTACAAAGTTGGGAGCATGAAATTGTCTAAAATGTTTGGTATAACTCAACAGTTCGTGGAAAGACACTTCTATGTGGATGATGGGCTTGTGTCCCTACCTACTGCCGATCAGGCAGCCAGTCTCCTCCAAAGAACACAAACATCGAACCTTCGTTTACATAAGATTGCTTCAAATAGCCCAGCTGTTATGCGCAAGCCTTTCCTCAAGAGGAACATGTTAAGACTATAAAGGACTTAGACCTTAGTGGTGAAATTCCTCCTATACAGTGGACTCTTGGGTTGTGTTGGGAAATAGCAGACGACACCTTCACCTATGGTGTGTCATTAGTCGGCAAACCATTCACAAAATTTGGCTTGCTGTCCACTGTGAACAGTTTTTTTGATCCACTCGGCATAGTCTCTCCAGTCACCATACAAGTCACTACTAAAGTGAACTCTCAAACTGGACCTCTGAATAAGATGCTGTACTTCTTGAAGAAAAGAGAGTAACATTGGGAACATGGCAAGACTCCCTCCAGGACCTGAGGCCACTGCATATTCCTCAAACCTATAACTCAATTTCCCTCTTTTGTTGTCTGACCTTTGCTAAACTAAACAGTGGCTTACCTCAGGGTCATTGACCATGATGGAAATAGTGATGTCGGATTTGTCTTAGGTAAAGCCAAAGTAGCACCACAACACAAACAAACTATTCCGCGTCTCGAACTCTGTGTCACAGTATTGGCAGTTAAAATTGCCAACCTGATTCGCCATGAGATGTATCTCAGATTGCATGCTGTAAGATTATAAAAAGTAGTCTTAGGGTACATATACAATGAGACAAAGTATTTATGTGTATGTGCCTAACCAAGTTCAACGAATTTGCCAATCTTCCAGGCCAGAGCAATGGTTCTATGTTCCGACTGATCTCAACCTAGCTGACCATGCTTCTAGATGAGTTGCCGCATCCCAACTCAATGATTCGGCATGGCTCAGGGGACCATCGTTCCTCTCCAAACCATACACATCATTGCAGAAAGAGCCTGAACCCTACAAACTTGTCTGTCCAGAACAGGATGTTGAGATAAGGCATGATGTCCTCAGTTATTGCACACAAATTAGACTTAATATCTTAGGGACAGAAAAATTCCAGAGATTCTCTACATGGAAAACCCTTATAAGAGATATTGCCCTTTTGATCCACATCGTTCGCAGGATCAAATCCAAGAATGGTTGTGAAGGACATGTAGATTGGCATTGGGGCAATAAACTTCGAACCTCAAGATTATTCGCTAGCCTGGAACACCATTTTGAGAGCAACTCAACAGGAGAGCTTTCCTATGGAATATGCACCCTTTCTGAAAGAAAAGCCTACCAAAGAACAGCCCTCTCTTGAAACTTGATCCTGTTCTCAACGAAGGTTTGATCAGAAAATTCTCCATTAAGCTCCAATGAAAATAACCCCTTAGTTCTACCCAAGCACAACCACATCTCCAGTCTGTTAGTGCATCTCTACCATGAGAAAGTAGAACATCAAGGGCGTCATTTTATGGAGGGAGCCTTGAGAAGGGCTGGTTTCTGGATTATTGGAGGGAAAAGGCTGATTAGCTCAATCCTACACCACTGTGTTACCTGCTGTAAGCTCCTCAGGAAAATGGAGGCGGACTTGCCTCCTGAACGCTTAAACATAAATCCCCCATTTACATACATAGGTTTGGACGTTTTTGGACCTTGGATGGTCAGAGCAAGATGCACTTGAGGTGGACAGGCTGACAGCAAGCACTGGGCTATATTGTTTACTTGCATGAGCATAAGAGCGGTGTACATCGAGGTCATTGAATCAATGGATGCTTCCAGCTGCATCAACGCTCTGAGACGATTCTTTGCCATACGACAGGGGTGTCCAAAGTCCGGCCCGTGGGCCAAATTCGACCCAGGGATGAATTTAAAACAGCCCGCTGCGTGTCTATTAAAATACAGTATATTATATGTGGCCCGCCACAGATAATTTACAAATCATGCAGTTTCACGATGTCAATGCAAGGTGGCAGTACTAGAGTTTAGGCCAGGGAAACATCGCCAAAAGCAGAACGAAACAGCGCTACTTGTGCTCTGCGCAACTCGCAAGCTCTGACTCTGAACAAATGTGTTTACCTGCTGAGTGTCTCGATCACGCGCCCACTAAACAGCCTGTGAGAAGTGTTCGAGTTCGGCGCAGAGGTCTCCGGTATGAGCTTTTTTTTAATGAGTTTTTAATCATACTTTTAAACTTCGGGTTTCGGGTTAGGGCCGCCGCTAGCTTAGCTTAGCATAATGAATGGAATACTATGTTGCCAGGTATCATGTCCCGAGTAAAAGTGATCCAAAAAACAAAACAAAAAAACACCTAATTACTTCTTGTGGCCTGCGTATTTACAAAGAGTACAAATAGCAATGCAGATTAAGACTAGGCGATTTCCTAGGCAGATATTGACTTGGGACTATATTATGGGGAAGCACAGGCGAAGCACTGCTACTTGGGCGCAGAGATACACGCAACACATGAATCCCACAACTGTAGAATTCATGTTGATACATATATGATTACAAATCTTTGATTTCAATTCGTAGGCTAGTTGTTTACTGAGACGTTTTATTTCATTGTAATTAAAGGGTTAGTTCACCCAAAATTGAAAATAAAGTCAGTAATTACTCACCCTCATGTTGTTCCAACCATGTAAGACATGCGACGAAAATACTTTTTGAGCGGAAAAACAACAAAAATAACGACTTTATCCCACTATTATTGTTGTTCAATTTGAGCCTCTGACGAGAGTTCGCGGGAGTGCCACGACGCATGCGCGAGAACTGAGATTAGTAGTAGTAGAATCTACTACTACTAATCTCAGTTCTCGCGCATGCGGATAAAGTCGTTATTTTTGTTGTTTTTCCGCTCAAAAAGTATTTTCGTCGCATGATAGACTTAATACAGAGCCACTGTAGTCATTTGGACTCCTTAAATTACGTTTTTACTTACTATTCTGGGCCATCAAGTTTCATTCCCTCTGAAAGCCTATGGAGGAGTGAGACAGCTCTCAGATTTCATCAGAAATATACTAAATTATGTTCCGAAGATGAACGAAGGTCTTACATGGTTGGAACAACATGAGGGTGAGTAATTACTGACTTACTGAATTTTGGGTGAACTAACCCTTTAAGCTCCGTTAGACTTTGTACAAGAGACAATTTCATCTTATGTATTTTTGTGCTTATTTTCAGTTTCACTCCTTTGTTCATGTTTACATGCTCAGAGTCTCTATTAAATGGAGCTAAGAAGCTACATTTGACTCTCATGTTTTTTCATGATGGGAGTTTGGCTGGCTGTCTAAGTTTGGTTAAGAACACCAATTGGAGGACAGAACAGAGACACTTAGCTCACGAGATGAGACAAGAGATTGGGTTCAAAAGAATGAGACGAGATTTTTGCACAGTATTTTTAAGAAATCCTCAATGACAAAATAAATGAATGGAAAAATAGTCAGCAAGTCCATTTTGAAATGTTTTAACTAATCATCTTGTAATGTAGATTACAAGAAGTAAAACTAATTTACAGAATAACTTTCAGTAATTAAGTGTAATTATAAATTACATATAGGTATAAGGGAACAATATGTAATATTTGGGGAATAAAGGGGTAACTACCACAAAAATTAACAAATTATTTATACTGTAAGTATTTTTTAATTAAGGGGTAATTATTTGTGTAGTTACAGGGTAAGTGGTAATTGTTATTCCATGTAGTTACAGAGTAAGTATGAATCTACAGGCTGTAAATTAAAGTGGTGCTTGTTCCCCTCTTGTTTCATATAGTTACTGGGTAAATACAATAAACACACATACACTGGTGTCACTCTGAAACATTTATTTGAAAAGCAACTTTCAAAACAAATGCACTTCTTATTTATTTATTCATTTTTTAAAATAAACTTTTTATTTCAAATAATAATGCCCTGACAGAACGTCTCCTCCTCTTGTTCCTCTTCTTCATTTTCATTATTTCAACGGAAGGAATCCCATGTCTTTTGCTATTCTGTATTAATATTTATTCAACACCCAGAAATGCTCTCAACATTGACTAATATTTTCGCTTCCGACCAACTGTTACCAGAGCTTGCAATATGAGTAAAGAGCAATGTGAAGCTTTAAGCTTTTCACCTGAAACTCATGCGAGAACTGGCTTCTCTGTCTTCCTGTCTTGTTTGTTTCTCATTACTATTATCATATGTTATTGTTTGTATACTGTTGTGAGCATTAATTAAAAAAATACAATAAAATAAAATAAATACAGACGGCATTCGACATCCCTATGTCACCTTGCGCTCGTAACGTGACCAGTGAACTGTGATTCCTGCAACTCAGACGCAGTCTATAAAAAAGCAAAACAACAGTGGATGATGTAGTGTAAACATAGCGGTGGCATATTCTATGCTAATTTCACCGTCACGCTCTGTCATGGGCATGGCGATTTTGCGAGACAGCTTTTCACTCAATGAGAAATCTTGTCACACCCATTATAATTCGATTTAAACCAGTGGTTCACAAACCTGTCCTGGAGTACCACCAGCCCTGCACATTTTGTATGTCTCCTTATATATCTGACACACCCATTTCAGGGCTGCATCTGAAAACCCAGAAGACTTTTTGCGGACGAAGGTAGCTCACAAAACTGATTTCAGACAGACTTCTGAGGCAGCGTAACAGTTTAATGATCTACAGCAAAGTAGCGTGAGCTTTGGTGATAACTATCGCAATTATTTAATTACTATAATAGTAATTTCTCACTAGAAATGACATCAGAAGTGGAAAACATTATTAAAAGACTTACATTTACACACAAACTGACCAGCAACCGCAACTTTCAGATACCATCTTTCTTTTTCTAGCTCAACTGTCATCGAATGGAACGCAGAGGATTGTGGAATATCACAGGCAGCAATGGATACATCTATGCTGCTTTCAAAAATCAATCAAGCGAAGGTCTCTCAGAAGGCAGGAAGTGAAGCTAACATTGGATTCGGACGTGCCTTGATGCCTTCCGACCTTGAAATGTGTCCTCCGAAGGCAGCATTTTCCAGTTTGCGGATGCCTTATCAGACAATGGCTTGTAAGGCAGCGTTTGTGCTTGAAGGCACCTCACCAAACTAATTTCAGACAGACTTCTTAGGCAGTGTAACAGTTTAATGACGTACAGAAAAACAGAGAGAGCTTTGGTGAGAACTAAACAAATATTTAACCCTTGTATGGTGTTCGGGTCTGTTGGACCGGTTTTCATTTTTTATCAAAAGAAAAATTATACGATTAATGATTTTTTCAAACTGAGACTCATTGGCCTTGGCTCATTTTCTGTGAGGAATATATATCAGAACACATTTTCAATGACCACACACTGTACACCCCCCCCCCCCCCCTACACATTTATATTACACACAGGATGTCCGGGTTCAAATTGTAGGTCCTGTGTACATTTACTCTGTCCTCCTCCTGTCATGGCCTGCTGTAAGTGTGTGTATGTTCATGTATATGGTTTATGAGGACACAAATGTGTATAATGACACGGGTATTACAATGTAAACATGGTTTATGACGACATCTGTGTCCTCATATTAAAACATACTAAATTGTCTTTGTGGCGAGGTGGACGAGCGAGAGACATGGGAGGAACGAGCGAGATCGGTGTGCGTGATTGAGGATGAACGTCACCTGCGAGGCACACCGGTCTCGAGTCCTCTCATGAGGGAGCACGGAGGCATATAAGGACGAGTGACTCCAGTGAAGGACGAGAGAGGATCAGGCCTGGGATTTTGCGTTGTTTTATTTACGTTTTGTTATGTGTGTGCACGGCAGTCGTCTCGCGAGGGGCTGCCGTTTTTACTTTCATTTTGTGTACATTTGTTTTATTAAACTTGTTGAATGTTCGCCGGTTCCCGCCTCCTTCTTCCCATACGAACAAACTCTGTTACAGTCTTGTTTTTTGAAATTCAAAAAATGCCAAAGGTTTTCTGTGATTGGAAGGTTTAGGGGTAGGGTTAGTGTAGGGGGATAGATTATACAGTTTGTACATCATACATGTGTGTGTGTGTGTGTGTGTGTGTGTGTGTGTGTGTGTGTGTGTGTGTGTGTGTCTGTGGGCATGTTTTTGTGAAATGTCAGGACACAAATGTGTATAATGACATGGGTATGAAATAGGTATTACAAAAAGAGGGTGAAATATGAGGACGTTACCCATGTCCTCACTTTTCAAAATGCTTATAAATCACACAGAATTTTTTTTTTTCACAGAAAGTAAACTGTGCAGTTTCCTGTGATGGGTAGGTTTAGGGGTAGGGGCAGTGTAGGGTTTGTACGGTATAAAAACCATTACGCCTATGGAATGTCCCCACATTTCACAAAAAAACCTGTGTGTGTGTGTGTGTGTGTGTGTGTGTGTGTGTGTGTGTGTGTGTGTGTGTGTGTGTGTGTGTGTGTGTGTGTGTGTGTGTTATTGGTGTGTGTGTTTGTGCGTGCATGAGTGTGTGTGTGTGTGTGTGTGTGTGTAAGTGTGAGAGAGTGCAAGAGTGAGTTTTGTTTTTACCCCTGCTGTTCCCACACAAGGTTGCAATTCTTAAATGTGATCTAACAAAGGTAAAGAGAAAATATTAACCATATTTGCTGTTTATATTGCTTGTAATTGAGATGAAGTAAACATCTGTTGAGTATTTTAACATAAGATTTTTGATTGTGTTGAATTAAAAACCCCAAAATGCAGTGGGTCCATCAGACCCACGAACACTGGCTGAATAACAAAAATATCAACACCACACAAGGGTTAAATACTACATTAGTAATTTCTCGCTAGAAATGACATCAGAAGTGGAAAATGTTGGTTAAAAAAAACGTACATTTACACACAAACTGACCAGTAAACGCAACTTTCGGACGCCATCTTTTTTCCAGCTCAACTGTCACAGAGAATGGAATGCACAGGATTGTGGGATATCAAAGGCAGCGAAGGATACAAATATGCTGCCTTCACAAATCAACCAGATGAAGGTATCTCGGGAGACAGGAAGTGAAGCTAACAGATTCGGACGTGTCTTGGTGCCTTCCTGCCTTGAAATGTGTCCTCCGAAGGCAGCATTTTCAAGGTTTCAGACGCAACCCAGGTCTTGCAGTCTCTAATGACCTCATGAGTTGAATCAGGTGTGATAGATGAGGGAGACATACAAAATGTACAGGGCTTGTGGTACTCCACGACAGGTTTGAGAACCACTGATTTAAACCATATATTATGTAACTTCCAACCATCTGGCGAGTTCTGTACTTTTTGCCGCTTGGCAAGTGTTCATTCACTGAGCCAAGTGTGACCCACAAGAAAAATTACATTTGACATGTGTTTTCTTTAGGGACCTGAAAGTTTAATGAAGTCTGGATAGCAAACCTGATGTATGGTTGGATCATAAAATCATTACATTACAACATGGCAAACATGGTTTTGCCTCAGGTGTGTCGACCCTGTTCTTGGTAGAGCCCTCTGTTTCTGATGAAATGTGCAGCCCATTATCATGAGCATTAGTGAAATGATAAGCATGTGTGTATGTGCGTATGTTCATGTGTATGAAGACACTGATTTCGAGAGATGAATAATTATTGGATGGCAAACATTACCGTTCCTCGATGCATTTCACTGGGTGGCTGTTTGGATGAGTCACTGCACAAATGCGCTTTTCTGTTTTATCAACGTGTCTTCAACAAATACCCATGTGTTGCATATGACTGTATTTTCCTGGTGTGTAGAGTCTGTGTGTTTGCACACTCTCTCTGGGGACCTGGTCCCTCTATAAATATCACTGAAGGGAAGACTTCCCTTCCCCTGGTCAGACCTTGCACTAATGTGCTGTGATGCCGATCAAATATGTGCATATTTCTTCATATGTGTTTTCTTGTGTCTTCCTCGGCGTGAATATGCATGAGGATCTTTTTAAAAAGATATATATTTATGTTTTTGTGTACGCATTTGAATTATTAAGGGTTTGTTAGTGCATTTATGTTTTCATGTTTGTTTGTGTGTATGATCTGAACTCCCTGAACATTAATCAGAGAAGTTTCCCCCTGTGATGATTTTGGTATGTTACCAATGGCCATCAATCTAAGCTCACTACCAGGAATACTGGCTTATCAGCTAGTGGAAGAGAAAGAACATTGTTGCATGTTTTAGTTTTCCATGTGTAATTAAATCATGTAACATGCTTTTGTATTTGAGCACTGTTGCTTCCGATTGTCTACGTGTTGATTATTCCAGCAGTGGGAACGTTTCTCAGGGCTTTTGTTTAATGTTATGCACAACCCCTTACGAAACAAAAATATATTGCAATATACTAGAATTTATATTGCAATACATTAGAAAATATATTTCAATGTATCAGAAACTTCCACATATATTTGAAAATATATAGCAATATATATATATATATATATATATATATATATATATATATATATATATATATATATATATATATATACTAAAAAGGATAACCTATTGCTATATATTGATTCATATATTAAAATACATTGATATACAAACAAAACTATTACATTATTGCATGTATGTTTATTGAAAACAATAAACATATCTGTATATTGTTAAACATACAGATTTGTTTTATGAGTTAAGCAAGCTCATGTTTACAGAGAGGTTGATTACCAATAGTCCAAATCAAATTTTGCATGACATTCATTATATTTTACATTATATAGCCATATGGGTGGACCATATATGGCTATGTATTGATTAATACATTGTAAAATGGAGATGAGAGTATTATAAATTAAATTAACAGCAGCAATTACTTCTCTTTTTTTTGAGTCCACTTTATATTCCCCCACATGACATTTCATCCTCAACATTTTATTCCGCCACATGACATTTCCCTTACAAAAAATAACTGCAGTACATTGAAGTAAAACTGCAGTATATTGAAGTAAAACGTCTCGGTTACGTATGGTAACCCTCGTTCCCTGAAGGAGGGAACGGAGACGTACGTCGGTAATAACCGACGAATTGGGATCACTTCAGAGAGCCCCTATCAGCTTCGAGAACTTAAGAACAGGCCAATGAACAATTGGCGTGCGAGATTTGCATCTCGCGCTCCGCCCCGCGCCGCGGGTATAAACAGGAAGCGAGAGCATCGCACTGACGTTTTTCACTGAGGAGCCGAACTAGAGACCGGCCAGGCAGTGATGGAAGGAACTGTGGCGACGGGACGTACGTCTCCGTTCCCTCCTTCAGGGAACGAGGGTTACCATACGTAACCGAGACGTTCCCTTTCAGTCGGTCACTACGACGTACGTCGGTAATAACCGACGAATTGGGATCCCTATGGAAAACGCCACAGTAACTACCACTTCCAGCGCCCAGCGAGAGCCCCTCAGACCCCGTTCTGAAGCGGGCGGGAAGATTCACGCCAGAAGAGTCAACTGCTGTTCCGCAAGACCCATTCAGCAGACTTGATTGGATAACGCTGGGAAAGCGTGCCCGAAGGACGCTGCGGGAGCCACATCATGCCCGGAGGGAGTAAACATGTGGAGAGAACGTATGGGCTGGCCGTGGGCAGCACAACATACGGAAGTTCCAGGGGAGGCCCCGGCCAATGCAGGCGGGGGACGACACCGCACTGAGACGGCAGAGAACTCTGCCAAGGGAAAGACACGAGCTCGCCGTAGGGAGCTGTACCGTGGAGAATACACGTATGGGACCGCCGTAGGGGTCACGACATACGGAACCCAGCCTGACACAAGTTCCACCAATGCATACGAGTGCCAGACCTGGCGTCGGACGCTCCGCAACATCCGACTGCCGAGGGGTACGGAGGACTCAACAGGGTTCGCCAATCCTGGGGAACTCGACTGGAGAAATAAGCGCACGTATCCGTTCCAGAGGAAGGGAATGGCGCAGCAAGCCGACACTAGAACGGGCACTTCAGTGAAGCTGACTATGGGAAGCGAGCACACGAGAAGCCACCGGCTCTACACGCAGGCTATAAAATCTAGCGAACGTGTTGGGTGTCGCCCAGCCCGCAGCACTACAAATGTCTGTCAGCGAGGCGCCACGAGCCAGCGCCCAGGAAGAAGCAACACCCCTGGTGGAGTGCGCTCTAACCTCGAGCGGGCAGGGCACGTCTTGGGATTCATACGCCAAGACGATGGCATCCACTATCCAGTGGGCCATCCTCTGCTTGGAGACAGCCTTTCCCTTCTGCTGTCCTCCGTAACAGACGAAGAGCTGCTCTGAGGTCCTGAAGCTTTGCGTTCTGTCCACGTAAGTCCGGAGAGCACGGACGGGACAGAGCAAAGCTAGGGCTGGGTCCGCCTCCTCCGAAGGCAGCGCTTGCAGGCTCACCACTTGGTCCCGGAAGGGAGTAGTGGGAACCTTGGGCACATATCCAGGCCGGGGTCTCAGGATCACCTGAGAATCACCCGGCCCGAATTCCAGGCACGATTCGTCGACCGAAAATGCCTGCAGGTCCCCTACCCTCTTAACTGAGGCCAATGCAATCAGGAGTATTGTCTTTAGAGACAAGATCTTAAGCTCTACTGACTGTAAAGGCTCGAAGGGCGCCCTCTGAAGTGCGGTCAGCACCAGAGTCAAGTCCCAAGAGGGTATAGAAGAAGGGCGAGGAGGATTTAGTCTCCTCGCTCCCCTTAGGAACCTGACGATCAGATCATGCTTGCCTAAGGACTCACCATTAATGAGGTCATGGCTTGCGGCGATGGCGGCAACATATACCTTGAGGGTGGAGGGAGACAGCCTTCTCTCCAACCCGTCTTGAAGAAAAGATAGCACAGATCCGATCGAACACTTCCGGGGGTCTTCTCGGCGAGAAGAGCACCAGTCGACGAACAGGTTCCACTTCAACGCATATAGCCGTCTCGTAGAGGGGGCTCTGGCGGAAGCGATGGTGTCGACTACCGCTTGCGGTAGGTCACCTAGAACCTCCGCGTCCCGTCCAGGGACCAGACATGGAGTTTCCAGAGGTCTGGACGCGGGTGCCATAGGGTGCCCCGTCTCTGAGACAGAAGGTCCTGCCTCAGAGGAATGGGCCAAGGAGGTGCTGACGCGAGGAGCACTAGTTCCGGGAACCACGTCCTGTTGGGCCAGTACGGAGCTACCAAGAGGAGTTGCTCCTCGTCCTCCCTGACCTTGCACAGAGTCTGTGCAAGAAGGCTCACTGGGGGAAACGCATATTTGCGCAGAGCCCGGGGCCAGCTGTGTGCCAGTGCATCCGTGCCGAGGGTCCCCTCGGACAGGGAATAGAACAACTGGCAGTGGGTCGTGTCGTGGGCGGCAAACAGATCGATCTGTGCGGCCCCAAAGCGACTCCAAATCAGCTGGACCACCTGGGGGTGGAGTCGCCACTCTCCGGGAAGCACTGGCAACCGCGACAGCTCGTCGGCCGCACGGTTGAGCAGGCCCGGAATGTGAATAGCACGAAGGGACCTCAGATGCTTCTGACTCCACAGGAGGAGATGGCGGGCGAGTTGGGACAAACGGCGGGAGCGTAGACCACCTTGTTTGTTGATGTACGCAACGGCCGTCGTGCTGTCCGTCCGGACCAGAACGTGCTTGTCTTTGAGCGACCCTTTGAGGCGGCTGAGAGCAAGACGAACTGCCAGCAACTCTAGGCAATTGATATGCCATTGCAGTTGGGGCCCCGTCCACAGACCCGATACTGCAAGCCCGTTGTACGTGGCACCCCAACCCGTGGGTGAGGCATCCGTGGAGACAACATGATGCCTGGACACTTGTTCTAGAGGCACTCCTGCCCGTAGAAACGAAGGGTCCGACCACGGGGTGAGGGTTTGGCGGCATCTCGGCGTCACTTGGACACGGAGGGACCCGCTGTGCCACGCCCATCTCGGGACTCGGTCGTGTAGCCAGTGCTGAAGCGGTCTCATATGGAGCAGCCCTAGCGGCGTTACTGCGGCTGCTGCTGCCATATGCCCCAGGAGCCTCTGAAAATGTTTCAGTGGAACCGCTGTACTGCGTTTGAGCGTACTCAAGCAGCTCAGCACCGACTGGACGCGCTCCTCTGTGAGGCGCGCAGTCATGGCGACCGAGTCGATCTCCATCCCGAGAAAAGAGATCCTCTGTACGGGACAGAGTTTGCTCTTCTCCCAGTTGACCCGAAGACCCAACTGGCTGAGGTGCCGGAGCACCATGTCCCTGTGTTCGCACAACTGCTCCCGCGACTGGGCAAGAATCAGCCAGTCGTCGAGATAGTTGAGAAGACGAACACCACGCTCTCTCATGGGAGCAATGGCCGCCTCCGCGACTTTCGTGAAGACACGGGGCGACAGGGACAACCCGAAGGGTAGGACTTTGTACTGGTATGCCCGTCCGTCGAAAGCAAAGCGTAGAAACGGTCTGTGTCGAGGGAGAATCGAGACATGAAAGTACGCGTCCTTCAGGTCGATCGCTGCAAACCAATCCTGGGGACGGATGCATCTGAAGATGCGTTTCTGGGTTAACATTCGGAACGGCATCCTGTGGAGGGAGCGGTTCAGGTAACGCAGGTCCAGGATCGGTCGTAACCCGCCACCTTTCTTGGGTACAATGAAGTACGGGCTGTAGAACCCGGACTTCATATCGGCTGGAGGGACCGGCTCTATCGCGTCCTTCGCCAATAGGACAGCGATCTCCGCCTGAAGCACGGGGGCGCCCTCCTTCGGTATAGAAGTGAAGTGGACACCCCTGAACTTCGGGGGACGCCGGGCGAACTGAATCGCATAGCCGAGTCTGATGGTGCGGATGATCCAGCGAGACGGGCTGGGGAGCGCTAGCCAGGCCCCCAGAGACCGAGCAAGCGGGATCATCGGCACCACAGACGTACCCGGAGCGGGGCAGCGCAGCGGAACGCAGGGGCCCCAGGACGACATGGGAGTGGTCCGTGCAGGGGTCTGGGTCTGACACACGACCTGCATCCGCTGAGGGGACGGGCGAGCGTGGGGAGGCACTTTGTGTGCGTCCGCACAACCGACGCCCCCTATTGGCGAGGAGAGAGGTGTCTGAGGGGTACGAGGCATGGTAGCGTCGCATACCGCCAGACGCGCTCTCTTGGCACCCAGAGATGTTAGAAACTGCTCTTTTATTGAGAATTTGGGTGCCACTGGCACTGGGGCCAGTGGCGGAACAGAAAGAAAAATGGGGTTCCCCCGGCCCTCCACCGGGGGAAGGAGTGGAGCTGCAGCCATCTCCTGAAGAGCAGTTTCCTCCATCTCTGGGCGGCCCGTCTCAGGGTCTCTTCCGACGGCGCTTGCCACCTGGCTTGGCAGCGGCCTGAGCGGGCTGGACGTTCTTCCCGCGACCGGCTCCACGCCCACGGCCGGTGGAAGGCTGCTGCTGGGCTGGGGCGGGAGCGGGGGCGGCCGCAGGAGGACGTCCTCGGCGACGGGCAGTCGGAGGTGCTGCAGCCGGCGGCTGGGTGGAGGCAGCAGCGGGCCGCCGGTGCAGGATGTGTTTGATGGCCTCCGTCTGCTTCTGGGCGGCCGAGAATTGCTGGGCGAAATTCTCGACCGCGTCGCCGAACAACCCGGCCGACGATATGGGGGAGTCCAGGAACCGGTTCTTGTCAGTCTCCCTCATGTCGGCCAGGTTGAGCCAGAGATGCCGTTCCTGGACCACTAAGGTGGACATCGCCTGACCCACGGAACGGGCGGTAACTTTCGTCGCCCGGAGGGCGAGGTCCGTCGCCGCCCGGAGCTCCCGGAGGGGCTCTGGGTCAGACCTACCCTCGTGCATGTCCATGAGTGCCTGGGCTTGGTGCACCTGAAGCAACGCCATGGCATGCAAGGCAGACGCGGCCTGTCCGCAGGACCTGTAGGCCTTCGCAGTTAGACTGGACGAAAACCTACAGGCTTTGGACGGGAGACGAGGATCACCACGCCACTCGGAGGCGGTCGCCGGACGCAGTTGCATCGCGACGGCGCGTTCGACTGGCGGGATCCTCTCGTAACCCTTGGCCTGTCCACCGTCAAGGGTAGTGAGGAGGGAGGAGCCTCCAGGTCTGTTTCTGGCACTGAAGGGTGTCGTCCACGACCTGGAAAGCTCCTCATGCACCTCCGGGAAGAATGGCACTGGGGCGGGACGCTGAGAACCAGCGCGACCCCCCCCCCAGGAACCAATCATCCAACCTAGAAGGTTCGGGACGTGGTGGAGGGTTCCACACAAGCCCGACCTTTTCGGCGGCCCGGGAAAGCATAGCCGTCAACTCAGGGTCCGACTCAGCCGTAGCTACTCTCCCAGAGGGAGGTAGTGCAGCTGAATCCTCATCCTCTGAGGACTGGAACTCCCCCTCCGATGCTGCGATCGACATCTGCTCGTCCGCGGGCGCTCCGAAAGAGATGACTGGGCGCCCGTGGGCGGGACCAGCGATCTCTTCCGGTGGCGCCACCGGCAGCGGTGCTTGAGAGGGTTCAGGGACCTGCGTAGGGACACTAGGCGGGTTTGTCCTGAACGTTATCCTCAGATCACCCCGGCCATCCGTCGAAGTAGGTCTATCCTGGTTAGGGATAGCTCTAGATCGAGGTATGGGGAGGGGGACTCCGCCTTCCCGGAGGTAGGTGAGTCTCGATCTAAGCACCGCAATAGTCATGTTCCCGCAGTGAGAACACGAGCTATTCACAAACGCTGCCTCAGCGTGCTGTAAGCCCAGGCACGTGATGCAGTGAGTGTGGCCGTCAGCGGGCGAGAGGGAACGACCGCATCCAGAAACGCACGGGTGGAATGACATCTTGAAAAAGACGCAGTGTCACACCCGTGTTGCTCTTTTTGTGAGGAAAATGCTCTTTTAGAGAGTGCTGAAGCACCCAGGGAAACCGCGGCAACACACAGGGGATAGTGCAGCCTGTGTTTGCACTCCAAGAAGGAACGCCCACCGAAACCAACAGGTTGCTGTGATAACAGCAGTTGTTCCTTTAAGCAGCTTGAGTTCGCGGTCCCGCTGGAAAGCGCCGTCACACCAGCACACGATCCTCTTCTCTTTCTCTCGAAACAATCTCTTTCGCTGAAGAACAGGAAAGCAGTCTCTGCAACTTCAAACGCCGGTTCGGCTCCGAAGTGAATGACGTCAGTGCGATGCTCTCGCTTCCTGTTTATACCCGCGGCGCGGGGCGGAGCGCGAGATGCAAATCTCGCACGCCAATTGTTCATTGGCCTGTTCTTAAGTTCTCGAAGCTGATAGGGGCTCTCTGAAGTGATCCCAATTCGTCGGTTATTACCGACGTACGTCGTAGTGACCGACTGAAAGGGAACTGCAGTAACATTGCAGTACAAAGTAGTAACTGCAGTACAATGAAGTACAACTGCAGTAAAACTGCAGTACAAAATAGTATAACTGCAGTACATTGAAGTAAAACTGCAGTACAAAGTAGTATAACTGCAGTACATTGAAGTAAAACTGCAGTACATTGAAGTACAACTGCAGTACAAAGTATAACTGCAGTACATTGAAGTAAAACTGCAGTACATTGAAGTTCAGCAGCAGTAAAACTGCAGTACAATGAAGTACAATTGTAGATTTGCAGTATAATTAAGTTTAGATGCAATATCGTCCTGGGACCCAAGAATAGACTTTTGTCCACTGTAGTGGACATTATATTTTAGTGAATTTCTCTGACATCATACATGTCACAATCTGGATGTCCTTTAAAGAGCACATTCATGGATTTGCAGGGATACCAAATGTTTGGAGGTTTCACCAGGACAACAACTTCGTCTTGGTCTTTAAAAATGGCTGACATTAATGTTTAGCACTCTGAAATATGATCATATTTTTTAATTATAATTTAAATCTGATTAATTTTCCAATTGTTTGTTATAAATCAACATCTCAGGAAAATGTAATGGGGTTTCTAATCAAAATATGACTTTCTGTTACAAAACAGGGCATTATTTCATAAATGACCACTGTAGTGGACGCCAGGATTTAAATCATGTTTATCAGGCATTTTGGAGACATAACAAGTGAACAGGGAAAGAAATATCAATATTCCTATGAAATATTAGATACTATTATGAAAATGTTGCCAATTTTTCCTCCCATTATTACACTTCTCTTTTCATTACATATTGCACCAAGAACACATTAATATGCAAATTAGATGCAGTGAATAGATACATTGTATTGAATGGGAAAATTTTACCCACATATTTAATAAAGTAAAATGGTATATGAATGCATTTCATTATATCTTTCATAACATAGTTCAGAATCATCTTTAAATAAAGTTTGTTTAAAAAAACCCTGAAACCATTAATTGGTGAATTAAAATAAATCCCATTGTTTTTGCCTATACATGCAATTTCATGTCATTTAATTTTTTTAACAACTGAGTCCTGGGGCCCGTTCTTCGTACCTCGCTTTGCCTTGCATATTAGAGTTCCATACAGAGCTCTGATTCTAAGTTCATGTTTCTTTAGTGTGAAGGTCACAGAGCTGAACCTGAATCTAAAATCACTTGCCTCGTGCAGGCATGGCTTTATCATAATCATGTATGTTTTTTAAGAGAGTGTTCTTGTTAATGTTTTGATAGTATTTTAAACTAATTGTGTCAGGGTTCTGCCCTGGCAGCCTGGGGCCCGTTCTTCGTACCTTTCTAACTCAGTTAGCCGGATTTGATTGTTGACGATTTGGCATGATCTTGGATTGTTTGGTTCTTCGACGCTCATCCTGGACTTGCTGTCATAGCAACAGGTCCGTTAGCTTAAACCTGCTCGCGAGCGGCTTATTTAATGTAAACAGGATTAGATTGTATCTTGAGGTGATACTTAAAATCTGTCCCAGCCACTGCTACCTTATTACAAGAGTTCATTACTGAACTAGGGGCAATAATAATCATTTTAAATAATAATAATATACAAATTTTAAATTGTATATGTATATGAGAATGTATATGTAAGGAATAATTGACGACGGGCCGTTCAATTATTAGAACAATAATGCACACCCGAGGTGGTGATGCGGTCACGACGCGAAGCAGAGTGGCCGTTACACCTCGGGTGTGCATTATTATTCTAATAATTGAACGCCCCGGAGTCAATTATTCCGCTTATACTACGGTTACCACACCTCAAGACATCGAGCCGAAGATATATTTAAAGGGATTCGTCCGGTTTTTGTACTTAAATCGCTATTGTGAGTAGGACTATTTCTTCCGCGTCTCATCCAACGGCTCTTTTGTTAGTTCCGAAATGTCATTTTAAAGCTGTTAACGCAGGCTTGAGCCGTTGATAGCATTCTACTGCGGTTATTAGTAGAGAGAGAGAGAGAGCTTGTGTGAATTAGGCTCCCTCTGTGCGTCTCTAAACAGCTGTTATTACCTCACTAGTGAAAAAATGTCCTTTAAGTTGCTCCACTATATAGGCTAACTGATCAAATGGTCAGGGCAGCGCTGACACCTTTTTGTGCAAACTGTAGTGTGTGTGTGAGTGTGTGTGATTTCAGTAATGAGACAGAAAAGCTTGCCTTTGATGTCCGCTTCCGTTTGTTGGTTTTCATCTGGACTGTCTAATACTGCTGCCGCCCAGTTGTTGAACGGTTTATATTCACCGTAAATATTAAGATTTACTTTAGGAAAATCGTCTGTCATGTTGTTTTTTAGTCCTGTAATGTCCGTTATTACAGTTAACTATGCGAAGTGATATGGAACTGTAATCCGGTCAAGCGCTGCCTGGAACTACGTTCGCTGTGCATCTCCCAGAAAATAATTGCACACCTTAGAACGTTCATCAGCCAATCAGATTCAAGCATTCAACGGCCCCGTAGTATAAAATATTATAATGTTGTGTATAATACCATAGACACAGCCACTTGATTGAGCGATTTATTTGTAATGGAATAATTACTTTATAATTTTATTGGAGGTTTGCACACGTTGTACAGGTAATCTGAGGCGTGCATTAATTTAAGTGATGACGGATATTATGGGATGCTTGATGCAGCGCAGGAGATGCCGAGAATTTGATCTTGACCCTTAAGAAACTTTAATACTGTCACGTTACAAATCTGCTTCAAACTGAATTAAAAATTTAATTACAACATTGAAATAAAAATTTAAAGGGTGTACAAATACTATATAAAATCGTGAATATAAATAATTGGTAATCTTGTAAAAAAACATTTATCATTGATCTATTATAACTTTTATGTTGGTTTGGTCGTTTAGCTGTTTCCTTATAAAGGTCCAGATATTCGTGTGTTTTTTTTGTGTGTAATTTGCCAAGTTTTTTGCCAGGTGGCTTTTTTAATTATATGATGTCATTACGTTGCTCACTTGACGCCAGCCAATGGCTTCATTGCTGATCATGGTTTCGAGTATCGATGCATCTGCCCTCTTCAGGGAAAACAAGAACGCGCAGTGATCTTAGATCATTTAATCCAGATATTTAAATCCAATCCGCAAATTCGTTGGAAGAACCAAATTAGCCAGAGATCTATTTGGTTCATTTTCGTAAGGGTTGCCTTTTATGTTAAATATCTTTGTAATATCTGATAATATTGTATATACACAAAAATAGACTAAATCAGGACTTCTTTTCGCAGCACTCAAGCATTTATGTTCAATAGTTTGACATTAATGTGCAGAAAAGGATGTTTTACAGGAATACTATTTATTGTGTGATTGCTATTTTCAGAAAAATGCACTGGTAACAACAACAACAAAAAGAAGACCAAATGTAGTTCAACAGAAGATCATGGCTGAGTATGAAACAAAGCTACACTCAAATAATGGTGAGAGCTGTAGGCAACTTCATTTATTTGATCTTTTATAAACTATTATCTTTATAGTTTTAGAATGCATAAAAACTAATATTGTACTTCAGGAACCAAGACCTGTGGGAATGCTGGAGGAATCAAGTGTACAAAGTCTTCTGTCTCCTAAGCCATGTTAGAAGAGATCGAGGATTTAAAAAATGAAATCAAAGAGCTAAAAGAAGATTTACAATATTAGCGCTGCTGGAAAGGTAAAGAAATCTAGTTATACCACAACAATTATTCTCAGTACTTGACATCAGTTCTCAACAGTTTGCTTGTGGACTCTCTTCTTCATGGGTATATTATACCATAGTCTGTTTGTATACTGGATTCTGATTGACTGAAAGGTGTGCATTAAAACAATGAATGCACAGATAGTTACAGTCAGTTTAATCTCCATTCTAAATCAATGTGCTGCCTTTCCTGTAACACACACACACACACACACACACACACACACACACACACACACACACACACACAGAAACATATTTCTAAGCAACAAAGTCTCAAAGGGTTAGTTTGCCCAAAATATTAAATTAGCCCATGATTTCCTTAGCTCATCCTAGGTGTGTATGACATTCTTCTTTCAGACGAATACAATCAGAGTTATATTAAAAAAAAGTCCTGGCTCTTCCAAGCTTTATAATGGCATTGGCATAAGTGCATATATCCATCATATAACTGCTCCACACGGCTCAGGGGGTTAATAAAGGCCTTCTGAAGCAAAGTGGTTTGTGTAAGAAAAATATCCATATTTAAAACTTTATAGACTAAAATAACTAGCTTCCGGTGGTCAGCGGTACGCAAGTCAATTTACAGCGAAAGAGTAATCCTTGACGCATGCGTATTGATGAACACATGCCTTCACATGCTCTTGGAATTATCATAAATACGAGTGTCCTATGTAAAAATTGCACATGAACACCCTCCCATTTCAAAATTTGAATGAGATGAGCTCGTAATCACGACTTCAGAAGTGTGAATTATCAAATTTCCGATAGCACGTGAATGCGGCATTAGTCTAAAACGAGAATTTTTAAAGGGAAATGGTAGAGGATTTGGATATAAGAGAAGAGAAGAGGGATTTTAAGTTTGTTGCCCAGTACTATCCGTGAGAGGCGTAATAGCTTGCGATGCTCCTGTAAATCGCGTCAGGGGTCACTCTTTTAGCGCAAGTCCACTTGCGTACCACTGACCGCTGGAAGTTAGTTATTTTAGTCTATAAAGTTTTAAATATGGAGATTTTTTTCTTACAAAAACACGCCATTTTGCTTCAAAAGGCCTTTATTAACCCCCTGAGCCACGTGGAGCAGTTTTATGATGAATAGATGCACTTTTATGATGGATAGATGCACTTTTATGGACTTCTAAAATGTCTAAAAAGTCAATGCCGTTATAAAGCTGGGAAGAGCCAGGACATTTTTTAAAGGTGCCCTAGAATGATTTGAAACAACATTTTAAATTGTTCTCTGGTATCTACATAGAGGGTATATGCCTTATTTAAGGTCAATAATTTTCCAGATACGGTTTTACAGGTCCATTTACAACTCTAGAAATCTTCCCCAGGATGAAATGGTCTGTTTTTGCCTTATTTGGAAGGGTCATGAATATTAATGCGGAGTTCTGCTCTGATTGGCTGTTTCACTGCGGCTCAATGATAGCAGGCACGTCTATACTGACCGTCATGAGAATGGAGAGATTAGGCATTCAACCTTATATGTTTGAGCCTGTTTCTGACGAAAATGCAGATTTTGAGGAACAACAACATGTTTTGAGATTGGAAATGAACGCTTCTGAATGGTAAGTTAAGTCTTTATTTTAATTAGGAACCTGCAAAATCATTACGTCCAAACCAGAACTTCAGCCTAAACGATAACTAGCATATAGCATTAAATATACACATCAGCAGTCACAACTTTAGCATTGTAAAAAGATTTTAATTATTGTAATGTGATTTTACAATGATAGCTTCTTCACTTTGAATCACAAACTGAACTGGGTAGCGCTTAAATATGTTGTTTGTACAGTAGCGTTTGAGTTTGACAGTAGAGTACTGATTTAAAAGTCGATTTATTTAGCCATTTCGTTATGTAAGAAACCTGGATTACACTATTGTTACTGTACTAGCATCTTGCGTCAGATCTACAACGGGGATATTATCGTTAATGTTGTCTCTCTAAGAAACTTTCAGTTTAATCAGAAATTGTTTAGACAGTCAAGAAGTGGATAAAATCACTTACTGCTTGTGGGAATATGGTTGGAATTGCCCCTTTCTTCAGTGTCAGACATGCTTGATATTGTCCCGGGTTTGAAAAACTGTCCGTGGTGAAATGGGCTGAGCAAACTAACAACTCTGAATTAAATTGTTGCGGTATCCGATTATAAATAAACATCAACCATGCCTGTTGACATGTTTTTTTATATGTGGGAAGAGTATGAAACGTCTTCACATCCCCTGCACAGCCTGGAACATAACATTTGTTTCCATGATCTGCCATGTTCGCTATCCTCGCGTGACGCTTGTTTACCTGCAGAGATGATACGGCTGCGCAGTTCCGCCTGACAGTGAACATGCAAATGTTGGGGGGCGTACATATTAATGATCCCATCGATTGCATCACTGCTGGTGTTATGTTGAGATTTGCCTATTTTTCCGTGGTGTTTTTCACAAACGAGATTTACATATGAAGGAGGAGGCAATGGTGTTTGAGACTCACTGTATGTGATTTACATGCACTGAACTCCTGTTATTTAACTATGGCAAGGTTCATTCGATTTTTCATTCTAGGGCACCTTTAATATAACTGATTATTCGTCTGAAAGAAGAATGTCATACACCTAGGATGAGTTGAGGAAGAGTAAATTATGGGGTAATTTTCATTTTTGGGTGAACTATTCCTTTTTTGCTGTTTCTGAAGTGATTCAACTGTAAATTCAGCTTCACCAGAGTGCTGCTGCACAGATGCAGATAATTCACATATGCACTATCTCTTTCTCCTTCGTTTATTCATTCAAATAAATGTATTCCAACCGTGATGCTAATTTATCTCTGTGCCTGATTTAAAGTGTGCAGAATGCTAGATCTAATGGCCCAATAGCCAAAAAAATAAAATGAACTGTTAGTTTTACCCTTCCAGTCAAATTGTGCTCCACAAACATTAAGGACAGCTTTAATTTAACTTTTTTATCTATCTTTAACAGCTGGGTGTCTATTGCACAGTTTTAGTGCACTTCACAGAGGCAACCCGCTTCATGTCAGGTGGTTCTTTACCTCCATCTTGTTCAATAAATGTAATGCACATCTAGCCATGGATTAGCCCTTATGTGAAAGGTTATAAGTTACACAAAGTAATAAATGAAGGGGCACAATAACTGTGGAACATATATTCTATATACTTTATTCCAATAATATTACATTTTTATTTAAGGTTAGATTTGTGAATTAAAAGTCTGAGAGGATAAAAACAGCCAATATTTGTGGAGGGCGCTGTACAGTATTTAAACATGATTGTGTCTCTGCTTTTTATTTTTCCAGAAATGCGTGTCATTGTGCAAATTACACAGACTGTCAGTGGAGTGACAGAAACTCTCAGATTTCATCAAATAGATCTTCATTTATGTTACAAAGATGAACGAAAGTCTTACGGGTTTGGAACGACACAAGGGTGAGGAATTGATGACTGAATTCTATTTTTTGGGCTGAACTAACCCTTTAACTTCTTTTACCTGGAGTGTTCAAAGCATATTTGTGATTTGATAATGCTCACCAATATAGCGTTAGAAATTCATTGGAAATATTATGAATACTTTGCACAATTCAAGATTAATATGAAACACACTATATGCCTGTGGTGAAGTGTAACTGAAACTTGAGTTTATCTAATAAATTTGTTTCTTTGTTTATCCAGACTACATCCTAAATAGTGTTTCCACATCTGAGATGCAGGCAGTTATAAGAACCATGTGGGATAATGATGAGGATAAACTCTTAAAAAAGAATAAGATATATTCATGATCGTATGATTTGTAAATAAACACTTTAAATACAATGTCTAACTCTAAGTCTGTTATTTGAAGTTTAAAAATAAAAAAAGTAAAAATCACATTTATTTTCGCATTGCTGTTTGAGACATTCACTGTTGTTTTGTACCGTAATTTTTAAAATAAAACTTATTCTGGTTGTATTTTAATGGTAATGGTACAGCATTTTATTTGTATTGCACTTTGGTAGTATTGTAATTGTGCTTTAGTTATGTTATGTATTGCAGTACTACCGCAGTTATATTGCAGTATTATTGCAGTATTACTTCAGCAGTACTGCAGTTATAATGCAGTATTATTGCAGTTATATTGCAGTATTATTACAGTATTATTGCAGTATTACTGCAGTTATATTGCAGTATTATTGCAGTATTACTTCAGCAGTACTGCAGTTATAATGCAGTATTATTGCAGTTATATTGCAGTATTATTGCAGTATTACTGCAGTTATATTGCAGTATTATTGCAGTATTACTTCAGCAGTACTGCAGTTATAATGCAGTATTATTGCAGTTATAATGCAGTATTATTGCAGTATTACTGCAGTTATATTGCAGTATTATTGCAGTATTACTGCAGTTATATTGCAGTATTATTGCAGTATTACTACAGTATTATTGCAGTATTACTGCAGTTATATTGCAGTATTATTGCAGTATTACTACAGTATTATTGCAGTATTATTGCATTATTCCTGCAGTATAATTGCAGTATTACTTAAAAAAAAACTGCAGTATTTTTTTGTAAGGGTTCATCATCAACATGACATTTCAGTCTTCCACACAGTTCTCAGGTCACTGTCCCTTCAGTGTCACGGTTCATGAATACATCGTCTCACCTTCTCTGTGTGTGGTTGTGTTGGAGGCGTGGTTTCTGATTGCTGAACACTTTGATCACTTCCACCTGCTGCACTCATCACCTGGGCTATTTATACGTGTGTCTCACTCAGCCTTGTTGTCAGATTGTTGCAGTGGAGGTTCCTGTCTGTTTCGTGTGTTCCTGGTCGTGGCTCTTCGCTCCGGATTTCTGGATCCCGCTGGTTCGGTTTGCCCATTGCGTCCCTGCGTCGCTGGCCTGAGTGGTGTTTTCTTCAGTCTGCTTCAGTCCTGCTTCATTCGTCTGTGCTTTGTCCAGCGATCTGTCCTAACTCTACTGTGAACCCGAGTATAATAAATACCTGTTGTTGAACTTGCTATTGGATCTTCTGCCTTTTTCCTGTCACCAGACCTAACATTCTAGCCTGGGAAAACCCAGACAACTTCCGGCAAATTTAGATTTGCTCTGCAAGTAGTCTGGCAAAGAGCCCATTCAAACCCATTTCTAATGCCTAGAAATCGAGGCACCAATCAGAAACGTTGGGGCGGGCTTTACACGATGACGACAGCGCAGCGACGTTGAAGCAGATTTGCCGCTGTGGAGCATCACTTGTTTGAATCAGCTATCACGTCTGTTTTAAGCGATTTAAACTTTTCCTTTTCGTTAAAACCCGAGCAAAGAACAACACTCGAAGCCTTCATATCTAAAAAAGATGTTATCACTGTCTTACCGACTGGATTCGGCAAAAGTCTGATACCAGCTTGGCCCTTTGGTGGCTAAACGAATGGGTCTTAGCGAGAACCCTCTGGTAGTGTTAATGTTTCACAAAATATAGATTTGAGTCCTTTTCAGGCAAGAATGTAGTTGTTTAAAGCTCAAATCTGTGGTTTATTTATAAAGAGAGCACCTTTTTGAAAATTATATCTGCCGTTTTCGGAGTTGTGAGCTCCAGTGGACCAGCGGCGTTCAATCACTCATTAACTCCACGAGAGGCGCCTTTCCTCGGCCAGTCCTTCAGCCGTCTGCCGCTGACTCTGATCTCTCTGTAGTGGTTAAACATCAGATATGATTCGTGTAGATCTAACGGATGATCTTTGCTCTCATTAATCTATAATTTGTTCCCTGACAGATCGTTTTGTCTGAGGGAAAAGTGAAGTTTCATAACTTTATATTTTTAAGCTATTAAACTTTACCGTTGTAGTCTCCTAGCGCTGACTTTGTTTGACTGAATTGCTTTATTTATTGTATAGCTTCTTATACCTTTTACTTATACTTTTATAATTGCTATTGATCACACATAAACTGACATTTAACAAAAAGAGACTGGGTTGTGTTTTATGTCATATTAATTTATTACAGTGATAATCATAGCCTATATTATGCACACATTAATGTGTGTGTGTGTGTGTGTGTGTGTGTGTGTGTGTGTGTGTGTGTGTGTGTTTTTTTAATGTAAACGAAAAGAGGCTGGGTTTTTTATATTTTGTTTTGTTATAAACATGCATTGAAGATAATATATATAATATGTTTCTTTTTTTTAATGAAAATTAAAAGAGGTAGAGTGGTGTTTTATCTTATATTTCGTTTTATTGTAGCCTAAAATATACAAATATATACTGAGTGATACTGTCAAGAACGCTGCTTGTCCATTAGCAGAGTAGGCGGACTATTAACTAAATGGCGGCGGGGATTCCCCCGAGGGGAAGTGCTTAGGGAAGTTTGCAAGTGCGTGTCTAAAACTGGAGTGGAACGCAGCATACGATGTTTCTCCGTCGCTCTGCATACGTCATCTCCTTCGTCGCTCTGATTGGTTTTACACTGTAAAACATAATAAGTTGACTTTACTTAGAAAAAGTGAGGAAACCGATTGCCTTAAAATTTTCAAGTAAAGTAGAGTATTATTTTTTTGTCTGCTAAACTTAACAAAATTTGTACAGAAAACTTATTAATGAAGTATACTTAACTCAAAATTATTAGTTATGTTAACTTGTTATTAGTGCTCACATTACTAGGAAAATATTAGGAAACCGATTGCCTTAAAATTCTCAAGTAAGCTGAACTTAAAAAAATAAGTGAAGACAAAAAGCAACAACTGAACTCCATTCAACACTTCTTTATTACTTATCAATAGTCTACAGGTACTAAAAACAATTAAGTAAGCATTACTTAATTGCATTAAGCTGTTCTTACTTAAACCGTTTAAGTTTTGTCAACTTAATTCTATCTGCGATCTGAGGAAGTGTAGCCTACTCCCAGAGTGCATTGTGGCATGAATAAATTAATTGCTTCATTTTACTATTTTTAGCTTTATTTTACTATTTGTCTTTTGTCAGTATAACCCGAATAATGACAGCAAGTAAAATAGTAAAGGTCGTATTAATAATAACAATTAATAATAAAATAATAAAAAAAAGTCCTTGTTACCATTGTTGTGTTTTGCATGCTGAATGTTGAAGTCTGTGTGTGACACACTCAAGCATGGTCGAATTATATTGTGACAAATATAGAGGGATTATATCAACTCAATTAAATGGTAATGCCATAAATATTAGCAAAAATAATGTTAAAAGATCATTATTTGACATTAAATATAGTTATGTTATACATCGTTAATTGACAAATATTATATATATATATACAGTTGTGTTAAAAATTATTCAACCCCCACTGAAATTGATTGTTTTGGTCGGTTTGACATTGATTTTGATCATTCAGTCATCCTACTTACAATTAAATCAAAGAGGCACGTGTAGGTCAGACAAATATAACATAACATTTATAATGAAATAACCACAAATGTCTTTTCTGAGCTCACATCATTATCAGTTTTATTCAACCCCCAAGTGACATTCAATCTTAGTACTTAGTACAACATCCTTTTACAGTTATAACAGCTTTTAAACGTGAAGCATAGCTTGACACAAGTGTCTTGCAGCGATCTACGGGTATCTTCGCCCATTCATCATGGGCAAAAGCCTCCAGTTCAGTCACATTCTTAGGCTTGCGCACAGCAACTGCTTTCTTTAATTCCCACCAGAGGTTCTCAATCGGATTTAAGTCTGGTGACTGCGATGGCCACTTCAAAATGTTCCAGCCTTTAATCTGCAACCATGCTCTAGTGGACTTGGAGGTATGCTTGGGATCATTGTCCTGTTGAAAGGTCCAACGTCTCCCAAGCCTCAGGTTTGTGACGGACTGCATCACATTGTCATCCAATATCTCCTGGTACTGAAGAGAATTCATGGTACCTTGCACACGCTGAAGCTTCCCAGTACCTGCAGAAGCAAAACAGCCCCAAAGCATGATTGACCCCCCGCCATGCTTCACAGTAGGCAAGGTGTTCTTTTCTTCATAGGCCTTGTTCTTCCTCCTCCAAACATAGCGTTGATCCATGGGCCCAAACAGTTCTAATTTTGTTTCATCACTCCACAGAACACTATCCCAAAACTTCTGTGGTTTGTCCACATGACTTTTGGCATACTGCAGGCGACTCTTCTTATTCTTTGGAGACAGCAAGGGGGTGTGCCTGGGAGTTCTGGCATGGAGGCCTTCATTACGCAGGGTGCGCCGTATTGTCTGAGCAGAAACTTCAGTACCCACATCTGACAAATCTTTTCTCAGTTCCTCAGCAGTCACTCGGGGACTTTTCTCCACTCTACGCTTCAGATAGCGCACAGCAGTCGAAGTCAGCATCTTCTTTCTGCCACGACCAGGTAGCGTTTCAACAGTGCCCTTTGCCTTGAATTTGCGAATAATGCTTCCTATGGTGTCTCTTGGTATGTTTAACATCTTTGCAATCTTCTTATAGCCATTGCCCTTCCTGTGAAGAGTAATCACCTGTTCTCTTGTCTTCCTGGACCATTCTTTTGACTTCACCATGTTTGTAACCACACCAGTAAATGTCTAGAAGGAGCTGAGTATCACAGTCATTTTAAAGCTGCCTAATTGGTGCTTATTAGGCTTTATTGCTGCTCCCTGACATCCACAGGTGTTTTCAATACCTGATAGAAAACACTTCAATGAACCTCTGTTCTTCAGAGTGGTAGTCTTTAAGGGGTTGAATAATTGTGTCAATAAAGAATTCACAAAAGAAACATTTACTACTGTATTACAAAACTAATTGATGTCATTTTAGTTGCATATGGTTCTTTAAGAAGTCCTTGTAGGATTTCATTCTGAATACAATTACAAATGTACACTAAATTCCCTAAAACCATTTACAGCATTGGGGGTTGAATAATTTTGAACACAACTGTATATATATATATATATATATATATATATATATATATATATATATATATATATATATATATATTTTACTTCCCTTCTTTTGAAATCATACAACTATGATTTCTTGTTGCATTGCTGCATTAATAGGAAGTTAATTACTATAATATGAATGAAGTTCCAAGTGTCCAACCAAAGGGAACACTAATCACAATTGTGGTGAGAGGAAGTGGAGGAAATGAGTGATAAGTCTATACAAAATTGCACCACCTCAAAAACACTTTGCCCGCCCGACCGTCCGCCTGCTTGTTTTTTTGCTTTGGCAAAATGGTACTCAAACCAGTCAAGTAATGTTTACTTGAGTTTTCTAAGTAACGAAGGCATAGCATGCAAATAGTTCAGATTACTTAATTGTTTTAAGTAAGTTCAACAAATTATTGGACATTAAGTAAAGTTTACTAAAAAGTCTTAGTAAGAACAACTGTTGGATTCTATCCAATTGCACCGAGAGGTATTTGAGCAACGCCCGTTGGTGACGCCCCTTTGGAAATGATTTGTCTATGAAGCTTTGCCAGACCATAACTCAGTTACTACTGAGAATGGTCTGGTTTTAACCAGGCTACTAACATTCAGCTGCTGCTTTTGAAATAAACATCATTCAGTTACTGTGAACTATTGATGTCTTAGTCAATCTATTATATTTTAAAATATATGACAGACATTGTACATTTGATTATTTCATATTTATGTACATTTGATTATTTCATATTTACCATGTATACAATATATAGCCTAATATGATAATTATATACATATTATGTAATATAAATCAATATATTTAAGACATATGTTCCCATATAAATCTGATTATATTATCTTGTACATTGAGGTATATTATCACATATAATTGTACGTTTATATTTACATATATATATATATATATATATATATATATATATATATATATATATATATATATATATATATATATATATATATATATATATACACACACAATGGCTATTCCAATATATAATTTCATATAATGAGGGATATATTTCAATATACATAACAATATATTAAATAGTATAATATGTATTTATTCAATATATGAAAACGGCAATAATTGCAGTATTGTCCCATATATTGCAATATATAACTTACATATATAATATATTATATCATATATCATATGATATATTACTATGTAAATCTCAATATATGGAGACACATGAAATATATTGTCACGTAATATATTGAGAAATATATTTTTGTTGCGTAAGGGACTGCACTCTAGGGCTAATATTTTGCTCTGGCAGACGTCAGGGCCCTTTTTAGGCTCTAGTCTTGCCAATAGCTGTTTATGTGTGAATTAAGCCCATTACTTGATGAGATTTGTAGTGTTTCTGTTACATAACTTTAGCTGAATATAAAATAAAAACTAGAGCATGCCATTAATTAAATGTGTGATACTGTTTTTAGCAGAGTTAACACATTTATTCATTTTGACATCATAATTGTTTCATTCTGATTTGTGATTACTAAAAATTGACCAGAACTTTCAAGCCGATTGGGATATTTTCAGTCTGAGACACCAGAGGTTTTATTTTCATGTGTACTACTGCCCCTAACACTATATGAGACCCTTGTAAAGTACAATGCAATGTATTTATATTTATATAATTATTATTTATAATTTATATAATCAAATTATGTATAATCATTAGAGAATGGAAGAGATGTTGCTGCAAGGGGGAGGGGAAGTTATTTTGATTACAAGGGCAGATGAAAAAAAACCAATGATGTGCACAGATAAATTATTTATATAAACACTGCAATATTTCATAAAAAAAAAAAGAATTGTCCATTTTGATTTCATGGTGACTTAAAAGAGTCATGAACTGCATTGTTTTATAAACATTTTTCCTACCCTGATTTTCGCCTCTGATTTAAACGCTGTCTACTGTGAGTATAGTAAACGTGTCTGCTGTGAGACTTCAGTGTAAACGCCAACTGCTGTGATTGGCTAACAAGTATTACATGTGAAACTCTCTCGGAAACTTTTAGCACATTTTTACAACTCTAAAGGTTAACTAATCATGAAAAGTGTTAATTATATTTAGGCATGAAAGGTTGCAGTGATGAGCACTGTAGCCAATCACAGACATTTTGAGCTCATGAATGCAGTGATCTCGTCATTGCAACACGATTTCTGCACACTCACAAGTGCGTTCATCATAACTAACAGTGCACAAGAGATTCATTGTTTATAACAGGAGTTTTGGCGCAAGTCCAGAAAGTCCAGTCAATGATGAACTCACACTGTTTAATTGACACTGCAAAGGGAGTGTTTTTTGATCGCTTTCTGTACATAATTCAAATCATAGATTATTTCCATTTTACTAAAAGAAACAATGTGAAGTTGACCGTTTAGTCACTGGTTTGATTTACTGACACATAGACAAAGAACATCTTGACTGTACATTAAATATTATATATCAGAAATCACTGGTCCCTGTCAGGCATTACAATTAACACGATTACTGACATGTTGTTGCATTACTGTCGAGTTTATATCGTAAATGTCTGTTTGCAAAGCCTGCGTCGGAATTGCGACTAATTTACCAAATGATCCACATTGAAATGTACCGAATACATATAAATAATGCTCAACTGAGACATTCACATTGTGGAAAATAAATAACCGCATTCCTAAGCATTAGGATCCTTTGGAAGGTAATGCTATTTTAAGTCCAATAATTCTGTATCGCTCTTCTCTCCTCGTCATCTCACTAACACGCCAGTCGGTGGGGCCAAAGTTGCTTAAGCAGGCATTGATTTTCTTCTGCAGAGGCGGTCTTTCACCTATGTATAGATAGGCACATTCCACAACAAGTCATTATCTGGGCTTGGTTACAATAAAAGCTGTTTTTGGACTAACAAGGAAGTTTTCAGTTCTCAAACTTACATGAGATTCTCATAGTATGAGGACCTCTTATATGTCAAAACTGTTATTTCTCAGTTCATGGCCCCTTAAAAAAAAGGTGATAACTAGATGAAAACCCCCCGCCAAATGAATCATAATTAAATATTTTAATAAATAATAAGTAATCAATTATGTATATAATAATAATAATAATTTGTATTTTTAAATGATAAAAACATTTTACTTTGTTCAGTATTTAGTTATCATGACCACTGGCTTGAATCTTAGATTATACATCAGTGTGTGCAGACACACAGACTCTACACATCAGGAAGATATCGTGTCACAGACAGGACCATTTATCACGGGCGTCACATACAGAACTTCAAAACCCCAATCCTCCCTTTAATCTTTAGATATCAGAGTAAATTAATATAAATGGACACATGGAGGCCACCAGCTGCACCATGTTGCCACAAAAAGCTATTTAAACGTGTTAAACATTCACATCACATGATGCATCTTAATAGTAGATGTGTTCATCTCATGTCTGTTTTGATCTAAATGAGACAACAAAGACTTAACATAAATCTTCCATAAAATGTTATGTAGGGCAGTATGAGTAGATAATGGTTCTTCAAGCTGGGTTTGTTTGGAAAAAGGATTCTGAGACTCCAGGGGTTTTATCTTCCTGATGTGTACAACTGACTCTAACACTATGTGACCCTCGTAAAGCTGTCCCGATTAGTTTGATGGGCCATATGTGTCCTTGGGTCCTTCATGCTATAGCAATGAAAACAGTCACTGCCATATAAACGTCACACTGAGATTCGAAGCACGTGTATTTGTGTGTGTGATTCTTCAATTTACTGCAGAGGATTACGGTTTTCCCATTCTGTGTCCTGGCATAAGCGTGTATGTGTAAAGAAGGGAAAAAAGAATGGAATGGAGCTTGTGTTTGTACAGTCTATGTATCTGTTTCACCTGGCTAAGCATTGTGGGTCTGCACTAACCAGATAATACCTCGGTCAAAAAACCTGCTGGATTTGAGAGGCAGGAGAGCACTGTTAAAGGAGCTTATTATTGATAGAAGCAACTACGTGTCTAGATGTTGAAAACTAGCATTGAAGTTTTTTAATTAGGTGTTTTTCTTTATGGCTTCACGCAGACCATTAAAGGAAACAGTACAATTTGGAATATCATTCTTTACTGTTGCGGAGATATGAAGAAAACCCTCATGGTTTTCTTTCCTAACTGAGACTAATAAGCTGAAACTTTTTTGCATAAATGCAACACATTTTAATAAAGTGTATGCAAGTAGGTCTTGACTTACTTTACAATTTTGCTTCTTACAGGAATAGTTTACCTAAAATTAAAAATTCTGTCATCATTTACTGTCATCTTAACCTGCATGAAATTATTTCTTCTGTTGAACATAAAGAAGGATATTTTGAAGAATGTTGGAAACCAAACAGTTGCTGGTCCCCATTGACTTGCATAGAAAAATATGGAAGTCAGTGGGAACCAGAAACTGTTTGATTACCAACATTCTTCAAAATGTCTTCTTTTGTGTTCAGCACAAGACAGAAATTAAAACAGGTTTAGAACAACTTGAAGGTGAGTAAGAGCTTAATAAACTTATCATTGCATCTAAACCAACAACATGTTTATTAGATTCAATACCCACTAAACTACTGAAAGAGTTGTTACCTGTAGTGGAAGAGCCTCTTCTCAATATTATTAACTCGTCTTTATCTTTAGGTCATGTTCCAAGAATATTCAAGCTGGCAATCATAAAACCTCTCATTAAGAAGCCATAATTAGATCATAATAACCTAGCAAATTACAGACCAATTTCAAATCTTCCATTTATGTCTAAAATACTAGAAAAAGTTGTGTCCGCTCAATTGTGCTCTTTCTTGCAAGAAAATGATATCTATGAAAAATTTCAATCAGGATTCAGGCCGCATCATAGCACAGAAACTGCGCTCGTTAAAATCACAAATGATTTACTTCTAGCTTCTGACCAAGGCTGTATCTCAATACTAGTTCTACTCGATCTTAGTGCTGCGTTCGATACTATAGATCATAAAATACTCTTAGATCGACTTCAAAATTATACTGGTGTTCAGGGACAGGCATTAAACTGGTTTAGATCGTACTTATCAGACCGCTACCATTTTGTCTGTCTAAATGGGGAAAAATCCAAGATGATGTCAGTAGACTATGGGGTGCCGCAAGGATCCGTATTAGGCCCTCTGCTATTCTCAATATATATGCTGCCACTTGGTAATATTATATGAAAACATGGAATTAATTTCCACTGTTATGCTGATGACACTCAATTATATATTTCATCACGACCGGATGAAAACGCTAAATTATCTAAACTGACAGCGTGTGTTGAAGATATTAAATAATGGATGACGTGTAATTTTCTGCTATTAAATTCAGATAAAACGGAGGTATTACTTATTGGTCCAAAAAACTGCCCACAAAACCTCTCACAATACAATTTTACCTTGGAAGGATGTCCTGTCACTTTATCCACTACAGTAAAAGACCTGGGTGTTATATTAGACCGCAACCTGACATTCGAAAATCATATATCATATGTTACAAGAACGGCATTTTTCCACCTTAGAAACATTGCTAAGCTACGTAACATGCTATCTATTCCTGATGCAGAAAAGTTAGTTCATGCATTCATGACCTCGAGATTAGATTACTGTAATGCTTTATTAGCTGGTTGTCCTGCATCCTCAATAAACAAACTACAGTTAGTCCAAAACGCAGCAGCTAGAGTTCTTACTAGGTCAAGAAAATATGATCATATAACACCAATTTTATCATCTCTACACTGGTTACCTATTAAGTTCCGTATCAATTACAAAGTATTGCTACTGACCTATAAAGCCATAAATGGTTTAGCTCCAGTGTATCTAACGGATCTTCTATCGCCCTACAATCCATCGCGCTCTTTAAGGTCACTAAACTCTAGGCTTCTGGTCATTCCTAGGATATCAAAGTCCACTAAAGGAGGGAGGGCTTTTTCACATTTGGCTCCTAAACTCTGGAATAGTCTTCCTGATATTGTCCGAGGTTCAGACTCGCTGTCCCAGTTTAAAACTAGATTAAAGACGCATCTCTTTAGCCAAGCATTCACATTATAATTACCTTTTATACTACAGTTAAATCAGAACAAAAGCATTAATATAATATTCTGAACAGCAGCTACGCTAATTATTTCCCATCTGCTTTTCTGTTGTTATCTCGGGACACTAGTCCCGAGGTAAATAGTTCGTCAGCTCCAGTTTGTATCCAGCCTCTCATGGAGACTTCGGATGCCCCAACACCTGTGATGAGACGACTCCACGCCTGAATTAATACACGACTGATTAACTTTTTCGAACATTATTCTTTAACATTGTCTTTCTAACATTTTTACTGTTCCTCTGTGAAATGCACTTTCTGTAAAGTTGCTTTGAAACAATGTGTATTGTGAAAAGCGCTATACAAATAAATTTGAATTGAATTGAATTGAATTGAGTAAATTATATAATATAATCATTTTTGGGTGAACTATCCCTAAAAGTATTTTCTATTTAAATTAAGTGTATATATATATATATATATATATATATATATATATATATATATATATATATATATATATATATATATATATATATATATATATATATAAAACAAAAGTAAATATAAAACTAAAACAAATTTTTTTTTAAACACTGCTTCAAGCTGTATTTAATAACTATGTAAATACTTAAAGGCCTAATTTAAACTGTTTAAACTGTGTGTGTGTCAAGTCAAGTCAACTTTATATAGCGCTTTTAACAATGTAGATTGTTCCAAAGCAGCTTTACAGTGTTAAACAGGAAAATAATGCAGCATAATTTTATTAAGCTGTATAGTCATTTGATGTCATCAGTTTACATTTCCATACGGTGACAGTGTGGGCTTTAGATCAAAAATTAGATCAGTAGTATATGGTTCATTATTATATGGTTCAGTTCATATGGTTCAAGATGGTAGAATGCAGTTTTACAGATGCTCGAAACGTGGCTTTCAAACGAAAGATTGGTATCAAAGAGCACACCCAGGTTCCTCACTGACGACGAGGACTTGACAGAACAGCCATCAAGTTTTAGACAGTATTCTAGGTTACTACTTGTGGAGCTTTTTTGTCCAACAATTAAAAATTCTGTTTTTTCTGAATTGAGTTGCAGGAAATTACAGGTCATCCAATGTTTTATATCAGCTATGCATTCCGTTAAAGGGGCTATATGCGTTTTTCTGAAATTTAAACTCGCGACTGACACCTGTGGCCAAAAAACAGAACTGATCTTCATTTCTGCTCGCTCTCGCAGCGCGCGCTCGTACGTGTACACTTCACAAGTCAGCTGCTGCAAGGAGGTCAACATTATGTTTACAGAGGTAAGAACAGTCAAATACATATAATGTTTGAGATAAGTGTTCTCTTATCAAAACGTCAAACGTGTAGCTGACAAACTACACAAAAAATTTATACATTAAATAAATAAATAAACCCATTTCGCCATTGGCATACACGCTGATGAAGGGCGCACAGACCGAAACTTTCGTAGAATATTAAAAACACAAATCTGAGCACTGTCCTTGACGACTGAGCACTGTCCTTGACCACTTATTATACACAAGTAGCTTACTATCACCAAGTATGAAAGACACATATACATAATACTATTTAGCAATATTTATTGACTACATGTCTTATGTGAAATAAAATGCATCACACTTTACATCTTCATTTACCTCTTATTTTTTGTTAAGATATACATGGCTATATAATAAATAATCCATCAGTTTTATATAGCGCTTTTCTAGACACCCAAAAAGACTTTACATTACTGATGCACTATTCATATTTATTTTTGTTTATATATATATATATATATATATATATATATATATATATATATATATATATATATATATATATATATATATATATATATATATATATATATATGCATGCGAAGTCAAATGCGAAGCCGATGTTCACTCTAGTCCTTGCAATGCGCCGGTCTCTCTCAATCTTCGACCTTTTTTGGCCACTTGTCAGGGGTTTAACTTTTTTAGTCTTCTGTGGAGTTACTGTTGGTGTCCGAGTTGTCCTGGGTCTCTTCTGTGTATTCGTTAAATCCATTGCACTGCTTGCGAGTGTAGGCTACTCGCTGACTAGCGGTGGTGGCAGGCAGAGTGATCTGAAACGTTTAACATGAACGCGCTTGACGTCACATCCGCAGACAGCGCGGGAAAAGACGACCCGTCAGAAAATATGAAAAATAGTATACAGGCTTATAGGTGCACCCACTGTGAGCGGACAAGGTGTCAGTATGCTCATCAGGAGATGTTTGAGTCATAAATGGTAAAATAAAAAGGCTATAGTTACGTTTATTTTGGGGAAAAAGTTGCATATAGCCCCTTTAATCTTGTGATTCAGGGCGTGAAGAAATATAGAGCTGAGTATCGTCAGCATAACAATGAAAACTAACGCCATGCTTCCTAATAATATCTCCCAGTGGTAGCATGTACAGGGTGAAGAGCAGCGGTCCTAGCACTGAGCCTTGCGGTACTCCATACTGAACTTTTGATCGGTGTGACATCTCTTCATTTACTGCTACATACTGATAACGGTCACATAGGTATGATTTAAACCATGACAAGGCAATTCCACTAATACCTACATAATTTTCGAGTCTATTCAAAAGAATGTTGTGGTCGATAGTATCGAATGCAGCGCTAAGATCGAGTAACACTAATAGAGAGATACAGCCACGATCGGATGATAAGAGTAAATAATTTGTAACTCTGATGAGAGCAGTCTCAGTACTATGATACGGTCTAAATCCTGACTGGAAATCCTCACAGATACCATTTCTTTATAAAAAGGAACATAATTGTGAAGACACTGCCTTTTCAAGTATTTTTGACAGAAAGGGTAGATTTGAGATTGGTCTATAATTGACTAATTCTGTAGGATCAAGTTGCGTTTTTTTAATAAGTGGTTTAATAATAGCCAACTTAAAAGTTTTCGGTACATATCCTAATGACAAAGATGAATTAATGGTATTAAGAAGAGGATCTATTACCTCTGGTAGCATCTCTTTTAATAGCCTAGTCGGTACAGGGTCAAGCGTACATGTTGTTGATTTTGATGATTTAACGACTTTAGCCAATGTGTGCGTGTGTGCACGTGTGTGTGTGTGTAATCATGAATAAGCAGATTACTTTACAGATACTAGTTAAATATATTCAATAATGTGTTTAATAATGTTCTTAGTCCCAGAAATACTATGGGACTCTTATTTTGAAATGTCTATGCGAGAGATAAAATATGCATTCTCACAACCATCTACAATATATAAAAACCATAAATGAAACATTGTTTATAATTCATCAACAGTAGATCATAATTACGCAATCTATTGGCATTGATTGCAAACATCTCAAAAACATGAGCTTGAAGAACATTCTACAGCACCACATATTTTACTTTGAAACATGCAGCACTTGTATCATCATTCATCACATTAGGATGTAGGCCTGTTGTGATTCCTGTTTCCATCCCAAAATTTAAGACCTCTTAACATGATCATTAAGATGTTTATAATAACATTTAAGATATTTAAGACTTTTTATGACCTTAATCACAGACAATGTTCTTTAGTGAAGTGAAGAACGATTGCTGCTGTGACTGGTATTCTTTATTAATGCTTTTCCACAACAGATACATCGCCTTGTTGTTAAAGTAGTGCATTTTTACATGAATAATCATTTGAAGCTTATTGTATGTATTATACATAGCGACAATAGCCTGTATTGGACCGAAATTCCAGCTAGCTGACTATAGATATCATTCTGAATGTTTAAAAGATTGTCAATGAATATAATTTTGGCTTTAATATGATTTTCCCAATTAATAGGCAAGAATAAACCTGGCTGAACCAGACCTCTAGCTCCAACCATGTGAACGGAAGTGTTGAGCTAAACTTTAAGCTGCCTACATGACTGTAATCATGGCCGTAATCAGCTATGAGGTCGCCGTGGTCCAGACCTCAGAGGTGTATATAATAAATGTTGTAAAATAATTTCATCAGATTGGTGTTACAAACACGCCAGGCTCCACCCTCTCCCAGACACGTTCCCAATCACCCCAGTACTGAGCACACACACCTGCACGTCATCAGCACTGCAATCACCACCTGCACTTAAGCCCCACGCTCACACTCAGTCACTGTCCGGTATCGTTCGCACATGCTCACGCTATTGCCAGCTTCTACGGACTCACCTGAAACCCTACCTGCTCTCCATCATATCCTGAATGTCTCCTTGTCTTGACCCGTCTCCTGGTTCTGTGTCTCCTTCGCTCCATCATCCCTCTGGCCTGCAATCAAGAACGTATAGTATCTTCCATTGACATCACCATTCACCTGAACTACCATTCCTGATACTCACCTCATCTGCTCACTCCTGGTTCTGTTAATAAACTCTGTCATCATCCACCTCTGTTATCCGTGTCAACTCTGTTTGTAACAATTGGGTGATACGATAATGAATGTGTGTGTACATATTGTGAATTAATTTATTAAACGTATTTACCTAGCGTCCGTAGCCTTCAGTGAATTAACTTGTCTAAGAAAATCCTAGGCTAAATATCAGTTGACCCTATGTTTACTACTGACACAGACGAAAATGAAAAGACTATCAGCCAGAGCTCAGCTTTAGGAGGGAGAAGAGACAGGGCAAAATAGAGAGTGAAAGAGTGATGGAAATGAGGAGAGTAAATAAGACTTGTGATCAGTGGGTAAAGTGGGATTTGGCAGGTGAGGGAACCCTCAAATTTTGTGTAGGTACAACGGGGGAAAATTACTCACCGTAGGGCAACATATTGAGTATTGTGGTATAGCAATACTTTTTGGGATAAGTATCACAATACTTATTTGCTTGATATTTTAATGGTTTTATTTTGGTCCATCTACATCTACACTGATATGATGACGATATTATGTTAAAATTGCTGAGTGCCACAATATGGAACACAACCTTGTTTTTCACAATGTAAATTCTAACATAAAAATGGGAAGTCCAAAACCTAAATTAAAATGTAACACACCAAAATGGCTGAAGACACAACTACAACAGAAATAATTCACAACCTAGATAGAACTATTGCAGAGTCAATGTCAAAATGCAGAATCAAAAGTTTTGCTGTATCATAAAACATAAGAAACAACAATGTATGATGGTCCAAATATTGTGGCTATTCTCACATCCAGTCAAAATAGCTCTCATATTGACTGGTACTGTGGTTTGATTTGTCCCTTTAACTCCACTGCAACCAGGCCTGGATTAAGAACATAGGGCCCTGGGGCTATAACAAACCCAAGGGCCATAGTAGCCGATCTTGTTGCCACAACGTTTTCAACCACAGAAATAATTTGTATTTTTAAAAAACAAAATCATCAAAGCACAGAGATACAATGATACAAATACTGTCTGAATATTCGATTTTAATATTAAGTAGTCATATATATAAATATTCCAGAATTCTGATTCTGTGAATTCTGTTAGAATTATCACAATACTTGACCTATAAAAATAAATCGTATTGTTACTTGATTCTTGTTTGCCATATAATGATGACGAAACGCCTGCAGCACATTTCAAAGTCAGATTGCGAACAGCCCCTTGCACCTTGCAGCAACGAGCACATTACACAGAGGAACACCGTAGCTAGGTATGTTAAACTAAAATGAAACAGAGCAACCTACTAAAGTTTGTGTCAAAAAGACCACGAACGCAGGAGGAAGATAATTCAAATGTTCTAATCTCGAGTAGGAAGGAGCTCAGTTCTGTTAGTGTTAACATTAATTCAGCAATTTCTCCAGGAGCGCTCCATTCTCCAACGTCTACCTCCCCTCCACGCCAGTGTACAGGTACATACAGCCATGTATTAGGCTAACTAATAGGTGTACATACAAATGTGCAATGATGAAAATGAATGAATCATAATTTACTATAGCAGCGCATTCATTGTTTCAGATTCGACTAAGCCTAGGGCCAGCACTGAGGACTTAACAGATCCATCCGACTTGTCCACCATTGATGACCCTGCAACCCAGCCCAAACTCAGTACATTTCCAGTCATCACTATAGCAGGCAAAGGAAGAAGTTTTAATGTCCGGTGGTATGAAAAGTTCCCATGGCACAGTACTTCGAGAGATGCTGTGTTTTGTAAGCCATGTCGCCATTTCCTTGAAGCGGCCACGAGAGCCGATTTACAAAAACTGGCTTTAGACTGGCTTTAGAGACTGGGAGCATCTCTCCCAGTGTTGTGTTAAATATAAAGCTAGCAGGGCACATGCTACAGTTCTGGGCAGGTCTGAAGGATACAGACAAAGCCATAAACCCGGACGGGGAATTATAATTAACCAGCTGCACAAAGATGCTGTCACTTCGTTTGTGGAAAGGAATGGAGAACAATTAAAGTTGTAATAGACCTTATTTTATTCTGTGCAAAACAAGACATTCCCTTGCGTGGGCATCATGAAACTGAAAACGAAGAGGCGCTGAACAAAGGCAAATTCTTAGAATTATTTCAACTGATCTCCAGCTATGACCCAGAAATAAAAAGGCAACTGGACGAATTGCCTAGAAATGCGAAACTCACTAGCCCTGATATCCAAAATGAAATACTGGAAATCGCAGTATCATTAATTATCAGCAAAATAAAGGCGAATTTGCACAATGAGACTGACACAATTTTGGCAGACGAATGTAAAGACTTGTCAAAAAAAGAACTTGTGGCAGTGTGTATCCGATACATACATTAAGGCCTGTTGAAGGAAGAGACAGGGGACATGAGCGCAAGTGCTATATCAGCAAAGATCCTGGAAGTATTGGAGCCGTTGCAGCTGGATCCAGCTTTGTGCGTTGGATTTGGGTTCGATTGGGGCACTGGTTGTGTCCGGCAATAAAGGAGGGGTACATGTGATTTTAAAGAGAACCTTTCCTCATGCAGAATACACTCACCTAAAGGATTTTTAGGAACACCTGTTCAATTTCTCATTAATGCAATTATCTAATCAACCAATCACATGGCAGTTGCTTCAATGCATTTAGGGGTGTGGTCCTGGTCAAGACAATCCCCTGAACTCCAAACTGAATGTCAGAATGAGAAAGAAAGGTGATTTAAGCAATTTTGAGCATGGCATGGTTGTTGGTGCCAGACGGGCCGGTCAGAGTATTTCACAATCTGCTCAGTTACTGGGATTTTCACGCACAACCATTTCTAGGGTTTACAAAGAATGGTGTGAAAAGGGAAAAACATCCAGTATGTGGCAGTCCTGTGGGCGAAAATGGCTTGTTGATGCTAGAGGTCAGAGGAGAATGGGCCGACTGATTCAAGCTGATAGAAGAGCAACTTTGACTGAAATAACCACTCGTTACAACCGAGGTATGCAGCAAAGCATTTGTGAAGCCACAACACGCACAACCTTGAGGCGGATGGGCTACAACAGCAGAAGACCCCACCGGGTACCACTCATCTCCACTACAAATAGGAAAAAGAGGCTACAATTTGCACAAGCTCACCAAAATTGGACAGTTGAAGACTGGAAAAATGTTGCCTGGTCTGATGAGTCTCGATTTCTGTTGAGACATTCAGATGGTAGAGTCAGAATTTGGCGTAAACAGAATGAGAACATGGATCCATCATGCCTTGTTACCACTGTGCAGGCTGGTGGTGGTGGTGTAATGGTGTGGGGGATGTTTTCTTGGCACACTTTAGGCCCCTTAGTGCCAATTGGGCATCGTTTAAATGCCACGGCCTACCTGAGCATTGTTTTTGACCATGTCCATCCCTTTATGACCACCATGTACCCATCCTCTGATGGCTACTTCCAGCAGGATAATGCACCATGTCACAAAGCTCGAATCATTTCAAATTGGTTTCTTGAACATGACAATGAGTTCACTGTACTAAAATGGCCCCCACAGTCACCAGATCTCAACCCAATAGAGCATCTTTGGGATGTGGTGGAACGGGAGCTTCGTGCCCTGGATGTGCATCCCACAAATCTCCATCAACTGCAAGATGCTATCCTATCAATATGGGCCAACATTTCTAAAGAATGCTTTCAGCACCTTGTTGAATCAATGCCACGTAGAATTAAGGCAGTTCTGAAGGCGAAAGGGTGTCAAACACAGTATTAGTATGGTGTTCCTAATAATCCTTTACGTGTGTGTATGTGCATTGTAATTCCCACAGCCTTAACCTCGTCCTGTGCACAGCATCAAAGGTGTCTCCTAGCATATCAACATTTTTTGATGTCATTAACAACTTGCATAGTTTCATGACGGGGTCTCATCGACACGCTAGATTTATGGAAATCCAGCAACAGCTGCGGCCAGGGAAAACGAATTTGGAGCTAGAGAGGTCATGTGACGTCAGATGGAGCTTGTGGTCAGTTGCAGTGAGCAAAGTGCTGACACTTTTGGGTCCTATATTGGAGACTCTTGCTGAATTTTCTGAAAGCTCAGGGGAGACAAAACTTGAGGTCGACTCACTACTGCTACAAATGGAAACGAAAAAATTTCTGTTTCTACTTGTAACGTTCAACAAGTTGTTTGAAACGAGTGACTATGCCACTAAGGGCTTGCAGTCTACCACTATATCAGTAACAGATTGCATTGATCTAATCGAAGGGCTTAAAGAGAGCTACACTACATTCAGAAATGAAGAAAATGACCTTGATAAAGTAATGGCACTGACTGAAGAGTTGATGAAAAGGCATGACATTGTGAATTTGGATGTCACCGGGGCGCGAAAGAGGAAGTTGCCAGCTAAGTTGGGTGGTACGCTGATCGAGTCTACTGTGGGCAAAGCATTACCTGTCAAGGACAACTCTGACCTGAAACAATTGTGGATTGACATACTAGACAAACAGATCATGGAACTGAACACCCGACACATACGAGTTAATGAGAGCCGCCGCTGCTTGCTTGCCTCACTCGAACACCTGCGGCGAAAATACTTTATTACAGCCTGCCGGTGCACACTTTAACATCGCTGTTAAGGATTCTGAACATGAGGTGTTTGTTCAGCAGCTAAAAAGAAAATTATCAAATGGTAGCGCATTTCCATCACTTGTGGAAGTGCTCGATGCATGCCCACACGACATCTTTCCAAGAATGAACCAAGCCCTCATCACAATACTCAAGCTGGACAAGCTGTACTGTCGAACGGTTGTTTTCAACTGTAAATCAGATAAAAACTGGTATCAGAGCAGCAATGTTGACACATAGACTGAACTCTTTGTCCCTGCTCTCCTTTGAACGATAATTGAGTGAATCGTTGGACTATAATTAAATAATTCCAGTGTTCAACTCTAAGCCCCGTGGTCTCCTGTTATAATCATCAAAAGTAAGGCAATCTACAATTTTCTACTATGTAGTTGCCGTCACTGTTCATTTATTTCATTATGTGGCCGCTGAGCCAAACTATGACAAGCATTGTTTTTACATACTGTCCACTACTGTACTACCCACTACTGTCATGCTGATTTGATGATAGTGTTGTGTTGCGTCTGTCAGATGCGTGCACGTGTGTGTGGTGTGGCCGCACACCGTGCTAATGCTGTTCTTACCGCATTGTTCTTAGCACTGCTTATGATGACGTGCAGGCGTGTGTTCTGATTAAAAGGTGGTGTGTTGAAGCAAGTGTAGTTTTTGATAACAGATGCATTTTAGGCTGGGCCCACTCGATTTTCTCTGGGTACACCTACAACTTGCGCTGACATATCTTAAAATATGTCAATGTCCTTGTTTTGTCTCAATATGAACAGCAGTAATGTTTTATTTATTTATTTATTTTTTCTAAGGCACGCTTATAAAAGCTACTTCAATGTCCTAATTGATCTAAGGCCTAACCCTGGCTTAATCTAAGCCCTGTCTGTGAAACCAGACTGTTTTGTAGGTTTTTTAAGCAACTTTTTTTTTATTCACACACATGCTCCTAAATACATTTTACAGTTCGCACATCTATTTTTAGTCGCAAATGTCAGTGAAACACTCACAATGTTGAGCCCGTTGTCAGAGGATGTAAGAGTTGAGTTGTATTTTATTGTGTCATTTTATTAACTGTATTGTACAGCCTTTTTGGTTTCTAAAGAGATGCTTTTTTTATCAACAGACCATTTATCCTATTTTTGTAGTGCAGACAGATAGTGTGAGGAGACGGTAAAGTACATCACAGGTCACAATTCATTTTTAATCAGTGGAGTGAGCGAGAGAGTGGGAATCTTGAGACCATGTTTATTTCCCATTTGCTGTCTAAAAAATATCAACATGAACATGTATGGTTGTGCTCATATACAGTATTCATTTATATGGAATAAGTATGATTAGATATGGTTTAAATTAATAACTTAACTCTGTATAATTAAGATGATATAACCGAAAACCAATTAGTAAATCCAACTAATATATGTGAATGCAGATAAATCATTTTCATGCCACCACTTATCTTAGAACATTTAGTCAAATCAAAAGCACACACAGTGTGTACGTTCTGTTCAGGTTGGGTGGCAAAACTCATAAAGGTGTTACAAAATGCTGAGAAATATGTTCAATTTTTTTAATTCATATTCCAGCCATCAGTTTTCCCCCTGTCTGCTTTAATTCTGCTCAGGCATAAGCAACATCAATCACATTTGCATTACAAATGTAATATCTTGGGAAAGAACTGATTTGATTACTGACTTCACGGCAGAAGAATTTATAATGGTACCCTGTCAAACCAGTTCCTTTTTGGCCAGTTTTTGATGATTTTATGTATCTAATTTTGTTTGTTTATGAGGGACATGAATAACAAAAAATGTCCACAGTTGCCCAAGCTCGAAATGTCATGGCACAAGCATTCATCAAAAACCAAATAAAAGGAAATTTGTTTTATTCCTTTGTCTTTTTTCTTTATACACTATATGGAGAAAAATGGGACACCTGACCATTACACCAACAGGGACTGTAATGACATTGCATTCTAAATACATAGAAATTAATAGAGCAGTAGAGCATTTGTGAGGTCAGACACCGATGTTGGACAAGAGGCCTGGCTCGCAATCTCCGTTCCGGTTCATCCCCAAGGTGTTTGATGGGCTTGAGGTCAGGGCTCTGTGTGGGCCAGTCAAGTTCTTCCACACCAAACTCATCCAACCATGTCTTTATGGACCTTGGTTTGTGCACTAGGGCATAATCATGTTGGAATGAAAAAGGGCCTTCCTGAAACTGTTATCACAAAGTTGGAATCATAGCATCGTTCAAAATGTCTTGGTGTGCTGAAGCATTTAGATTTCCCTTCACTGGAAGTAAGGGGCATAGCTCAACCCTTGAAAAACAGCCCCATATCATTATGGCTCCTCTACCAAGCTTTACAGTTGGCACAATGCAGTCAGGCAGGTAATGTTCTCCTGGCATCCGTCAAACCCAGACTCACCTATCAGACTGCCAAACAAAGAAGCGTGATTCCATGTTTTCACTGCTCCAGAGTCCAGTGGTGGAGTGTTTTATACCACTCCATCCGATGCTTGGCATTGATGTGAGGCTTGCATGCAGCTGCTCGGCTGCCATGCCATGAATTTCCCGCCACACAGGAACTTTTTTTGCTGATTTTAATGCCATTGCAAAGTCTATCACAGTACCACGCTTGTCTGGTTTCACAGACAGGCCTTAGATTGGCTTTAGTTAAATTATGACATTTCAATTATGACAAGTAGATTTTTTTAACATAAAAAAATAAAAGTGCATATTGTGACAAAACAATGGTTCTTTAAATATAAGACAGCTCAAACAAGCATTTTAGTCTAGGCTTAAAGGGTTAGCTCACCCAAAAATGAAAATTATCCCATAATTGACTCATATATGGCGTATATGACTTTCTTATCATTTCTTACCCAAACAAATCCATCCATCCATCATAAAAGTAATCCATACAGCTCCATGGTTAATAAAGTCTTACAAAAATGCATCACTTTGCTTAAGAAGGCCTTTATTAACCCCCTGGAGCCGTATGTATTAGTTTTATGATGGATGGATTTGCTTTTTTTTGGGCTTAAAAAAATGGTACCATTTACTCCCATTATAAAGCTTGGAAGAGCCAGGATATTTTCTAACATAACTCCGAGTGTGTTTTGCTGAAAGAAAAAAAGTCATACGCAGCTAGGATGGCTTGAGGGTGAGTCATTTATGGGATCATTTAAATTTTTGGGTGAACTAACTCTTTAAGCCTTGTCTGTATAAACGTGCATATAAGCCTTAGTAGTAGAGAAGACCAGTGAGGGTTATTGGTCTCTTTGTTAACATTAGTTAATGTACTAACAACATTAACTAGCAATGAGCAATAGATTTGTGACAGAATTTATTAGTCTTTGTTAATATATATATAATAGTTAAACTGTTCATTGTTTGTTCATGTCAGTTCACGGTGCATTAACTAATGTTATTAAATACAACTTATGATTTTAATAATGTATTAGTAAATGCTGAATTATTGTTTATTCTTAGTTTTAAGAACTAATGTACTGTTAACTAATGAAACCTCATTATAAAATGTTACCTGGTTGCTACATCCGTCGTTTGTATCTGCAATTTTTTTGGTGCTCTAGTTTGTTTGAGGTTTCCTGTATTTACTTAATGAAGCTGGAATTAGATTTTTTAACCTCTGTGACTTCCAATGTGACTTCTGAAACAGCTTAAAATTAGCCAAAATATTACATAAACATCAGCGTGGAACAAGATCACATATTCAGCTACATTATGATCGCACTCTTGAACCTGTCTGGGCCATATGGAAGAGCAAATGTAAACCCTTAATCTCTGAGAGTGATTACATTTGCAGGAAATGTTATTTTAAATTATGAGAGTGGGCCATAATGTGAGTTGAGAGAGAGGAGAGGATGTGAGAGTTATGCAGTGTGAAATAACTTTTTATTAAAAAGATTAAATGTTTACGTTGTGGAAGGCATGTCTGATAAAACCATTATCAACCAGAGATGATGGCAAGAACAGATGGCCAATCCAAAATAAGAACTTTAGATAACACAACGTTATATAAGTAGACCTACTTCAGAGGATGAAGTGCTTCTCTATATTCATCTGTTTTAGTCACAGGACCTTTTACTCAATGCTGCCATATTTATGACATTAGTGGGGGTGTTTGTCTCAAACACTATAAGAAATAGAAAATAATTTTGATCGTTGGTTTTGATCCATGCCATCCCACAAAAAAAAAAAAAAGATGATGCCAAATCTGACATTAGCATATCTGACATTCATAATACATCTTGGCTCTTGATGAGAGATGAAAAAAATACTTTAATGTAAGGTATTTAAATCACATTATGCAGTACTGTTATTGTTATCTTAAAAGAAAACAGTTTAAAACGACTGTGATTAAAATAAAGCTGAAAAAATATAACTTAAACATAAATTAGAAATGTTTATTTGGCAACTAACTGCAATAAAGTTGAAGAAAGTACTTAAACAAAAATTGAAACAAAGTATTAACCTTATTAAACAACTAATAAAATAACAAAAGCTCATAAAAAAACTAATTAAAATAAAAAAAACTATACTATAATAAATACTATACATGTATATAAATAATAATAAAATAACACTTCTTTATCAACATTTTGACGGCTATTTTATCATCCCATCTCTCAGCGCATGTTGATATATTGATAACTTTCCGGTATAAATATGATGGTGTGGTCATACTGTCATGTCTTAAAAGTCCAAGGAAGGAAGATGAGGGAAGGCGAGGAAGATCAAACTAAGCGTATTTAATAAACAAAAGTAAATCAGATAAACGATATGAACACAAACAAAACAGTGTGTAGGCATAAACACAAGCTCTAACACAAACGGCACATGAGTAAAAAGTACAAGAGCCAATTTGTATATCCAAATTCATAGAATTCATTAAAAAAATAGACAATTAGTATCTGGATGACCAACTAAATCTGGCAAAATGTCAAAATCAAAGTCAATGAGAGAGGAGTTGATGTCGGTCGCATGACTGTGACAACATAGCGAAAGTAATACTTCTGAATTTAATTCTCTATAAAAACTATATAGAAAAAACTTTTTCAACAGTCATGGAGCATGTTTCAAAACGAATAGAGTATGCAATTTTGGATGCAGCATCTGTCTTTTACTCTCACTGTCTCTTAGCTCAAGATTATTGAAAGGAGCCATCTGAAGAAAAGCACTGCCCTCAGGTCTTACTTCCTCTTCCTCCTCCTCTCTTTTCATTTTGTTACTCCCACAGTAAAGATCTCCTCTCTACATTGCATTTCCAGAAATCAAAAAAACCTCCAAGCACTTCATCACCCACAAGCTGAGAGACATTTATCATCTGCACAAAATACTGTCAGTAAAGTTAATGGAAGTGCAAGAATAACCCATTTCAAACTTTCAGCTAGTGTCTTCACTCGCATGGGGTTCAATCAGATTTCAACCCCCTCAAAACCCGCTAAAACGTTTAACTCTGGGTTTCCTTGCAGGTTTTGTCAAGGTTGCTGTAAATTTGTAAGGGGCACCAACATGATGTCTGAGGAGGCTGCAGTGTTTCGGAAGTAAGTTTATCTGTTGTTTGTGCAGTGTTCTGTTTCGGTGATACGCTCAGAGGTGGTCACCCCCTGCACAGTGACGTACAGTCTAGACCAGAATGTTTTTATTAATAGCTTTGATGGATGTAAAATGACAAATTAATGACAGAGTATGTTTACTTAACCTTTTTTCTTGAGTTAGCAACACCTCTTGATTCATGTCAAAGGTTGATGGGAGGTCTTATTATTCTTTCAGAAATTACTCAAATAAACACTTTTGAAGTTTATTAGATAAGTAATGATTTTACGTCAAGCTAAAGTAATAGTTTTATTAATAATTTAATATATTAATGTATTTATTTTAAAATAAATGCATTTAGTTTATTAATTAGTTTATCATGCTCCTTTTGGAGCATTAATATTGTCCTGTCTCATCTAATTTTCAATGTCAGACTTAATGAATATGCTGATCCTCTGCACTATACATTTTGTAAATGTAATCCATCTCTTGCAGTTGCATATTTAAAATCAGTTTGAATTTACATTTATTTTACTCAGCTCATGGGTTTGGAATCCCTTGACACTTTCATTAAATTCAGCATTAAATTGTTTGAGTGTAAATGCAAAAACTTTGTAAATACAATTATTATAAAGAGATTATCCGGTTCTAAAATTGCTCTTTTCTCTCGCTTTTGGGAAATATACTGCTCTAGAAGCATTTTTACTTTCCTATAAATCAGCCGGTTTGCTGACTCGGAACAATATGGATCAACCACAAATGGATTAATTTGGAAAAAAAAGACAGCAAAAGTCATTCATGATCTCATTGCTTTCTTTGTGTCTTATTGTAGTTTAATTAATGCATTCCCAGAAGATCGCTTGCATCAGTGCAAAAACAGAAAGTGAACTTGGACTCAGTAAAGTGCTATGCTTTCTATATTGACCTCCTTGGTTAAGAAAGTTTCAATAGGTCCTTGTACCTGCTTGAAAATGTAATTTACTGACTAAAGGTTCTTGTTGCATAATTCCATATGTTGAACGCAATTACCTGCTTCAAACCAGAAGAAAACAACATAAAAGGCTGGATGAGAAAGTGTTTTTAACCCTCTTGAAGTGAAAACAGTGGCTCACCCTCTCTGATCTGTAGACGGAAATCAAAAGAAAAAGGGTTGTACATGTGACGTAGACATGTCTGCTATTGCTCACGTCCATGTCAGGATGATGAAACCCATGGAGCAATGCCTAATAACGCTGGCTCTGTTTATCCTTAAACTCTCTCGCCCTGCAGCCCTTGATGTATAGAGAAGAAAAATTAAAATGATTAGGCCAAACTCCACTGCAGATGTCATGTAGTTTTATTTGTTTCATCCATTAGTCTTTATTTTGGTCTTGTTTGTGGTTCTATTCTACGTCTAGATTGAGCGGCCAGTGATTAGGTTGTCGTGCCTGGGATTGTGTAGCCTGCACACGGACATGTGCTTTTACATTGCAAGCATTAGGTGTCTGTAATTTGTCTTTGCCTTTGGTAATAATTGCGTCCTGAAATAGCTCATAATCATCCTCCAAATATGTGTCTGTATGAGATTTATTTAGTCAGAATGCATGAGAAAGCATGTTAACTGCAAACAACCAATTGCTTTAGTTTTTTTTACCGTCTCTCTCATCACCCCAATGATACAACACTGTCATGACTGATACAAACTGTCAGCATAAAAGTGCTGTCTTCTGTATTTTAAATGTACTATAGTCATTTTTTTATTATTATTATTATTATTGTAAGCCTGAGACTCTGTAAATGGCAAAAAGCTTTTCATTTTTACATATTAAGGATTGCAAATTCTTTGAAGGGCAAGATTTGGAGAAAGTTACTGTAGCAACGCAGCTAAGAGCTAATAGCACTTTAAAGAATGAATGAATGATTAACATCAATTGGCTTGAAGTCTTTTACAGTTCTGAAAGACAACAGTCCTGGCCAGGCTCAACGGATTGAACAGAAGAAATCAACCAGAGAAGATTTCCATGTCAAAAAGGTGGAGCCTCAGAGCCACACCATTGGTCTGTGGCAATTACAAAATAGGTTATGTAACTGCCATGGACCAATGGTAGTTTGAATGTGTTTACCAGCCACAGCTAACTTTTCTGGGCTGCGTTCTCTAAAGTATCTTGAGCAAAGTTGATCGTAGAGACCATTGGTGGCAATGGTTTTAAAGGTATCATGAACTGGATTTTTATATTTGTTTATACTATTGTCTGAGGTCAACTTATGACGTCAACTTATGACGTCAACTTATGACGTTTGCGTGGTTTTTACATGCAGAAACATCATAATGAATAAGTAATAGGCTATTTTCTGCCTTGGATTTGAGGCTCTCTGAAAAACGATCGGTTTTGATGGGCGTGCCGCACTGAAGACTTGGAAGTAATACCCAAAAATACCATGGCTAGGATAGGATAAGATTTGCATATTTAATGAGTTTCACGTCAGTACACGTGAGGAATTGTTTTGAAAGCGCCTGGAGAAACGTTCACAGGGCTCGAAAAATATCTTTATCAAACAAACACAATGATTTATCTCTCATCCACCTGCGAATGATTGGAATTTTATTTCTGCATCATTTCGCCCGATCATCAGTGAATATAACCGCGTACCGCACACACACACACATGCGCAAGAAAGTTGATAGCCCGCCTGAAAACACATAGCACGGGACTTTGGGCTTTGCGAGCTGGCATTACAAGTCCGAGACTGATCACGAATTAACAAATAACACCTTCTCCAGCCTGTGACAGCATGCTAAGGTATGTAATCAATAGATATCAAACGATCTGTAACAATGCAATACTAACACATATAAAAAAACATGTTTACTCACATAAGTGTGCTGCACCGTTCCTGTCGGATCCAATATAGAAGGCAAAGCATTGTGTTTTAATATGTCTGCAAATCCAGTCTCGACCTCTATCTTGTTTACAATCGATTCTGCGGTGAAATGAAGAGAACAAACGCAATGTCTTGCGCGTGTGAGCTGGAACCCTGGAAAGTCTGCTTTAGCAAGCTGTTTTGAACTTCCGAAACAAATTCCAAACAATTTGGCCTGATTTTGTTTGAAATTACGTCACACCAGTTAATTTTCCAATTTCACAGAGCTATGGTAAATGTGACCGTACATTAACTGTTTTTAACAAAAAATAGTAGTCAGCATTCAGTGTATACGGCACTGTGTTCAGTATATAGCAAGTTAGTATTCATTCCTAGAAACAAGCCTCACACTGCTTTGTTTTGGACTATTTCGAAAGGTGGCAACATTTCCAGGTCAAGGGTCACTTACTGCAATGGCACCATAAGTAATATATGTCTGTCTATGACGCAAGCCCACAGCTCAAGGTCTGATGGAGGTCTCTTCATATTCCATTCCCTCAGAGTGTGTATTCATGTAATATGAACAAAACAGACATGATTCCACACAACCAGGAGGGCATCAGCAGACACGGTAAAGAGTTCTCCATAATTTCATAATAACTGCTATATACCAACAATGATCCATGAAAACAGCACTTTTCCATTTTCTACCATCCTGTAGACTTACAATTTCCTATAATTTACTGTCTCACCATATATCATCATACCCTTCTTCTTAACCATCGTGGTGTACGCAACTCCGCTCTACTAAATGGCTTAAGGCCAGCGTTCTTAATATTTTAAGTTTCAATAACAACATTATTCATATATCTTTTATATGACTTCATTGCTTGTGAGAATATGCTGCATTAAACTCCCAATGGGGTTTTCATACACAGAGAAGGATATTTATACATTGAGGCTGCCATGTTTTATGGCCACAAGAGTAATTAACTTAATATAATTCACTGTTCATATTTCATATGACTGTTCATATTTCATATGAAGCTGCGTTTGATCTACTCTTTTGCAACATCAAAATGACTTGATTGAACAAAAGCTTGTTTATGTTTTTGAAGTTCAATAGTACATTACAGTAACCAGAGAAACTAAGTGGTTAAAATTATATTAGCATTAGCATCATCAATGATTTTATGTCAACAGCCTGCACTTTGGACGGCTTCCAGGTTTTTGTTCTCAGTGGCCACCTACATGCTTCACGTTTCCTGAGTGACTGAATTGAAATGTGTGAGTGAGCTGAATTTTCTAGGTAAATTATTGTTCTGGCTGCATCCAAATATATACATACTTCCCTACTATATAGTAGGTGGAAAATGGTATAAGAAAAAAAGTAGTTATGCATTTTTGTGTACATACATGTTTTTTACATTGTATTTATATTTAAATAATGCCTGCATGTGATTCCTTTCAGTAAATACATCTGTAATCACATAATACATTAATCCACCCCTAAATCTAACCATAGCACCAAACCTATCCCTAACCTTACCAGCATCTCACCACAATTACAGCAAAAGTTTTAGGTTGCACTTTATTTTGCAGTACATGTACTTACGTGTACATACTTATATCAGAAAATACTGGGTAATATAAGGTAACTGTCGGCGGACAGAAGGAGACAACACAGGTAATGTAATTCACAAAGGTTTATTAATGCAGCTGGCAGAGAGCAAGATAGTTTGAATGAACTTAGCTCGATGGTAATAGTCTCTTTGTCTTTGCCGATGCTGGCGACTGGCAGACGGATGATCAGAACTGAAGAGGACGACGAGGCTGACGACGATGAGGATCATGCATGAAGCAAAACAGGTAAGGAGTCAGGTAAGTTGAGCAGTTGTGATCAACAAGATCAGACAATGGTGAAGGGAAGTGTGACTGCTTATAACCAGTGTGCTGATTAGCTGGTTGCAGGTGCATGCAATTGGTATTCTGGTGAGGCTAATTGAGTTGGTGGAGCTGACAGGTCTGGTGTGAACAATGGTGTAGCCTCTGGAACTACAGGGGTTAAGGTTAGGTTTAGGGGTTGGTTCAGGGTTAGATTGTTATATACCTAGTTATTATCCAGTTATTGCAATTTCTAACTTTGATACGATACTTGGAAAAGTATCAATATTCAATACCATTTTCAGTACCATGGGGGAAAAACGCTGCATATACTGTCAGTTTATTATTTGTAATAAATAATTTGTTATTTTTTTGACCATCTATTGAAGGTCTAGGCAATCAAAAATTTCTTCTGAAGAGATCATCTCAGGTTACGTATGTAACCTATGTTCCCTGAGAACAGGTAATGAGACACTGCGTCCTATGATGCTTTGGGGAACGCCTCAGCGTGACAGGTGTCTGAAACTACTATCAAATCATGGCAATCCAATTGACCTAATAAAATCCTAACAGCACATGATGTCATCAACATGCAACCTGGAAGTGTATAAGGGCGCCTTGCAAACATGACATTCACCTTATCATCTGAAGCATGGCAAAGAGACGTAGTGTCTCATTCCCTGTTCTCGGGGAACATAGATTACATACATAACCTGAGACGTTCCTTTCGAAGGGAACTCGCACTGCATCCTAGGATGCTTTGGGGAATGATATACCCACCCCGCCATGCTGAGGGAAGTGCATGTCTGTGGTGACAACTGTCAGAATCAGCAAATTCAACTGAAATGCCAGAACCAGTCTCCCTCGAGTCTCACTGGGCTGTCAATGACAGCATTCCCTACGATCATAGGGCTAGCTATAAGCCTCAAGAGGAAACCTTCATACACTTTACATGAAGTCCTACCCAGGCCACTCAAAGGCCTGGAACCAACCACTTTAATAGAAGGGGCCTATGGATGTAGCTAGGGAACGAGGGAGCCCCAGTCAATCACTACTCTGGGAACATATTCACCCAAATGCCAGCAGGGAGGCCTGAGCTGTTGTCACTTACATTGGACACTTCAGTCTGGCCAACCTGTATGTTCAGAAACAGAGCCTCTGGACACTTGCCTCTAGGTAAGGCATCTAGACAGAGGGACTGCAAAACTGGCAGTAACAAAGTCAGACCGGATCTCAGAGATGGGTATCCTGGAGAGCAATACTCGGTGTAGCGCTTTACAACCCTTGCTAGCGAGGGGAGTCTATCTGCTCAATCCAAGGATCTACAAAACACCTATCTTTCAAAGTGCTAAGGAGGCCGGACAGACCTATGGATAGATCTAACTGGGAGGCCTCATGAGAGGCCTGCAACCATTTGACTAGACTCAGGAGGCTGAGTACTCACAAGCGGCCCTCAGTGAGGGGAGCACCGAGCCTGACCTGGTAGTTAGACCAGGCTGTAGCCTAGATGCAAATAGGTTACTTTCTGTAGGGAACCAGTAGTAGAAAAGTGATCACTTTTGTCATGCTAGGGTGTGAACTCGCCTTCATGTGCTGCCTGCTAAGGCCAGATCAACTGATAGCAAGTCATGCTAGCTGTTTAGTGCCCAATCTCGGGAACTCGCCTTCAGGGAGGCCTTGTGAGGCCTACCACCTGATAGCAACTCATGCTAGCTGCCAGAGCATCCAAACACGGGAACTTGCCTTCAGGGAGGCCTGGTGAGGCCTACTACCTGATAGCAATTCATGCTAACTGTCAGAGTAACCAAACACGGGAACTCGCCTTCAGGGAGGCCTGGTTGGGCCTACTACCTGATAGCAAGTTAAAACTGGCTGCTATGAACCCAGACTTTCTGGGGCTCAGTCTCAGGATGGCCTGACAAAATAAATACCCTCACTGCTTGGGACTCGTCCTCAGGGAGGCCTGGTAGGGCCTACTAGCTGATAACAAGTCTAATGCTACAAAAACCAACATCATTGGGGGGCATACCACACCAACATATATATTGGGGCCGCCTAAAGGAACACCAGAATGCAGAAAGGGGGCCGGCCTTAGCCGAACGACTCTTACCATGAGAGGAGGCTGACATTAGGGATTCTAGAAAGCCTAAATTCACGTAGTGAAGGGCCAGAGGCGGCAATGCTTTAGCAAAGCACCTCCATCATCCCTAGTATAGCCTAGGACAGCTATCGAAGTGGCCCTGGTGAGGGTCAGCCTTCAAGCATAGATCTTTACCTGAGGCTTGGAGAAGCAGCAGCCTCAAGAGAAAAACTCTCTCATGAGAGGAGTCACTCAGGCAAAACAATGTCAATGGCCCCATGGTTAGTCCAGTGTAGGGCTGTCAACGAATATTATAAATTTGAATATATATTCAAATAGTTAAAAAATAATAATTTAATATTCAAATAAAAAATAAATTTCAAAAACGCCTGTGGTAGTAGAGGCGTGGCTGTCAACGAGGTTAGTTAAGTTCAGTGCCTCGGCCACTCCTGTATCATGGTGTCCAGACCCAGAGGAGCTTGATAACCACAAGAGCTCCGCCACCTCGGTGTGGAGTCTTCATTTCCCCGGGCCTCAGCCCCTGCCTCAGCAGGATGTCCGCTTCATGGAATTACATATATGCAACCATCAAAGTGTCACTGTTAACTTGAACAAGCACATGACAGCCCCTGAGGTATGGCCAGAAGGGGTTCAGAACCCGAAACACCACCCTCAATTTTGGGCGATTATATGCCATAAGAGCTGATGGTCCTGCCAAGGACCCTGAGTTGAGCGACCACTCATGATCGCTCCCCCAGCCCGCAAAGGAAAACTCTGTCGTTAGCGTAACGCGACGAACATGAGTCTTCAATACCGGCCTTCGGGACATAAACCAAGGATCTTTCCACATAACTAAAGCATGAAGGCATCGCCATGTGACTTCAATCATGCGGAGCAGGTATCCCCTCAGGGAAAACCCCTTGGTTATGAGCCACCACTGTCACGGTCTCATGCTCAGCAGGCCAAAAAGGTATCCCCGTTGGAAGCAGCTGCTATGAAACCTAACAGATTCTGAAACTGTTTGACAGAGAGTGGCCGGCCTAGCTTTGCAGAGAGAATCATTGCAATGCGTACAAGTGACAAATGAGCCCACAACGCTACCAACTCCCATATCATGCCCAGATAAGTGTTTCTCTGTACTGGAGAAAGCACACTTAACTTTGCGTTCAGCCTCAACACCAACTTTTCCATATGGGCAAGCACAGCATCTCAATGTTGAACTGCTTTCTACTCTGCTCCCTGAGCAAAAGATCAATCAATCGTTGATATAAATGAGTATGTGGGTGCCGTTTAGGCCCCGCAGCACTACTACAACCCCCACACTCCATGGGGTGACAAAACTAGACCGAATGGAAGTACCCGATATTAGTGCTCTTCTCCCCCAAAAGCGAGCCTCAGAGACCTCCTGCGTTATAGAAAGATAATTCTTCGGCATAATGAAGAAATTAAGTAGCTGTAAAACCCTGACTCCCTGCAGGGAAGAGGACCCTTTTTATAGCCTCCTTTTGCAGAAGAGTCTCTGCTTCTTGTGCTTCCAAACCAGAGCCTGTATCTGCAGGACCGACCAAGATATAAATATCAGATTTTCTTGTTTTCACCAACAAATCTCTATTGGAACCAGTCCCTCAAGACTGACCTCTGACATACAGCAAGCACAGTGCCCTGAAGCGGCGAACCGGCAGGGAACAACTGGCTTGACTGCTCTAGGGCCCTCCTCGGAGGGGGCGCACATCCCAGGACCACTACGTTTCCGGGTGGAACCTGAGATATGTACTCGTCAGGGACCACTGCGCCCCGAAACACACAAGGTGGCGGGGTTGGCAGAATGGTCCCCCTGAGGGCACCGAAGGGAGACGGGCACCGTATAATGAGGTGGATACGGCCTTCTTACGGAAGGGACCCTCAGAGACATGATATTGATATCGCCAGAAATATTAGAGATACCAGTCTCTCGAGACTGGCCTCTGGTGTACCACGAGCAGCAAGCACAGTGCCCTGAAGCCGCGGACCGGCAGGGAACAGCTGGCTTGACTGCTCTAGGACCCTCCTCGGAGGGGGCGTGCATCCCAGGGCCACTACGTTTCCAGGTGGATCCTGAGCTATGTGCTCGCCAGAGACCACTGTGCCCGGAACACACGAGGTGGCGGGGTTGGCAGAACGGTCCCCTTGAGGGCACCGGAGACAGGCACCGTATAATGAGGTGAACACTGCCTTCCCACGGAGTTTCCCTCAGAAACCTGACGTTGATGGGGTCAGAACCAAGAACAGCAAGCACAGTGCCCTGAAGCAGCAAACCGGCAGCGTAACAGCTGGCTTGACTGCTCTAGGACCCTCCTCGGAGGGGGCGTGCATCCCAGGACCACTACGTTTCCGGGTGGACCCTAAGATATGTGTTCGCCAGAGACCACTGCGCCCCGAAACACACAAGGTGGAGAGGTTGGCAGAATGGTACCCCTGAGGGCACAGAAGGGAGACGGGCACCGTATAATGAGGTGGATACGGCCTTCTTACGGAAGGGACCCTCAGAGACATGATATTAATATCGCCAGAAATATTAGAGATACCAGTCTCTCGACACTGGCCTCTGGTGTACCACGAGCAGCAAGCACAGTGCCCTGAAGCCGCGGACCGGCAGGGAACAGCTGGCTTGACTGCTCTAGGACCCTCCTCGGAGGGGGCGTGCATCCCAGGGCCACTACGTTTCCAGGTGGATCCTGAGCTATGTGCTCGCCAGAGACCACTGTGCCCTGAACACACGAGGTGGCGGGGTTGGCAGAACGGTCCCCTTGAGGGCACCGGAGACAGGCACCGTATAATGAGGTGAACACTGCCTTCCCACGGAGTTTCCCTCAGAAACCTGACGTTGATGGGGTCAGAACCAAGAACAGCAAGCACAGTGCCCTGAAGCAGCAAACCGGCAGCGTAACAGCTGGCTTGACTGCTCTAGGACCCTCCTCGGAGGGGGCGTGCATCCCAGGACCACTACGTTTCCGGGTGGACCCTAAGATATGTGTTCGCCAGAGACCACTGCGCCCCGAAACACACAAGGTGGAGAGGTTGGCAGAATGGTCCCCCTGAGGGCACCGAAGGGAGACGGGCACTGTATAATGAGGTGGATACGGCCTTCTTACGGAAGGGACCCTCAGAGACATGATATTGATATCGCCAGAAATATTAGAGATACCAGTCTCTCGAGACTGGCCTCTGGTGTACCACGAGCAGCAAGCACAGTGCCCTGAAGCCGCGGACCGGCAGGGAACAGCTGGCTTGACTGCTCTAGGACCCTCCTCGGAGGGGGCGTGCATCCCAGGGCCACTACGTTTCCAGGTGGATCCTGAGCTATGTGCTCGCCAGAGACCACTGTGCCCGGAACACACGAGGTGGCGGGGTTGGCAGAACGGTCCCCTTGAGGGCACCGGAGACAGGCACCATATAATGAGGTGAACACTGCCTTCCCACGGAGTTTCCCTCAGAAACCTGACGTTGATGGGGTCAGAACCAAGAACAGCAAGCACAGTGCCCTGAAGCGGCAGCGTAACAGCTGGCTTGACTGCTCTAGGACCCTCCTCGGAGGGGGCGTGCATCCCAGGACCACTACGTTTCCGGGTGGACCCTAAGATATGTGTTCGCCAGAGACCACTGCGCCCCGAAACACACAAGGTGGAGAGGTTGGCAGAACGGTCCCCTTGAGGGCACCGAAGGGAGACGGGCACCGTATAGTGAGGTGAACACCGCCTTCCTACTGAGGGTTTCCCTCAGATACCTGACATTGATGGCGTCAGGAGTTTTACTTTGACAAAGCCCTCTTTATGACAATAACTGTCTTTTCAAAACCGCTTTGCCTTAAGAGAACTTCACTCTGCTACCACATTTTGGAATTAGAAAGGGCACGAAGCACTCAGCGAGTGCTCTTACCATAACCATGGATTTTTAGAAATATGTATATATTTTTCATATATAAAAAATTCTCAAGCCACAAAGAAATATGATTTAATTTGTCAAAATGAAATACATTCAAAACCACTCAGCTTTTCACAGGCTGAATATTCATATTGGCATGGAAAATGCAAAAGGAGTCAAACATAGGAACAGAGAGAAAGGGTTTTCTTTTTCTCTTTCTTCTTTCCCCCATTTATAAATGCATTGTGGCAACATAATCTACGTGTTGCCTCGGCAAACACGAGATCTATTGATTCCTTTTCTTTCTTTTTTTCTCCAACCGTAATCTACGTGTTGCCTCGGCAAACACGAGATTCGACCATCACATTCTCAGCAGACCATGATCTATGCGTTGCCTCGGCAAACCACGAGATCAAAAAGCCACTATATTACAGACTCTATAATCTACGTGTTGCCTCGGCAAACACAAGCTCTGTCCATTATATTCTTAGCAGACCGTGATCTATGCGCTGCCTCTGCAAAGATAAAAAGCTACTATATTGCCGACTGTAATCTACGTGTTGCCTCGGCAAACACAAGCTCCGTCCATTACATTCTTAGCAGACTGCATCTACACACTGCCTCTGCAAAATGTGAGATGCAGTGCTATATTGCAGACTGTAATCTACATGTTGCCTCGGCAAACACAAGATCCAAGCCATTATATTCTCTTCGCTACGTGCTGTTATTACACATTTGAGAAATTTATCAATGAATGTCCGCCCACTCCTTTTTTATGAAAGCTGACACACATACATATGCTTATGCACATACTGTCTCTGCGCTTCACTCAGGGTGGAAGGAACCGCAAGCATGTTTCCAACCCTGAGATGAAACACTGGACCCGGCAGGTGAAGGCAGAGAAAGGGCGATGCCTGTCTCTAACCCCTCTGCCGGACCTATTTGCGATCCCTACGACTGAAGCTGCTGCTCTGCCTCAGCAGAAGGGACCTGAGCCACGGGGAACACGAGCCAAAGCGCCCTCCTCGGAGAGTGCCCGGCGGCTTAAGCAAACAGTCAACACACATAGAATATGCATCCCCACTCGTAATGAAATGAGGGCAGGGATGAACACATACAGTGAATTGCTGTCACATTCGTTTTACTTTTATGTTTTTATTTTTATAAGAACAAAGGTGGAAAACTCCTGCCTAACTTTTTCTAAAGACAGATAAAAACACCAGTTTTTACAGACAAGATTCACACAGAGCGCTTCTGAAGGCAAAGAAGCTAGTTTCTGTTTGTGTTCACGTGTGCTTTATAGTTTCCGGTCTATGACGCCATCCGCCTATGACGTTCCGTCTGTCCATTGGACTGATTCCACAAGTGCTTCAAGACGCAGAAGCGTTCTCACGGCGTTTCGACGCAGCGCGAGTTCCCTTGAAAGGGAAATAGAGAGTGGCACGTTTATTAGGTTGCTTTCCCTTTAAGACTATTCCTGTTACACATTCTTCCTGAACTGTTTACGATTGTGTTTACGTTAACCCTCTCGACCGCCACTATTAAACAGGGTTCTACTCACAGTAGTAAACCCCAAGCAGGCTCTGGTAATGGAGCAATAATTAAAAACACTCATAGAAAAGGGTTCCTCTACTTGTGAGGTTCTACAACCAATATTTATTTGTTCCAAAGAAGGATGGGAGTAGATATTAGATATTATCCAATATTAGATCTACATCATCTGCGTATCCGTGTGTTGAATTACATAGATGATTGGCTCATTCTAGCTCAATTGGAGCATATGGTGGTTCGTCATTAAAATGTCGTTCTCGCCCACATGCAAAAGTTGGGGTTAAGGCTGAACGACAAGAAGAGTGTGCTTTCTCCAGCACAGAGGACCACTTTTCTTTGGGTGGTATGGGATTCAGTGATGATGCAGGCTTGTCTATCGCCTGCCTGTGTTGCTGCTATCCTCACAGCCATAAAAGGGATAAAGCTAGGCCAGTCATTCACTGTCAAACAGTTTCAGAGACTGTTGGGACCAATGGTAGCTGCGTCCAATGTGATACCCTTTAGCTTGCTCAAGAACAAGGGTTTTTTCCTGAGGGGCAACCCACTCTGCATGATCAAGGTTACGAGCAGGTGTTTTCATTTCTTGGGGATGTGGAGAATGCCTTGGTTCTTGTCCCAAGGTCCCATGTTAGCGTTGTCACGCTTACGAGAGATGCTTCTTGCACGGGCTGGAGAGCGGTTATGGAAGGCCACTCAGCTAAGGGTCTGTGGAGGTGTCATTATCTCTCGTGGCACATAAATTGTCTGGAAATGATGGATGTCTTCCTAGCCTTGAAGTGTTTCCTCCCAGACCTAAGAGGCCATCATATGTTTGTCCGCACAGACAACACATTGATGGTCTCTTATATAAATCATCAGACGGGTCTGCGTTTGCATCCACTGTTCAAGCTGGCACACCAGATTCTCCTGTGGTCCCAAGGAAAGCTGCTCTCCCTAAGAGCAGTATACATTCCGGCAGGGGCGTTTCCTCCAATGAATATGGAAAAGTCACATGAGAGGAGGCAATGCCTCCATCGTGCCATGATTGGATATGATGGGTTATAATTGATATGATTGGTTCATGTGATAAATCCCGCCTCTTGTTTTTGTGCGTGTTCACGGATCGGCCTGAATGAAGATAATAATGCTATTAATGGGAAAACTAATGAAAAAGTAATTTAAAAATACAGCCATTTAGATATCACCACTTTATGTCACATCAAAATCCAACTTGAAATGACCTGAAAACATGATGACTGTGGGGGTTTTAGTGAGCAAACAGCTTGGGGAAATTAAAGGTACATCGTCGTGTCTGTGTACAGTGTAGACTACATGGGCAAGCTTGATGATGACAGTTGAAAATAGGTTGATTATTAAAAAGAAAAGCTGAATATTAGTTCACGAAGAATATATATTGTTTAAATTGTTAAATTGCAATTAGTTATTATTTTGACATTTTTAACAATTTGTAAAAATACTAACTTGATGAACTATATACTTGGTTTTTAATAAATAGAACATAACATAAAGATACAAAACAGAACTGTATTTGGTCTCTCTTTTTTATGTAATGTTTATTTAAACAGGAAAATTAAGTGTAACAGGGACATAAATGTACATTTGATGTATATAAAAATAACATGAGGACTTTGCATTCCGGGGTACCAAAATTTAGGAGGTGGTGGAGCTCATTTGGAGAGTTTTCATCTATTTGCGTCTCAGGATATGACACACTGTCCACTTTGGTTCTCCCTCACATATCCAGCACACATTTCCCCCGATCGCTCTGCTCCCGGGAGTTCTGGAGAGAGTCTGCCAGGACAAGGTTAGTCTACTACGAGTAGCGCCATTCTGGCCAACCCAAGTGTTGTTCTCGGACCTTGTGTCCCTACTCAACGGCTCTCCCCTGGAGATTCCGTCAGGAGGGACTTTCTGTCTCAGGCAGGGGGCACAATCCTTCACCCCCACCCCGAGAATTATGGAAGCTGTGTTTTTGGCCTCTGAGGGGGCACAACTCCAAGACTCAGGTCTCTCAACTGAGTTTGTTGAGACCATACTTCACTCCAGAGCTCCCTCCACAAGAAAACAGTATGCATTTAAGTGGAGAGTTTTGAATGGTGGGATACAGTTAACTGCCCGGTTGCTTCAGTGCTGGAGTTCCTGCAGAATCATTTTTCACTGAAGGTGTACATGGTGGCCATAACTGCATTTTCATGTCCTTTGGGTGGCATACCAGAGTTCCAGCTTGGAACATGGTCATTGTGCAAGAGGGATTACAGCTCCCTTCGAGCCTATCAAGCATGTTCCAGAAAATGTTCTGACCCTAAAAACAGTTTTCCTTCTAGCAATCATGTCTCCTAAAAGAACCCCAGTCCCTGTCAATGTCCCCTATGTGCACCGGGGATTGTTAAGGCATTCTTATACCCTAGGCTGTCCCTAAGGTGCCTACCAATGTACTGTGGCCTGTAATCTTGCAAGCCTTTTGCACCTCTCCTTTCAGAGATCAGGACCAGAAAAAGTTTAACCTCACTGGATGCTTATGTCCACAGAGCTGCCCTGTGGAGGAAAACTGTTCTGCCCAGGGTTCGTAGCTGTTTATGTATTAGTTGTGCTCGCAGTATTCACACAGAGAGGCATTCGTAAGCATGGCAGTTTGGGTATTATCATTCCCAAATCATCAATATTTAACGCAGCACGAGTTCCCAAAGCATCAATACTTGATGCAGTGTCTCATTCCCTTCTCAGGGATCAAGGGTTACAGTCTTTACCTGAGACATTTTTTGTAACTTTGATTCAGTTAAGTCCTTTAGAACATAAATATAATTTTCCTTTTACATTAAACAATACTAAAATTAATTTACATCTCTTAGTACAACATTTTAATAAATGTTAAAGGTTTATTTTGTCATTTATAAGCTTTTATAATGCTTATAAATTTCACAATTCACCTTTAACATTTACTAGCAGTGCAGGTTTGTAGCAATTAAATCCCAAAGCTTTAAATAAGGATTACTGATTTGGTTTATTAGCTGTAATTTACCAGCTAGTATAATCTGCATTTTCCATATTACAGTAGCTTTATACTTATTTACTATGGAGCCCTGTATCGACCTTTTCATTAACCTCTTATAAACTGAGCTCCTTCAGAGACTTTAAACAAGCTTGGGCATGTTAGGGAAGAAAATGAGGAGCATTAATCAGGAGGAGACAGGGGGGGAAATGGTGGCATATTTATGCATACAGCCAAAGCACTGAGAATCATATTAAACAGCAGAGAGGATGCCAGTTTAGCTAACATTATTTTCAGCTAAGTTTCACATCAAAGTTCTCCCCTTTTGATTAACCTCATATTTCATCAACTTCAACCTGTTGGGAATGCAGTCTAAACATTGCCACTGGCTGTTGGATTATGAGCATCTCTTATTGCCTTTCTGCTCATGAATATCCAATGAAATAAAATGGAGGGGGGGGAAAACCTAAATGAAGAAACTTGATGGTCTTTTGAGCCAGTCTCTCCCTACATGTTGTGGCAAGAGGGGATTTCTCTTGTGCTTTGCTGTTTGTCTGTGATTACTGTCTTGCAGGTGGTCAGCCATCCAGTGAGCAGAAATGGCTGGGAGGCTAATTGTTTTCCTCTGCCCCCTGATGACCAGGCAGTGTGTTTCCTTCTGCATTTGCATTTCTTTTTGTTTAAGCCCTAAATCCTCTTCATTCCAGAGAAACCAGCACTGCCTCATAACTGCATTGTGTTAAAAACATTTTCTAAATCTGTTTGGCCAGATTAGATATTTCATAGAAGGCGAGGTGAGGTGAGTCTTCTGTCAATCTGGTTCAATCCCTCTTAACACAACTCACACCACCAGAAAAGTTGATAAAATAATCTGTAGAACCATCAAGATAATCAGGACTTTACCTAGGATTGTCGGAAGGGGAGAAATTGGCCCGAAATCACCCCGATTATCTTTCCATGTGTACCCAGCGTTACCTGTTCTCCAGCGTTTCAATCCAGCAACTATCTCCAGCGATTATCTCTAGTAACTATCTCCTGTAGAAAGTGTATGATGTTTTCATTTCACAATCATACTATATGTACAGTATATTGCAAAACATTTAAACATAAAGATAAGTATATTTGTTTGGTTTAAATGTTCCGTTTCTGGTGTTCCTATTTTTACTATACATTTATATTTATATTTATGCATTTGGCAGATGCTTTTATCCAAAACGACTTACAGTGCCCTTATTACAGGGACAATCCCCCTGGAGCAACATGGAGTAAAGTGTCTTGCTCAAGGACACACTGGTGGTGACCGCTGGGATCGAACCAGCAACCTTCTACATATCAGTTCCATGGTTTAACCCACTGGACCACCATCTCACACTAAAGAGATTTGTATAATTTTTTTGGTTTCCCTTCAGGAATCTTTAAAGGTCCCATGGCATGACATTTTTCTATTATTTTATAGTGTTTCCAAAGGTGTACTTATATTGTTAGTATGATTTTTACATCATAAAATGTCATAATTTAGAAATAAAAGGCATTTTTTCTATACTGCTGTTTGCCCTGTGGTTGAATGCCCTGCTTCAAGAGGCGTGTCTGCTGTGAGACTTCAGTAAAAACACCCACTGTTGTGATTGGCTGACATCTTTGCATTTTAAATGAGCGGAGGGGGCGTGGTTTAACGAGGCACGTGCAGGCACGAGTCTGCCAGAGACGGATGGACCTGAGTTCACTTCTCATCAGTTCTCAGTCTCAGTTCAGGGTGAACTGTTGTAGTTACTAGCATATACTTCAGGTTATTAGTTTATTTCTAGTCGGAGGGGCTGTCACTCATGTCAGAAAGTTAGTAACTTTAGTAAATTATGGATCAGCGCTGACTCGAGACGCGAACCGTTTAGAACGATTCAGTCCGATTTGGTGAACTGGTTCGGTTCACTAAAAAGAACCGATTCAAAAGAATGATTCGTTCGCGAACCGGACATCATGGAGACGGAGCGATTGCTAACAAAGTTATTTATAGTACCTTCTGAGTTATGAGAGCGCTGTCAGTCAGCGCAAGTTTATTGTGTTTGTATCTGAGAGTTCTGAATAAACACGAGTCCCAGTCACACCGAGTCCGTCTTCATCATTATTCTACCAACTTTGTAACACATGCAATGTACCATTACAGCTGTCGAGATGAACGAGTTAGTAAGTGTTGAGTATAGCATTATTTCTAGATATGTTCCAATCATATGAATAGCGTCAGTGACGCGCATTGAGTAACGTTACACAGCGCAAAGACACAACAACAGTAATCGAATGTAATCCAGTTTATTGTGGGGAAAGATGGCTAGCCTAGCCCAGATATGCTCACGCTTACCCCCCTTCTGCTTAATCTCACGCCGCGTTTGGTGCCTCCGCTGTGGGCCAGATGCAGTACTGGGGGTCGGGGATATTGAAGGCCGAGCTTCGGCGTGTGTGAGGTTTATCTCTAAAGATGTGACTGCTGATGTTAAACAGAAAAGACTGTATGCACATTTTAGAAACGATAGACGCGACGAGGACGTACAAAAACACTGACTCACAAGATAGAAGAAAACACGAAAACACCGTTCTGTCGGGAGAGAGAGAAGCTGCAGTGTGTGCACGAATAATAAATAATTAGCTACACATAAAAAAATCAATGATCACAGATCAGAAGGAACTGAAGAAAGACTTCTGTTTTCATTTGTACATCCAAACACTGAGAAACTGCCAGCGTTCACTCGTTCACAAGTAACGTTAATGATCTCGAGCATTTGCATGGGCGTGCCAGATTCTCTGGGCGGAGGAAAGGGAGGTAACCGTTCCTGCTTGGACGTCAAACCAGGAGACTTCAGGATTGGCTCGTCTGGCCTGTCATTTTCTCAAAGGCAGAGAGAGACAGCCAGAACTCGGGTTTACACCGATCAACATTTCTATCCACTTGGGGACAATATTCAGGCTAGGGGAACTCATATTAATGTTGAAAAACCTCATAAAATGAAAATGTCATGCCATGGGACCTTTAAGATAAAAACTTTGAATCAGTTTAAGACTCTCAGCCAAAGAAAACAAACTCTGTTTAGAGGAGGAGGCTAGAAAGTCTGTTTAGTCAGAACTGTGATTTGTCCTACAACTAATTTCCAGCAGATAAATAGTCAAACATCAGTCATGACCTATAAAAAAGCTCTGGGTGAAGTGAACATGTTTTACAACATGGTTTCACAGAAAATGAACAAAGACTTGTGTGACTCTTATGTGGTTGTTATGTTTATCCTGGGTTTTGTTTTTTGTTTTTTTGTGTAGTGTTTTTTTAGTTCAAGCGCTGAAAGGGTAAGAAACCTTTTAATGACAGTCTGAAGCATCCATAAAGAAGACAAATTGCTTTGAACTAATATTTAAATTAGTTTTTTTCAAGTCTGTTTCTTAGTATATATATAAAAATATGACATTTGAAATATTTGGAATATTTGTGTTAACTCAGTGTTGTGAATATCAATGTCAAGTCTCCTCATATTGATATTTTGTACTGCTGGAGGAGGTTAGGTTGGTAAACTCAAAGGTAGATGTATTAAAAGCTTTGTGTCAAACGTGAATCATATTGTGTCAAGCATGAGTAATTTTAACTTCATAACCTCAAAAAGCTTAATTTTGACTTGATATTAAACTTGCTTTGAAACTTAACTTTGGGGTTGGGGGGGTTGGGGGGGGACTGTCACATGGCTCTGGCGAAGCTGGCTGGCTGGCTGATCGATTAGCTCCGACTACTACTGACTACAAAAAAAGTTATATTACCCCTGTATATTTAACTAATTCCGATTGAAACTAACAATTTGAGTATGTCTAAACATCTGGTGTGTGTGAAGAGTGTGACATTTTTTACCAGAGCGTGTAGAACAGGCACAGAAAAACAGAAATCTCAGGCCGATCCTGACCTGACTGCCATGGCGGATACATGTGTTGGCTGGGTTACATTTTACATTTAGTCATTTAGCAGACGCTTTTATCCAAAGCGACTTACAAATGAGAGCAATAGAAGCAGCTAGAACAGTCAAGGGCAACAGTATGTAACAGTATGTAAGTGCTGTAACAAGTCTCAGCTAATCTATCACATATCTAGAGTTAAATCTAGCACAAATCTAGAGTTAAAAATGCTGAGAACAGAGCTTGGGACCAAATTGGACGGAATAGAAAAATGACTGTGAAGTAAGTGAAGTCTCATCCTCCGTCATGACACTGAAGAATAACCTGACTGAAATTAAAACTGAGGTACACCCTTAAAAATAAAGGTGCCAGGAAGAACGTGATGCCATAGAAGAACCATTTTTGGTACCTTGAAGAACCATTTTGTGAAATGTTCTTTAAAGAACCATTTTTTCCTAACCATTTTATAGTCTAAAGAATCTTTCTGTGCTACAAAGAACCTTTTGTGCAATGAAAATGTTCTTTGGATATTAAAGGTTCTTCATGGAACCATACACCACGCCAAAGAACCAGTTAAGAACCTTTATTTTTAAGAGTGTAATGTGCAATGAAAACAGAATTGACGACGCGGAAGACTGGTGTAGACGCAGAGAAATTACGTATATATCTCTGAGAGCAGTATACATTCCGGCAGGGACTTCTCAGTGGAAACTATGCGACAGAGCCGGGAGTTTAACTACATCAAAAAACTGTTCGCTGATAAAGGGATGTATCGTGGATTCCTCGTCCAGCCATGCAAACTGCGAATTTTGCACTACAAAAATATCCACCTTTTCTTATCTCCCAAATAAGCCCAGGAGTTTTATCACAGCATCGACTAAAATGTCCATGTGAGTAGGCCTAACTGTATGTGCATCGGACTCAATTGATGAACAATAAATATTGACCTTACCAAGACTTACACAGACTGAAAAGTACAAATATATATGAAGAGTTTGGTTGCAAAACGCGATAAACGCCATTTTTGGACATTTGCATTTTATTATTGGAAATCAATGTTCAGATGTACCTTAATCTATGTGTGAATTGCTGCCATTAATAAGAATTAAAAAATTTACATTTTAAGCCTACTACAAAATGTATTTTTCCACAAAACGCGATATCCGCCAGCCCAGTTTCTTTACAAAGTGCGATATAACGGTTAGGCTATAGAGCGTTCTGGATGCTGCGCGTCGTGCGCGAGCTCAGGATGTCACGCGAGGAGTCACCGCCGGTGAAGTGCTCCGAGTTTGCTCAGTGATTTAACGATAATATCAAAACAAATAACATATTTTTAAAAAAGAGGATTCAATAGGCTAACTAAAAAACGTTTATCATTTAATTGTTTATACTGTAGGCGAGCTGTCAGTCACGTAGGTTACGTCACTGATCAACAGCTGTCTGTCAGTCAGAGAATCAAAGCTTCAGAGTCAGTAACGTTATGGATTTCGATGACGGATTGGAGCCGGTGTCCTGACATTTCATCCTACCCATCAGATTGTCCTACCAAGGCTTACTGCGCATGCCACATCAATATTTTTTATTTTTTATATTTACATTTTAAGGGTAGGTTTAGGGTAGGGATAGGGATAGATATGGATATTAATAAAGCAAATAACATGATTCTGGTAGCATAATCTGATAGGTAGCATTTTACATCCATATTTAATATTTATTTATTTATTTAAAATATTTACATAGTTTTCAGGGTAGGGGTAGGTATGGATATTAATAAAGCCTCAAATCAGATGAATATGATCCTGGTAGTACAATCTGATAGGCAGCATTTTTTGCTGTCGAATTATGCTACCTACTGTTTTAATGGGAGGTAGCAAAATCTGACAAGGTAGGACAAATCGACAGAACACCGGTCATTCCAGCTGCTGTTGGGAGAAAGAGGAAGGCATCTAAAGAAAATCATCAAAGGGAGAAGACCAAACGGGCAAGGCATTCAGGGGATATATAGCGTTTTGCAAAAAAAAAAAAAAGTGGTTATGTATGTTCTGGCCAAAACTAACTCAGAATCTTATTATTATTAATCAATCTTTGTATATACTATTCCATATATTTATTATGTATTGTTTTTTTAACCAATTTAAGATGTTTGACAATGTTAAGATAAATATGTTGCAGTTTGGCATGGTTTTTGACTTATTTATGAACTATTTATGGACATAAAATTAAATAAAAAATATCCTGGATTTGAAGAATATTGTGTCCCTGGCCTTCACTGAGCTCAAGTAATAGTTTAATGTACAAAAAAAATGTGAATGAACTTGACTGTTGATGTCAAATAATAATGGCAAATAACCAATTTTCTCAAAATGGATATATCTCGTTTTGCAACGAAACTCTTCATATATTTATTTAATTATTATTATTATTTTAGTTTAAAAAGCCATGCAACTTGTAATTTTGACTTTTGCTGTAATACATCTTTTTATATATATATATATATATATATATATATATATATATATATATATATATATATATATATATATATATATATATATATATATATAAATATCTTAGCATTGTTAGTCTTTGATGTGACAAGGTCATCTTTTATTTTATTTTTTAAATATACCTTTTCTTTCTTTCTTTCTTTCTTTCTTTCTTTCTTTCTTTCTTTCTTTCTTTCTTTCTTTCTTTCTTTACATTTGTGTACTGTGGGATTTGAGCACGCTTTTGCTGGTTATTAAATTCTCAGAGTTTGTTTGATTATGAGCCTGTCCTGTCGTTTGGGGATAGGGCTCTTGCCAAAAGGGAAAGGGGCGTGAGGGAGGTGGGAGCTTGCTGTTTGCAGTTCTCACAGTTAAAACTGGCTCAGTGCATTGTGTTTAATCTTTCATTTTTGAGTATACAAATTGACGGTCAGTGCAATCTAAGAACTATCAGAAAATGGAAAATGTATGTAAAATGATAACATGGAATGTCAAAGGGCTAGGCCATCCTATCAAACGTAAAGAGTGCTTACTTTCCTCAAGAAAGAAAAGGTTAATATTGCCTTTTTGCAGGAAACCCACCTGCCTGAAGTAGAATGTCAAAAACTTAAGAGAGACTGGGGGGGGCCAAGTATTCTTCTCAAGCTATACAACTCAATCTATCTTGATGTAGGTCTATCTTAATCTTTCCATAGGTCAAGGTTTATCTCAGCACAAACACTGGAGGTTAAATTCCTCATTACTCAATAATAATGATGCATGTAACAATATTAGAGAATGGTTTAAATATTATATAATTGATAATGCTGCCTCTGATGTTTCACCAGCTGTTATGTGGGATGCTGCAAAGGCAGTTATCAGAGAGAACATAATATCTTACACCTCTGCAAGAAAAAGGGCAACAAAGAAGCGCACAATGAGGCTATGTCAGAACTCTCTAAATTTGAACAACTTCATAAACGGCATCCCCTAAAAAATTGAAATTAGAAATCAATTAAATATTTTTTTAACAAAGCAGAAGTATTTTGAATTTGGGAACAAACCTAGCAGATTATTAGCTCATCTACGTAAGAAGGAGCATGCAGAACATACAATTAAAGTGATTCGTAACTCCAATGGTCAATTGACTTATGATGCAAAACTAATAAATCAAGCCTTCGTTGAATTTTATAATAAGCTTTATCACTCTGAGAACCCACACTGTCAGAAAAAAAGGTACAGTGCTGTCACTGGGGCGGTACCCTAAGGTACAAAAGTGAAAAGGTACATCTTTGTACCTTACTCACCCCTAAATGGTACATATTAGTACCTTAAAAGGTACATATCAGTACTTTAAGAGTGCATATTAGTACCTTAAAGGTACATATTAGTACCTTTTCGGTTTTGTACCTTAGGGTACCGCCCCAGTGACAGCACTGTACCTTTTTTTCTGACAGTGCATCTGATTCAAATATACAAACATTTTTGGACTCTATATCTTTACCATCACTGGCGGAGGATGATAAAGCATATCTGGATGCGTTACCCACCTCAATAGAGGTACAACAAGTTATCAGGTCCTTGGTGTCAGGAAAAACTCCTGGATTAGATGGATTCCCTGTGGAATTCTACAAGGCATTTTGGCCTCAAATTGAACCCCTTTTTATGCCAATGGTGAATGATTTCTTTGAGAACGGGAATCCCCCTGAAACAATTAAAACTGCTATTATAACTTTAATTCATAAGAAGGATAAATATGCGACAGAATGTATATGTCATATTGGCAAATCTCGCTACTTCCAGTCGATTTTAAAATTATATCTAAACTTCTTGCCAGCAGGCTGGGAAAATGCTTCCATACCTTATTCATTCAGACAGGTTTTGCAAAAGCTAGATATGGTTTGGATAATATTCGTAGACTCTTAAATATAATAGATTACTCTAAATTTAATAACTGGCAAACAGTAATAGTATCCCTTGACGCCGAAAGGGCATTTAATAGGATAGAATGGAAATTTTTATTTGCTGTATTAAAAAATTGATTTATATTGATTTCGTTGATCAAAAACATGTTCAGTAATCCCTTGGCAAAGATTTGTACAAATAATTTTATGTCTGAAATTTTCATATTAAAAAGAGGCTGTCGCCAGGGTTGTCCTCTCTCCCCTTTACTGTTTAATCTAGCAATTTAACCCCTTGCTGAAGTTATAAGGAGTAGAGATGATGTCTCAGTCTATGTATTACTAATACTGTTCATAAGATATCTCTGTATGCAGATGATATTTAATTATATTTAACTAAACCCGGCCAAGCAATCTCAACACTCAGTATTATAAATGATTTTGCCAACATATCAGGATACAAATTTAACTTCACCAAATCTAATGCCTGTCCATTATCCTCTTTAGATTAGAAAGTCTTCCAAATTTATCACCCTTAACTAGGAGTCAAACTGGGTTTAAATATCTTGGAGTGGCGATATTACCTAACCTTGAGGTTTAGCAATAACTAGCTTTTGTTAAATAAAAAAAAATAAAAAATGATTTAGAATAATGGTCTCTATTGCCCAATGTGGTTAAAATGAATCCACTGCCACGCTATAACTATCTTTTTCAATCTCTACCATGCTATTTAAATAAATTATTTTTCAAATTATCTGGAATGACCACCCACCAAGGATTGCTCTCAAAACCTTATGCAAAGCACAAGAAAATGGGGGTCTAGGGCTTCCAATTATACTATTGGGCAGCACAAACAAAAAGTATTATAAATTGGGTACACTTTCGAGAAAATGCACAGTGGACTGATATTGAGAAACAGGCTATTTACCCAGTATCATTAACATCACTACCCTATATTAATAACATAAAACAGGTAAATGGCTGTGTAAAGACATAAGTAGTTTATAATATAATTGTTACAGTCACTGGGTGCAGTAGGGAAGAGTCAGAATCGGAACTTCAAACAAAGATGGGTTTAATCAAAACAGGAACAAATAACTAAGCCAACATAACATTAAGAACGGACAAGGAGTGCAGGGAGTGAGTACAATATAAAAGGAGTGCTAATGACAGGACAACCAGGTGCAGGGAATCCAGGGAGATTGGGAGAGACGATGAGGAAGTGAGTTCAGGTGTGAGAGGATCATGGGAACTGGAGTCCTGGACAGGCGTGGATGTGACATTACCTCCCCCTCCCGGTAGGCGCATCCTCACGCCTAAGATGTAACACCAAGGAGGGGGGGTGGGCGCCCTGAAGACCTCATGTAGGTGCGGGGGAGGTGCAGATGGGTACGGAGGTCTCCAGGGCGGGTCAGGAGCCGTGGGCTGCCATGGTGGGTCAGGAGCCGTGGGCGGCCATGGTGGGTCAGGAGCCGTGGCCTCATGGGTTGGATCGGCTTCGTGGAAGGCTGGAGCGGCCTTGTGGAAGCCTGGAGCGGAATCCAGGAGACACGGAGCAGGCACAGGAGGGTCTGGAGCGGAATCCAGGAGACAGGGAGTGGGCACAGAAGAGTCTAGAGCGGAATCCAGGAGACACGGAGCGGTAGGATCACTCCCAAAGTCTATTAACCACTACTCCAGTGGATCTGCCGTGGTTGCAGACGTCACGACCTGAGACAGGGGCTTTGCGGTAGCCCTCCTCTTACGCCTGGGCTTGGGGACTGGCAGGACCCTCCCGGCAGGCCCACTGGAGAGATATGCGGAGGAAACTGGCTGAGGGTGAACTAACCAGGCAGCAAGCTTTCTGAGGGGACACATATTCTTAGGAACCTCTTCTACAATCTCGAACTCTGAACAATTTAGGATCAATATCAGGTTGATTGTCTCGACTAGGGAAAAGGAACAGGCAGGATCCAGGAAACGAATCATGTCCTCGTCCAGGCCCATCAGAAAAAACGGATTAAGCGGTGCATCTGGCCAGTTCACCAGATAAGCAAGCTCAGTAAATTCCTCCACATACCTCTCCAGCGGGCGACTGTCCTGCCTGAGCCCACACAGGCGATCCACCGCCGAAGAGTCTTCTGCTGGGGACACTGGAGAGAGCGGGAACAGGAGAATGCCCATCTTTAAATAGAAGTCCCTTCACTGTATTGGTCCGTTTTTCTGTTACAGTCGCTGGGTGCAGGAGGGAAGAGTCAGAATCGGAACTTCAAACAAAGATGGGTTTAATCAAAACAGGAACAAATAACCAAGCCAACATAACAACATAAGAACAGACAAGGAGTGCAGGGAGTGAATACAATATAAAGGAGTGCTAATGACAGGACAACCAGGTGCAGGGAATCCAGGGAGATTGGGAGAGACGATGAGGAAGTGAGTACAGGCGTGGATGTGACAATAATGAGAGTAATTTAAAATATGTGATATGGCTGATCAGCAGCCATATCACCCTGTAGCCCAAGACTGGTTTCCCACTGAAGCTAAGCAGGGCTGACCCTTGTCAGTACCTGGATGGGAGACCAACTGGGAAAACTAGGTTGCTGCTGGTAGAGGTGTTAGTGAGGCCAGCAGGGGGTGCTCACCCTGTGGTCTGTGTGGGTCCTAACACCCCAGTGTAGTGATAAGGGGACACTATACTGTAACAAGCACCGTCCTTCGGATGAGACGTTAAACCGAGGTCCTGACTCTCTGTGGTCATTAAAAATCCCAGGATGCCCATCGATAAAGAGGGGTGTAACCCCGACATCCTGGCCAAATTTGCCCATTGGCCCCTGTCCATCATGGCCTCCTAATCAGGTGGATGCTGCACATTGGTGGTGGTTCCCCCCTTCTATGTAAAGCGCTTTGAGTACCTTGAAAAGCGCTATATAAATGTAGCAAATTATTATTATTATTATTATTATTATTATTAAAAAATTTGCAGTTTGCACTCAAAAAATTCTATCTTGTCAAGCCCAATTTATACTTCTGCTTCGACTGTACGGCGTAGCTACGGCGTAGGCTGTGTGTTGCACGCGTAGTGTACGACGTACCCTTACGTGCACCTCTCCAAAAATGTAATAACGCGTCAATTCTACACGGACCGCAAGCGCTGTGATTGGTCTTCCAGAACCCCTCCCTCAGGTCAATAAATAAATAAAAAAATCTGCGATAGGAGTGTGTGTGTCCAGAAATGGGATGATAGTTTCATCCTTACATCTGCTATATAACACAATATTTTGTAGTCCAGAGATTCTTTATGTTAGTGAATAAATACATAGATCCGCTGTGAGTGTGTGTGAGCTCTTGGTGGTCTAGTGGTAGAATTGTAAGCATGCCAGAGATTCTGGGTTCTAATCCACCATTGTATAGTTTATTTATTTTCTCATTAAAACCAAATATGTTAATCAGTGATTGTATATCAAGAACAGGGACACATTTGGGTTCGTTTCGTTTTGTGATTTCAACGGAACAAATAAAGTCTCCGCAACAGCAAACGATTGAAACGTTTGTCTATGCACGAGCCACCGATACTGAAAACAGCAGCCACGAGCACACTGCATGATTTCAAAAACACATTCCAGCGCCAGATCGCCTCTTATTTAACTATACTTATCAACTAGAGATGCTTAATTTGTATTAGATACAACAATTCAAGCTGCAAGAAAAGTTCTGTTGGCCACCATCACTGCTGCTGCTACTCCGACAAAGTATATACACAACAAGCTGCTTCTTCTTCGGCTTTTGCCTTGATACTGTAAATCTTTTTTTGAATTAAAAAATGCTTAAATACTTACAACTTTTGACAAAACATTTGATAAACGATCTCCTAGCAAGGGGTCATCTCTCATCGGAACTATCTAAATTAGAAAACATTCTAGAGGCCATGTCAATAATAATAAAGGGAAAATGTCTGAGATATATACAATGTTAAGAGATCAAGCTGACTCATCTTTAACTTCATTAAAAAGCGTATGGCAAAATGATCTTGATTGTAATTTTGATGATGATCAGTGGAATACTATAATATGGAAGCCCGTTTCCGCCACTAAGTAAAAAAATAAAAAGAGTAATTGCGACTTTTTATCTCAGAATTATAAAGTGAGTTATAAAGTCAGAATTCTGAGATATAAACTCGCAATTGCGTGATATAAAGTCAGAATTCTGAGATATAAACTCGCAATTGCGAGTTATAAAGTCAGAATTCTGAAATATAAAGTCGCAATTGCATGATATAAAGTCAGAATTCTGAGATATAAACTCGCAATTGCGAGTTATAAAGTCAGAATTCTGAAATATAAAGTCGCAATTGCGTGATATAAAGTCAGAATTCTGAGATATAAAGTCGCAATTGCGTGATATAAAGTCAGAATTCTGAGATATAAAGTCGCAATTGTGAGTTATAAAGTCAGAATTCTGAGATATAAAGTCGCAATTGCGTGATATAAAGTCAGAATTCTGAGATATAAAGTCGCAATTGCGTGATATAAAGTCAGAATTCTGAGATATAAAGTTGCAATTGCGTGATATAAAGTCAGAATTCTGAGATAAAAACTCGCAATTGTGTGATATAAAGTCAGAATTCTGAAATATAAAGTCGCAATTGCGTGATATAAAGTCAGAATTCTGAGATATAAAGTCGCAATTGTGAGTTATAAAGTCAGAATTCTGAGATATAAAGTCGCAATTGCGTGATATAAAGTCAGAATTCTGAGATATAAAGTCGCAATTGCGTGATATAAAGTCAGAATTCTGAGATATAAAGTCGCAATTGTGAGTTATAAAGTCAGAATTCTGAGATATAAAGTCGCAATTGCGTGATATAAAGTCAGAATTCTGAGATATAAAGTCGCAATTGTGAGTTATAAAGTCAGAATTCTGAGATATAAAGTCGCAATTGCGTGATATAAAGTCAGAATTCTGAGATATAAAGTCGCAATTGTGAGTTATAAAGTCAGAATTCTGAGATATAAAGTCGCAATTGCGTGATATAAAGTCAGAATTCTGAGATATAAAGTCGCAATTGTGAGTTATAAAGTCAGAATTCTGAGATATAAAGTCGCAATTGCGTGATATAAAGTCAGAATTCTGAGATAAAAACTCGCAATTGTGTGATATAAAGTCAGAATTCTGAAATATAAAGTCGCAATTGCGTGATATAAAGTCAGAATTCTGAGATATAAAGTCGCAATTGTGAGTTATAAAGTCAGAATTCTGAGATATAAAGTCGCAATTGCATGATATAAAGTCAGAATTCTGATATATAAAGTCGCAATTGCGTGATATAAAGTCAGAATTCTGAGATATAAAGTCGCAATTGCATGATATAAAGTCAGAATTCTGATATATAAAGTCGCAATTGCGTGATATAAAGTCAGAATTCTGAGATATAAAGTCGCAATTGCGTGATATAAAGTCAGAATTCTGAGATATAAAGTCGCAATTGCGTGATATAAAGTCAGAATTCTGAGATATAAAGTCGCAATTGTGAGTTATAAAGTCAGAATTCTGAGATATAAAGTCGCAATTGCGTGATATAAAGTCAGAATTCTGAGATATAAAGTCGCAATTGCGTGATATAAAGTCAGAATTCTGAGATATAAAGTCGCAATTGCGAGTTATAAAGTAATTGATCTGCCGCGACCCGACACATGAGTTGTGAACACATTAATGAGTATATTAACTGTAGTTTTAGCTGCTAATGATGGAATGATTGTCTTATTATCTGAACAGCATTAATATCTCTGAGCAAACGTGCTCTTGAGGGGATTTTAAGCGCAAGCTTTGGCGTAGAAACAACCGAACGGATGTGAGGGGCAACGTTCATTGAACAAATTCTGATGTGTTATTATGGAAATATGATCCCCAGAACTCCACCACCCTCAGAATGTGCTGTAATTCACGATGGCATTAGAGAACGAGTGTGTCCAGTAATGACACGTCCAGTATGATCTGTCGCTGCATACAGTCACCTGAGGGTGGCGCTGTTCTGGGATCAAATTTCATTAATAACGCATCAGATAATGCTATAATGCAAGATTTCGTTTGAGAATGAATTTTATTGACCTCCATGTGCTCGGTTTTGATAATATTTAAAATAATAAATGAATTTATCTTTAGCTAATGTTACAAATTCTAATAAAGTAATATAATTGCATATCATTAAATCTCAGCTGCAAACATTATCTAATGTCATCTTTCTCTGTGCTTTTAAATAGGCTAGATATAGAGTAAGACATGTTAAATGCCTCCAATGATAAATATGTGCAATATTTATTTGACAAGAACCTCTTACTCCATTCCCTGTTAATTCTATTGTATTCTGTTCCATAGCACACCTACATACAAATTTGTCTATTTTTGTTTATTATGCATATGTGTATCTCATTCATTTATCTTTATTCTTTATTGTGTACTGTGGTTGTCTCTGTGTACTGGAAACTTCTGTCACCAAAACAAATTCCTTGTGTGTGCAAAAATGGTAATAAAGCTCATTTTGATTCTTTCTGATTCTGGTTAAATACAAAAGAGCTACTCTGGTTCAATTTGTCACGTGCACCATTTATTGAAACATACAATATAATTTTACAGGAGTATAAGCTATATTCACAGTTTAATGAAAACTGCTGGCCGATCACAACACGTCCAGTGCTCTGTCGGTACATACAGTCACCTGAGGGTGGCGCTGTTCTGGGATCATATTTCATTAATGGCGCATCAGAATATGCTGTAATGTAGGATTTCGAGAATTAATAGAGTAAGGCATGGAGCTTAAATACAAAGAGGTACTCTGGTTGAATTTGTCACGTGTGCCATTTATTAAAACATATAAGATAATTTTTTACAGGCTATTACTGTTTAATGAAAACTGCTCCATCTCAACCTCATATTTATAGTTACAACTGTTCGGCAGCAGAACTCACTGTACAGAACTCACCTACATCAATTATTATTTTATATGAATATAATATAATATTACTATTATTTTAAATATTATCAAAATCGAGCACATGGAGGTCAATAAAATTTATTCTCAAACGAAATCTTGCATTACAGCATATTCTGATGTGTTATTAATTAAATGTTATTAATGAAATATGTTATTAATGATACGTTATTAATGAAATATGATCCCAGAACAGCGCCACCCTCAGGTGACTGTATGCAGCGACAGATCATACTGGACGTGTCATTACTGGACACACTCGTTCTCTAAGGCCATCGTGAATTACAGCACATTCTGAGGGTGGTGGAGTTCTGGGGATCATATTTCCATAATAACACATCAGAATATGTTCGTTGCCCCTCACATCCGTTCTGTTGTTTCTACGCCAAAGTTTGCGCTTAAAATCCCCTCAAGAGCATGTTTGCTCAGAGATATTAATGCCGTTCAGATAATAAGACAATCATTCCATCATCAGCAGCTAAAACTACAGTTAATATACTCATTAATGTGTTCACAACTCATGTGTCGGGTCGCGGCAGATCAATTACTTTATAACTCGCAATTGCGACTTTACATCTCAGAATTCTGACTTTAAATCACACAATTGCGACTTTATATCTCAGAATTCGGACTTTATATCACGCAATTGCGACTTTATATCTCAGAATTCTGACTTTATATCACGCAATTGCGACTTTATATCTCAGAATTCTGACTTTATATCACGCAATTGCGAGTTTATATCTCAGAATTCTGACTTTATAACTCACAATTGCGACTTTATATTTCAGAATTCTGACTTTATATCACGAAATTGCGACTTTATATCTCAGAATTCTGACTTTATAACTCGCAATTGCGAGTTTATATCTCAGAATTCTGACTTTATATCACGCAATTGCGACTTTATATCTCAGAATTCTGACTTTATATCACGCAATTGCGACTTTGTATCTCAGAATTCTGACTTTATATCACGCAATTGCGAGTTTATATCTCAGAATTCTGACTTTATATCACGCAATTGCGAGTTTATATCTCAGAATTCTGACTTTATATCACGCTATTGCGAGTTTATATCTCAGAATTCTGACTTTATATCACGCAATTGCGAGTTTATATCTCAGAATTCTGACTTTATATCACGCAATTGCGACTTTGTATCTCAGAATTCTGACTTTATATCACGCAATTGCGAGTTTATATCTCAGAATTCTGACTTTATATCACGCAATTGCGACTTTGTATCTCAGAATTCTGACTTTATATCACGCAATTGCGAGTTTATATCTCAGAATTCTGACTTTATATCACGCAAATTGCGACTTTATATCTCAGCATTATGACTTTATATCACGCAATTGTGAGTTTATATCTCAGAATTCTGACTTTATATCACGCAAATTGCGACTTTATATCTCAGCATTCTGACTTTATATCACGCAATTGTGAGTTTATATCTCAGAATTCTGACTTTATATCACGCAATTACGAGTTTATATCTCAGAATTCTGACTTTATATCTCAGAATTCTGACTTTATAACTCGCAATTGCGACTTTATATCTCAGAATTGACTTTATATCACGCAATTGCGACTTTTTATCTCAGAATTCTGACTTTATATCACGCAATTGCGAGTTATAAAGTCAGAATTCTGACTTTATATCACGCAATTGCGACTTTATATCTCAGAATTCTGACTTTATATCACGCAATTGCGAGTTTATATCTCAGAATTCTGACTTTATATCAAATCAAATCAAATCACTTTATTGTCACTCAACCATATACACAAGTGCAACAGTTGGTGAAATTCTTAGGTGCAGTTCCGAGCAACATAGCAGTCATGACATGACATGTATCTGGCCATGCGCGAGTTGTGAGCACGCTGTTGGTGTTAGAGCTCCGTTGACTTGATTCATAATCCTTGATTTTCTCCTTAACACTCGCTTACAAACGAATATTTTCTACTATTTACAGCGTGTGAATATATCTACGATACGATTCTCTATAAAAAACAATCGGATTGCTTTGATATCACTACTTATATCCGAACTTCCGCTACTAGCCGTAGCCCGCTAGCATTGCACGCGTGGTAACTTATTTACACCGGTAGCCGTAGCCCGCTAGCATTGCAAGCGTGATAAACTTATTTACACCCGTCACTGTACCGACAATTCGTCATCGTAGCACGTCTGCTACAATGACGAACTCGGATGTGTGTCTAATGTTACCTTTGAGTGCAGGCGAGGACACGTTTGAGCTGCATTCGGTGCTGTTGGAGTTGGACTCGTTGGCGAAGCAGATTGCCGACCTTCTAGACAGACAAGCTGTGCTGAGAGAGCGACGATCAGCGCTTGAAACATCACGCGCCGATGCACACAAGTCAGTGGTTAATAACCTGTTGACTCCGAGCTCGTCTACTCCGTGTGTTTCTTTGCACAGGACGCGATCATCCATGGTTTCGTTCACACCGGCACCGACACAGCACCGGGGACCGTGGGTTTTTCCCCAGCGGAAGACGCGAGCCAGGACCAGAGCTAGGACCTCTCCGCCCCTCCCGGTCTTCGAGATCTCCACTCGGAACCGCTTCTCTCCTCTTCGCGAGACGGAACGCAGCGCTGTGGTGATCGGTACTTCCATCGTCCGGCATGTCCACGCTACCTCAGGTAAAGGCAAAGTAATCACTCACTGCTTTCCTGGTGCTCGTGTTCTCGATGTCGCTGCGCAGGTTCCTGAGATCCTGAACGGTGACGAGCGCATCGGAGCTGTCGTGTTGCACGCGGGAACGAACGACACCAGGCTGCGGCAGACGGAGGTTCTGAAGAAGGACTACAAGAGCCTGGTCGAGACGGTGCGCAGAACATCGCCAGAAGCAACGATCATCGTGTCTGGACCCCTTCCCACGTACCGACTAGGACATGAAAAGTTCAGTAGATTATTTGCTCTAAATGAATGGTTATTGTCATGGTGTAATGAACAGAAACTGCTCTTTGTAAATAATTGGAATCTTTTCTGGGAGCGACCTAGGCTCTTCCGTCCTGATGGCCTTCACCCCAGCAGAATCGGAGCGGCTCTTCTGTCGGACAACATCTCCAGGGCGTTACACACCACCATATGACTAGTAAGTACAGATCACAGTCTTTCCTGTACTAACTTAATTGACATAAGTACCAATGTAGAACATTATATAGAAACTGTGTCTATTCCTCGTTTAGTGAGATCAAACATTAAATCTACTGTAAGATCCAGGAAAAATCTAATTGTGATTAAACCAGAAAATCTCAATATTAGTGAACAAAAACAATTGTGTCCTAACTTAATTAACATAAGTACCAATGTAGAACATTATATAGAAACTGTGTCTATTCCTCGTTTAATGAGATCAAACATTAAATCTACTGTAAGATCCAGGAAAAATATAATTGTGATTAAACCAGAAAAGCTAAATATTAGCGAACAAAAACAATTTCTAAAACTAGGTCTTCTAAACATTAGATCGCTCACACCTAAGGCGGTTATTGTAAATGAAATGGTCACAGATAAAAGTTTTGATGTACTTTGCCTTACTGAAACCTGGCTTAAGCCAAATGATTATTTCGGTCTAAATGAGTCTACTCCGCCAGGATACTGTTATAAGCATGAGCCCCGTCTGATTGGTCGTGGCGGCGGTGTTGCAACAATCTATAGAGATATTCTTAATGTTACTCAGAAAACAGGTCACAGGTTTAATTCGTTTGAAGTACTAGTGCTAAATGTTACGCTCTTAGATGCAAGAAAGAAATCCGTATTATCTCTAGCCTTGGCTACTGTGTATAGACCTCCAGGGCCCTATGCTGATTTCTTAAAAGAGTTTGCTGACTTTCTCTCAGATCTATTGGTCAACGTCGATAAAGCATTAATTGTTGGAGATTTTAACATACACGTAGATAACACAAATGATGCATTAGGGGCTGCGTTTACAGATCTATTAAACTCCTTTGGGATCAAGCAAAACGTCACTGGTCCCACTCATCGTCTTAATCACACACTAGATTTAATTATATCACATGGAACCAACCCAACCGATATAGATATTATACCGCAAAGTGATGATGTCACTGACCATTACATGGTAACTTGCATACTGCGTACTGCTGAAATCTGTCATGTTGCGCCACGTTATCGACCAGGCAGAACAATCATTCCAACCACTATAGATAGATTCTCAAATAGCTTACCTGATCTGTCTCAGCTGCTCAGTGAACCCAAACAAACAGATGAACTAGAGGAAATGACTAGCAGTATGAGCAACATTTTATCTAGCACATTAGAAATCGTTGCACCAATTAGATTAAAAAAGGTTAGAGAGAAAACTAAAGCACCATGGTACAACAGTGCTACACATGTTATCAAGAGAGAAACTCGTAACTTAGAGCGGAAATGGAAACAAACTAATTTAGAGGTCTTTAGAATCGCGTGGAGAGATAGTATGTCACGTTATAAAAAGGCCCTAAAAGCAGCCAGGGCTGAGCATCTCCGCAAACTAATAGAAAATAATCAAAATAACCCAAGGTTTTTATTTAACACCGTGGCTAGACTAACAAATAAACAAGCATCGCCTGAGCAAAATATTCCGTTACAGTTTAGTAGTAATGATTTTATGAATTTCTTCACTGAGAAAATAGAAAGCATCAGAAATAAAATTGTAAATGTACAATCTTTAATGATGTCTTATGATTCAACCGCTACTATCGCCCCTCAAGAACTACTACACCGCTTTACAACTATAGGACAGGAAGAGCTAAATAAACTTATCATTGCATCTAAACCAACAACATGTTTATTAGATCCAATACCCACTAAACTACTCAAAGAGTTGTTACCTGTATTGGAAGAGCCTCTTCTCAATATTATTAACTCGTCTTTATCTTTAGGTCATGTTCCAAGAATATTCAAGCTGGCAGTCATAAAACCTCTCATTAAGAAGCCACAATTAGATCATAATAACCTAGCAAATTACAGACCAATTTCAAATCTTCCTTTTATGTCTAAAATACTAGAAAAAGTTGTGTCCGCTCAATTGTGCTCTTTCTTGCAAGAAAATGATATCTATGAAAAATTTCAATCAGGATTCAGGCCGCATCACAGCACAGAAACTGCGCTCCTTAAAATCACAAATGATTTACTTCTAGCTTCTGACCAAGGCTGTATCTCAATACTAGTTCTACTCGATCTTAGTGCTGCATTCGATACTATAGATCATAAAATACTCATAGATCGACTTCAAAATTATACTGGTGTTCAGGGACAGGCATTAAACTGGTTTAGATCGTACTTATCAGACCGCTACCATTTTGTCTGTCTAAATGGGGAAAAATCCAGGATGATGTCAGTAGACTATGGGGTGCCGCAAGGATCCGTATTAGGCCCTCTGCTATTCTCAATATATATGCTACCGCTTGGTAATATTATAAGAAAACATGGAATTAATTTCCACTGTTATGCTGATGACACTCAATTATATATTTCATCACGACCGGACGAAAACGCTAAATTATCTAAACTGACAGCATGTGTTGAAGATATTAAATACTGGATGACGTGTAATTTTCTGCTATTAAATTCAGATAAAACGGAGGTATTACTTATTGGTCCAAAAAACTGCCCACAAAACCTCTCACAATACAACTTTACCTTGGAAGGATGTCCTGTCACTTTATCCACTACAGTAAAAGACCTAGGTGTTATACTAGACCGCAACCTGACATTCGAAAATCATATTTCATATGTTACAAGAACGGCATTTTTCCACCTTAGAAACATTGCTAAGCTACGTAACATGCTATCTATTCCTGATGCAGAAAAGTTAGTTCATGCATTCATGACCTCGAGATTAGATTACTGTAATGCTTTATTAGCTGGTTGTCCTGCATCCTCAATAAACAAACTACAGTTAGTCCAAAATGCAGCTGCTAGAGTTCTTACTAGGTCAAGAAAATATGATCATATAACACCAATTTTATCATCTCTACACTGGTTACCTATTAAGTTCCGTATCAATTACAAAGTATTGCTACTGACCTATAAAGCCCTAAATGGTTTAGCTCCAGTGTATCTAACGGATCTTCTATCGCCCTACAACCCATCGCGCTCTTTAAGGTCACTAAACTCTAGGCTTCTGGTCATTCCTAGGATATCCAAGTCCACTAAAGGAGGGAGGGCTTTTTCACATTTGGCTCCTAAACTCTGGAATAGTCTTCCTGATATTGTCCGAGGTTCAGACTCGCTGTCCCAGTTTAAAACTAGATTAAAGACACATCTCTTTAGCCAAGCATTCACATTATAATTACCTTTTATACTACAGTTAAATCGGAACAACAGCATTAATATAATATTCTGAACAGCAGCTACGCTAATTATTTCCCATCTGCTTTTCTGTTGTTATCTCGGGACACTAGTCCCGAGGTAAATAGTTCGTCAGCTCCGGTTGGTATCCAGCCTCTCATGAAGACTTTGGATGCCCCAACACCTGTGATGAGACGACTCAACGCCTGTGAAGAGACGACTCAACGCCAGCGTTGTTATGGCCTAAATTAATACACGACTGATTATCTTTTTCGAACATTGTTCTTTAACATTGTGTTTTTTAACATTTTTTATACTGTTCATCTATGAAATGCACTTTCTGTAAAGCTGCTTTGAAACAATGTGTATTGTGAAAAGCGCTATACAAATAAATTTGAATTGAATTGAATTGAATGTACAACATTTAAAGCAACATCAGATTACACATCTGATGCGCCCACAATTACTCACAGCACAGTAAACTCTACAATAAACAATAAATAATTTACACAATGTGAGTGTAGTTCTCACAGCTTTAAACAATATACACATACTTACAATATACATATACTTTAAACAATATACACTAAACATACATTAAACAATATACATTACGCTATAATAATAATAGTAATATATAATGTACAGTATACAATATTCACAAATAGAAATCCAATGTACAATAGATGCTATACGATAAATAAATGTGTATATAATGTGTCTGTATCTACAGTGGGTTGTGCTGAGTGATATTCTGTCCAGTGTGTGTTATGATCCTGATGGATCAGGAGTTAAGTAGTCTAATTGCTTGTGGGAAGAAGCTGTTCTGGAGTCGGCTGGTGCGTGATCTGATGCTGCGGTACCGCCTGCCTGATGGCAGCAGTGAGAGCAGCCCATGGCTCTGGTGGCTAGAGTCTCTGATGATCCTCTGAGCTCTCTTCACACACCGCCTGGCATAAATGTCCTGGAGGGAGGGAAGCTCACCTCCGATGATGCAGCTGGCCGTGCGCACTACCCTTTGCAGGGCTTTGCGGCTGCGGGCGGTACTGTTGCCGTACCAGGTGGTGATGCAGCCAGTCAGCAGGCTCTCTATGGTGCTGGTGTAGAAGCGTGTGAGGATGTGGTGGTTCATTCCAAACCTCCTCAGCCGTCGCAGGAAGAAAAGGCGCTGATGAGCCTTCTTCACAACGGCCTCGGTGTGGACGGACCATGAGAGTTCCTCTGTGATGTGGATACCGAGGAACTTGAAGCTGCTGACTCTCTCCACCGGTGCTCCATTGATGGTGATGGGGCGGTGTTCTCTCTCATTCCTCCTGAAGTCGACCACCAGCTCCTTGGTCTTGCTGACGTTGAGGGAGAGGTTGTGCTCCTGACACCATCGTGTCAGAGTATGCACCTCCTCTCTGTAGGCCGTTTCATCATTGTCAGTGATGAGACCTACCACCGTCATATCGTCAGCAAACTTGATGATGGTGTTGGAGCTGTGGGTTGCCACACAGTCATGTGTGTACAAGGAGTACAGGAGTGGGCTGAGAACACAGCCCTGAGGGGCTCCAGTGTTGAGAGTCAGTGATGAGGAGATGTTACTGCCCATTCTGACCACCTGGCGTCTGTTTGACAGGAAGTCCATGATCCAGCTGCATAACAAGCTGTTTAAGCCTAGAGCCCAGACAGGGAGAGGGACAGGTTAAAAATGTCAGTGAAAACTCCAGCCAGTTGGTTCACGCACGCTCTGATGACGTGAAGCCGCGGGTCCAGACGGCATTCCGGGCCGCGTCATCAGAGCGTGCGCGAACCAACTGGCTGGAGTTTTCACAGACATTTTTAACCTGTCCCTCTCCCTGTCTGTGGTCCCCACATGCTTCAAAACATCCACCATTGTGCCTGTACCGAAGCAATCAAAAACCACCTGCTTAAACGACTGGCGTCCTGTTGCTCTGACCCCCATCATCAGCAAATGCTTTGAGAGAATAATCAGAAACCACATCTGCTCTGTTCTCCCTCCCTCACTGGACCCACTGCAGTTTGCATACCGCACAAACCGCTCCACTGATGATGCCATTTCATCCACTATACACACTGCTCTCTCCCACCTGGAAAAGAGGAACACATATGTGAGAATGCTGTTTGTAGACTACAGCTCAGCATTCAACACCATTGTGCCCTCCATACTTGACGTGAAACTCCGGGCTCTAGGCTTAAACAGCTTGTTATGCAGCTGGATCCTGGACTTCCTGTCAAACAGACGCCAGGTGGTCAGAATGGGCAGTAACATCTCCTCATCACTGACTCTCAACACTGGAGCCCCTCAGGGCTGTGTTCTCAGCCCACTCCAGTACTCGGCAACAGTACCGCCCGCAGCCGCAAAGCCCTGCAAAGGGTAGTGCGCACGGCCAGCTGCATCATCAGAGGTGAGCTTCCCTCCCTCCAGGACATTTATGCCAGGCGGTGTGTGAAGAGAGCTCAGAGGATCATCAGAGACTCTAGCCACCCAAGCCATGGGCTGCTCTCACTGCTGCCATCAGGCAGGCGGTACCGCAGCATCAGAACACGCACCAGCCGACTCCAGAACAGCTTCTTCCCACAAGTATTTATCAAAAGAGTAGCTCTGATTACTTACGTATCTAAGAAATGTATTCTACTAAACTGGAAAAAATTATACCCTCCAACATTTTAATTATTTAAGCATATCCTAAACGATGCACTAAACAAGGAATATTTAACATACAATTTAAAAAACAAAACCCATATCTTCTTAGATACCCGGAATAATGTTATGGACCTAATATAAACCCTTTGACCCATGTTTTTGTAATTTACTATTCACTGTATTCGTACTGACCATTTATGTCCTTTTATTTTATCACAGTTTTAAATTGCTATCACAAACTTGATTTGTTGATGTATATGTTTTCATTTATGTATACTCTGATGTTGCTTAATGTAGAATATTTTCATTGTTTTGATTGTTGTGTTGTAAATCGATAAAAAAAGAGAAAAAGAAAAAGAAACTAGCTTGTCAAGTTTAGTAACTCATCTAAAGTTGTTCAGATACAGTTATTAAAGTTATTCAAGCTTTTATTGCAATTGTGCAATTAAAAAAAAACTAAATATCATATTAAATTGTTTTTAATTATGCAACACATAATGGAGCACTTGAGAGCTCAAATAGAGTGACAGCACAAAACAGAATTTGATAAATGCACATCTGATTATAAAACAGATAACTTTACATTAAACACCACACATTAAACAAAACAAAAAAACGAATTTAAACATTTATTTTAGAAGCAGCATCTGAATAAACATTTTGTTAAATTATTGTGATACTTAATATATGATTTATTTATTGCTACAATAAAAAAATCACTATAATGAAATGGACGTCCCAGTGCTTCATACAAGAGAGAGAGATTTGGACTTTTTACAAGGACTCTTTTAATTATTACCTCCGTTTTCTAAGGTGTAAATATGAGGTGTGCAATACAAATACAATGTGAATACAATCTGTATGTTTAAATCATATTTAATTGCTACTTATAGTAGTGCCTCAAACAGAACACTGATGCTAATCAAGCATATAGCGTTAGTTTTGGCAGGTCACTTTGGTCAAGCTCGCTTCAGCTCATTCACTCCTACCTATAGGAATACGACGCCTATCACAACATATCTATAAATAGGGTCCATTCAGTATTCAATATTTACCTGCTTGTAACAGAAGAGCACCCTTTCGCCGCACTGCCCCCAGTCTGCTATTTCAGAGGGTCATGCTTCTTTCCAAAAATGTCTTTCTTTTCCAGTATCAGAGTCTTACTTTTCCAGTAAAGTGAAAAAAAAAAGCCATTCCTTTTTCGCGGTCAGTTTGTGATTCGGGGTTTGTCAGCATATGGTTTTGTTTTGGAGGGGTTATCGCTGCTTGGCTGCATGGATGGGCAAGGAGTTCTTGCCCAGAACATACCGTCAATCCAGACTGTATACTAATTGTCATTCATCTTTGACAAAAGTGATCCTGACAGAAATCAAGCGTAGTGTTAGTTCTGACAAAGTCACGTTAGTCAAGCTCGCATCAGCTGACACTCTACCTATAAGACTACGACGCCTAGCACAGCATATCTATATTTAGGGTCCATTCAGTATTATCAGCAGCTTAATCGCATTGCTCAGGAGCTAATTACCCTCCTCCATCACCAGCTCCTCCTGTCGTCCAGTCAGTATTTGGCTTTTGATATTCCTCTTCAAATCTGTTTTTATAAGCCGTTTGGTCGTAAAATGGCCGTATAGGGCAGTTACACTCGCGATGAATCGCGTTTGTGTGAAGACTCAGGATCTATTGAAGAGAACGTAGGCAACGCAGAAACTCATTCAAAGCGGAAAAAACATTCATTTTTGATCCATTAATGCATCTCTCACTTACTGTGTATGATCTCACTGTTTGAAGCGCCAGTCAGAGGAAAATGCCTATCAACGCGTGCTGTCATGAATAATTAAGCTTGTGCTGTCATGAATTAAGCAACGCGTCTTCTCATAGGACAAAGACACGCAGTCTCATGAATAATTATGAGACAATCATACTATAGTCATGCACTACAGTCATCGCCATACTATAGTACGAGAAAACGTCACAACCTATGACGTTGACATGAAGACGAATTTAAACCAGGAAGTTGAAAATAGAGCAAAACGGTTTAAAATTTATTCGTTTTCTCCCACATTCAAAACTAACAGATGGTAACAGATGGTCTTCCATGATGTTCAACACACATACTTCTGTTAAAATCTCAAAATTTGGTTTAGGGTTTCATGACCCTTTAAGAACATTAATGATATCGCAATACCTCATATTGGTTCTGTTCTTACCCTAAGGGGGGTTATTGTTCCTCTCCCTGGTGTTATCCATGCTAAGCTGCATGGATAGGCAGGGAGTTCCATACCCCCAATCCAAACTATATGCTAATTGTCAATCATTTTGATTATAGTGGTCCTGACAGGACTAACTTTGAAAATATTTGCAAATGTGATTTCAGAGACTATTACTTTTGGTACTGTAGTTACTCCCCAGCATTGAATGTAATGGATTCTATACCAAACCAGCAATCTATGTATGATTCAGCAATCCACCTCTCAGGTCAAGAGCTGACAAAGAGGATTATAAGAGAACAGGTGAAGATCAGCACATCGGATTCTCAATCAAACCCAGGGGACGAGCTACTTCAATCATCGTATTCTGTTATGTTGTGCACAACAGAGAGTGGCAGATGAGAGAATTAGGTTTGAGTATCATAGTGTTTGTTTTGTGTGAAAATCTCTCATGTTTAACCCCTGTGAGCTGTGCATCTTCATTTCTACCTTCCTCAAAGGACCTTGTTGAGACCCAGAGCACACGGTCCATCTGTACATCTGTTTTCTCTGCCAGCTTTTTCCTCGTTCCACTTTCACCACTAACACATTGTCAGTGGTTTTCAACCTTTTTACTCCAAGGCCACGCTCCTCTCTGAATCAATACTGCAAGCCTTTTCAACTCTTTCAATTTTACAAAATTCAAGATGGATACTTTGCAAAACATACTTTGCAAAAATTTCACTGCAAACATTCTTTACTTAAAAGTACTTTGCTCAGTTATACAGTAACTTAAAGGTCACTTCAGCGCTTGGAAGATGAATGTGTATTTAAACTGTGTCATTTATGTAGTAGAAATGTGAAATTATTTTTGAATTTGGTGCCTTCTAGACTGAGAAAAGAGAGAAAATGTATTTTTGTCTCATGTGGATGAAAGACAACAACTCCCAGAATGCACTAATACAATAATGCAATAATACAATAATTTCGTTCAGTTAGAGAATAAACACTACAATTAAAAACTGAACGTGTCTTTTCAATAAAGTGTGAGTGAGCCGAACGAAAGTAACAGGACAAACACAGCAGGAGTCCGATTTCATTCAGCACGAGAGGGAAGTAGTAGCTGAGGTAAGCGCGGCTGTCATTCACAGCGCGTGCCCAGTTTGGCGTGTTTTCTGAACGCATGTGGAAGTTAAACTTTAATAGGAATTCGTTGAAAAGTTGAAACACTCACTTTGCTCCGCATCGCTCCGTTGTGAGGTCGAGCCGCGAGCGCATTTACATTCTGTGCGTGACATCTCTTCCCTGTGGGCGCCTGGGCGGGTTGAAAACATACAGAACAGCTCCCTATACTGGCTGTAGTTTTTAGCCTCTGGCCAAAAAATCCTCCGATGACGCAAAATGATGATATTTGCGTCATCAGAGGAATTTTTCCAGAAATAAAATGCATAATTCTCTCATCTCAGGGGGATATGAGGGGGGAAAGTACCATAATTCAAATATACTACGGGATTTCTACTGATACAAAGCTTAATGCTAAATCACTGAAGTGACCCTTTAAACAAATAAGCACAAGTCAACCTGCTATACCAAACAAGACCACAGGGAGATGCCAAAGGACTGCATATAGCTACTATATGGATCCATTCAGAATGATTAAATCCATTATAAAACACTCACAATATGTTCAGTTGACAACTACACAAATATATATAACTGTGTTGATACAGAAATACAATGTTATGGCGCTCAGTGAGCCGAGAGTGCACATTTGTTGACGGACTTGCGCATGCCTTATGTGCGACTCCTGTATGTCTCTGTAATCGCCTTTACCTTAATTACAATCATCATCAATCAAAACTGTATTAGCGACACTGGTTTTATTTATCCAACAGAGAGATGTAGTTTGCGTATCCTGTGTTCATGAAGCGGTAGGTGTTTTGAGCTACCATTCAGTCTTTATTTCACACAGCGCAATGAGAAACGGCTTTGGCTGCTTTGAAACAGTCACAGAATATGCACAAGATGCTTTGCAATTTTTTTATTTGAACATATTAATAATACAATTTATGAATTAAATTAATATATTTAAATTAATTTTAAGGCCCCCGTGGAGGATCACTGAGACCCCCTGTTTGAGAACCACTGGTCTATACATACATTTTCTCTCTCTCTCTCCCTCTGTCTTGTAAAAACATTGTAAGGCTTTATAACTTTAAAATCATGGTAGCTGGTTTTAAGCTGGTGGAAGCCTGCACCATTTTGTTATTCCTGGTTATTAGCTGATTCAAGCTGATGGACCAACCAACTCTAGGATCAAAGCACACTAGCTAAAGGTGATCAAGCTCATGTTTGGAACATGCTGGTTTCTAGTTTAAGCAAGTCATTAGTTGGTCCAAGTCGCATGGTTGTTAGTTGCTACTAGCCGATTGACCATATTGGACCAGCAGCAAATAAGATACTAACTATAGCAAGCTGTTTTGATTTGTTTTTCTCAAAAATTGGTTTCTAGCTGGTTAAGCCGGTCATTAGTTGGTCCAAGCTGGTCATTAGTTGGTGCTTGTCCATGATCTTCCTGATTCCAGATTTTCAAGCTGTTTTTTGAACATGGTAGCTAGTTTATAGCTAATTAGGCTGGCCTGTAGCTGGTCCAAGCTAACAGACTAGCTACTGTACTAAGTCACTACTGTACTAGCTTAAAGTGGTCAGGCTGATTTTAGGAACTTAATAGCTGGTTTCAAGCTGGTTGTTAGCCTTAAGCCTATAGCTGTTGTAGGCAGGTCAGCCTTCTTGGACCATCACCAAACCAGCTGGTCAAGGTTTTTTTTCTTCTTTGTACTTAGTATTTGGTACAGTAGCTAGTTTATAACTGGTTAAACTTGCCAGTAGTTGGTGCAAGCTGGTAGACTACATTGGATCAGTAGCAAACCAGCAGTTGGAAATAACAAATCAATCCAATCAGTATTTTGGTTCCATGACGGTGATCATCAACTTTCTCTGTCAACTTAGAGTTTGATCCTGAGTTTAGGAGTTTAGATGTGACCTGTGTTGGGCAAATTACTGAAAATTAGTAATTAGTTAATAGTTAGTTATTTAAAAAATAATGTAATTACTTTACCAATTACTGTATATCAAAAGTAATTAGTTATTAGGGAAAGTTACTTTGAAGTTACTTTTATGTCTTCTTTTTAAATGTAAATATAAAAAAAAAAAAAAGAATAGTACTGAACAGTCAAACACAATAAACATAATTTTTCATGAACATTTCAGGCGAAACTGGACAAGTGTAAATGCATCTGGTTGTTTAAACCACATATGTAAATTTTACTCCTGGTACAATTTGTTGAAAAATAAACATGTGAGAGCGTGTTATAGGCTTTATATGACATTTTGTAGTCAGATATGATGGCGCTACTGCAACACGCATCGCCGCAACTGAGAATAGGCTTCTTAGATGCTCAAAAACACAATCATCTTCATTAAAACTAATTAGACTAAATGATCTCACCAGTGCTTAGGTCGCTCTCTCATTTTGCGGTTGTAACGGAGGCCAGCTAGTAGTTGCTGTGGCAGTAAACCTCACTCCTCTGATCTCAAGAGACGCTCTAGCGACTGACGCTAGAGGTTGCAGCCTTTAGCCTCCTTGTTAGAGCGTCCGACTCTCATGCCGGCGGACCCGGGTTCGAGTCCCGCTTAGAGCGGGGCGGTTCGAACAGGAGGGGTTACATTGGTGCCGTGACCCGGATGGGAGTGAGGTTTAGGGGGGTGAGTGTAACGGAGGCCAGCTAGTAGTTGCTGTGGCAGTAAACCTCACTCCTCTGATCTCAAGAGACGCTCTAGCGACTGACGCTAGAGGTTGCAGCCTTTAGCCTCCTTGTTAGAGCGTCCGACTCTCATGCCGGCGGACCCGGGTTCGAGTCCCGCTTAGAGCGGGGCGGTTCGAACAGGAGGGGTTACACGGTCTTTGATCTTGAAATGAGCTGATGAATAAAATGCAGCTCATATCTGTTGCTTTCATTGACGTGATCGGATTTATATTCATTTTACGGAGAGGAGTAAGGTAAGACAACCTGCATGTCTTGTCCATCCATCCATCCATCTTCTTCCGCTTTATCCGGGGCCGGGTCGCGGGGGCAGCAGTCTAAGCAGAGATGCCCAGACTTCCCTCTCCCTAGACACTTCCTCTAGCTCTTCCAGGGGGACACCGAGGCGTTCCCAGGCCAGCCGGGAGACATAGTCCCTCCAGCGTGTCCTTGGTCTTCCCCGGGGCCTCCTCCCGGTTGGACATGCCCGAAACACCTTCCCGGGAAGGCGTTCAGGAGGCATCCAGAACAGATGCCCGAGCCACCTCAGCTGTCCCCTCTCGATGTGGAGAAGCAGCAGCTCTACTCCGAGTTCCTCCCGAGTGACTGAGCTTCTCACCCTATCTCTAAGGGAGCACCCAGCCACCCTGCGGAGAAAGCTCATTTCGGCCGCCTGTATCCAGGATCTTGTCCTTTCGGTCATGACCCAAAGCTCATGACCATAGGTGAGAGTAGGAACGTAGAATGACCGGTAAATCGAGAGCTTCGCCTTACGGCTTAGCTCTTTCTTCACCACGACAGACTGGTACATCGACCGCATTACTGAAGAAGCTGCACCGATCTGTCTATCAATCTCCCGTTCCATCCTCCCCTCACTCGTGAACAAGACCCCTAGATACTTGAACTCCTCCACTTGAGGCAGGAACTCTCCACCAACCTGAAGTGGGCAAGCCACCCTTTTCCAACTGAGGACCATGGCCTCAGATTTGGAGGTGCTGATCCCCATCCCAGCCGCTTCACACTCGGCTGCAAACCGCTCCAGTGCATGCTGAAGGTCCTGGTTAGAAGGGGCCAACATGACAACGTCATCCGCAAAGAGCAGAGACGAAATCGTGTGGTCCCCAAACCTGACACCCTCCGGCCCTTGGCTGCGCCTAGAAATTCTGTCCATAAAAATTAACAGAACCGGCGACAAAGGGCAACCCTGCCGGAGTCCAACATGCACCGGGAACAAGTCTGACTTACTGCCGGCAATGCGGACCAAATTCCTGCTTCGGTCATACAGGGACCGGACAGCCCTCAGCAAAGGACCCCAGACCCCATATTCCCAAAGCACCCTCCAAAGGACGCCGCGAGGGACACAGTCGAATGCCTTCTCCAAATCCACAAAACAAATGTGGGCTGGTTGGGCAAACTCCCATGAACCCTCCAGCACCCTGTAGAGTCACACTGTTCCTCCTGAATCCGAGGTTCCACTATCGGCCGAATTCTCCTCTCCAGTACCCTGGCATAGACTTTCCCGGGGAGGCTGAGAAGTGTGATCCCCCTATAGTTGGAACACAACCTCCGGTCCCCCTTCTTAAAAAGAGGGACCACCACCCCGGTCTGCCATCCCAGAGGCACTGTCCCCGACCGCCACGCGATGCTGCAGAGGCGTGTCAGCCAAGACAGCCCCAAAACATCCAAAGACTTGAGGTACTCAGGGCGGATCTCATCCACCCCCGGTGCCTTGCCACCGAGGAGTTTCTTGACCACCTCTGTGACTTCAGCTTTGGTGATGGACGAGTCCTCCTCTGAGCCCCCAGCCTCTGCTTCCTCAATGGAAGACGTGACGACAACATCCCCAGTTGAGGTCAACAGCCGCCCATCGCCACTGTAAACAGCCTTGGTAGGGCACTGCTTCCCCCTCCTGAGGCGCCGGACGGTTTGCCAGAATCTTATCGAGGCCAGCCGATAGTCCTTTTCCATGGCCTTACCGAACTCCTCCCAGGCCCGAGTTTTTGCCTCCACAACCACCTGGGCTGCAGTCCGTTTAGCCTGCCGGTACCTGTCAGCTGCCTCAGGAATCCCACAAGCCAGCCAGGCCCGATAGGACTCCTTCTTCAGCTTGACGGCATCCCTTACTTCCGGTGTCCACCACCGGGTTTGGGGAATTGCTGCCTCGACAGGCACCGGAGACCTTGCGTCCACAGCTCCGAGCGGCCGCTTTGACAATGGAGGTGGAGAACATGGTTCACTCGGACTCAATATCTCCAGCCTCCCTCGGGATCCGGTCGAAGCTCTGCCGGAGGCAGGAGTTGAAGATCTCTCTGACAGGAGACTCGGCCAAACGTTCCCAGTAGACCCTCAAAGTACGTTTGGGTCTACCGAGTCTATCCAGCTTCCTCCCCTGCCATTGGATTCAACTCACCACCAGGTGGTGATCAGTTGACAGCTCCGCCCCTCTCTTCACCCGAGTGTCCAAGACATACGGCCGCAGGTCAGATGAAACGACCACAAAGTCGATCATTGACCTACGACCTAGGGTGTCCTGGTACCATGTGCACTGATGGGCACCCTTATGCTTGAACATGGTGTTCGTTATGGACAAACTGTAACTAGCACAGAAGTCCAATAACTGAACACCACTAGGGTTCAGATCAGGGTTCAGATCCGTTCCTCCCAATCACGCCCCTCCAGGTTTCACTGTCATTGCCCACGTGGGCGTTGAAGTCCCCCAGTAGAACTACGGAGTCCCCAGTCGGAGCACTTTCCAGCACCCCTCCCAGGGACACCAAGAAGGTCGGGTACTCTGCACTGCTGTTCGGCCCGTAGGCACACACAACAGTAAGAGACCCATCAACAAGCCGAAGGCGCAGGGAAACGACCCTCTCATTCACGGGGTAAACTCCAACACATGGCGGCAGAGCTGGGGGGCTATAAGCAAACCCACACCAGCCCGCCGCCTCTCACCATGGGCAACTCCAGAGTGGTGAAGAGTCCATACTCTCTCGAGGAGTGTGGTTCCAGAGCCCAATCCGTGCATGGAGGTGATTCCGACTATCTCTAGTCGGAACCTCTCAACCTCACGCACAATCTCAGGCTCTTTCCCCGCCAGCGAGGTGACATTCCATGTCCCAAGAGCCAGTTTCCGTGTCCAGGGATCGGGTCGTCTAGGCCCCCGCCTTCGACTGCTGCCCGATTCACTTTGCACCGGCCCCTTACGGTCCCTCCCGTAAGTGGTGGGCCCGTCGCTCCTTTGGGCTTAGCCTGGCCGGACCCCGTGTGGTAAGGCCCGGCCACCAGGCGCTCGCATACGAGCCCCAACCCCAGGCCTGGCTCCAGGGTGGTGCCCCGGCTGAGCCGTACCGGGCGACGTCACGGTCCTCCTTTTTTTTGTCATCATAAGGGGTTTTTGAACTGCTCTTAGTCTGACCCGTCACCTAGGACCTGTTTGCCTTGGGAGACCCTACCAGGGGCATATAGCCCCGGACAACGTAGCTCCTAGGGTCATTCGGGTACTCAAACCCCTCCACCACGTTAAGGTGGCAGTTCATGGAGGAGCATGTTTTGTTATTTTTTTATTTGTTTAGATTGTGTAGCCCGTTTCATTTGCGAGCGCCTACGATCAGCCTATACCTCAACTTATCAAAAATGCCTTTTTACTGTGGTGGTGGTGGTGGTGGTGGTGATAGTAGGCTAAACGTATAAACTAACATTGTGATGCTTGAAGTGTTTTATATCTATGGATTTTATTATAGGCAAGACAAGTTGTCAAGTGTTGATTTGAGAGGCTAAAGCGTTGGGTTAACTCATTGTCGGCCGCTGGCCACTTGGTCATCACTTTAAAAAATAAAAACTTTAATTTAACAAACAAACCAATTCTCCAAACATTTTTCTAAAATAACAAAGAAATACAACGAAATATAAATACTCAATTCGGACTCGGGCTGAGAATTTTGATAAGCTGTCAGACATGGGCTGGGCTAGTGCCTAGATTTGAGCTTCTTGTCTGCACACAAAAGAGAGAAACGCGAGTAACAAACTCATTTAAATTTCAGTAATTGTAATTGCGTTACTTGATTAAAAAAATATTTAGTTACATGCGCATTAAAAGTAGTGGAATTACAGTGCTACTTTGTAGCGCGTTACTCCCAACACTGTATGTGACAGTATGAACAGCCAATGCCAGTTAAACTGTTTTACGAGATTGAAAAATATTACAAATTTAAACAAAGTTACACAGCAAGAAGAAAAGTGCTATCTATGAAAGAGAACAACTAAAAGAAAAAATCTTGCTATATCAGTGCAAGTAAAAGTTGTGAGGTTTTTATTACATTTGTATAGCTTTATCTACTGATTCTAAAGCTTGTTTTTATTACCTTAATAGGCTATATTTATATTAATTTAACCTAAGTGCTTAATAATAATTGATCAACTAAAGCTGTATATGTGTAATGGATTAAGGGTATCATTTAAATGATGTCTAAATCATACAAAATTATTATTATAAATAGGCTTTGCTAAAAGCCAGACAATATTGTTGTTTTTAAAAATAGTTTGCTATGTACCTTTAATTTGGAGAAACTCTGGGAGTGGCTTTATTTAGTCAGAGATGTGTCACTTTGCTCACAGCTGATTGTTCCAATTTCAGTTCGAGATCTCTTATCCAGAACATAACCTGCAACAGAGCAGGTAAGGAGCATAAGTTACTGTGGCGATGAACACTGCTAAAATCCAAACCACTATCATGGTACCTAAAACCCATGGTTAGCGCAAACTAAAATGAAACATACCTGGCTAGCCACCCAAACCAGCTTCATGGTATAGGCCCCAGGTCAAGTTGTTGTTTTTAGCATGGTAGCTAGTTTTTAGCTAATTAAGCTGGTAATTAGTTGGTGTAAGCTGGTAGATCATCTTGACCAGTTTTTGGAACATGGTGGCTTGTTAAACAGTTTGTAATGACCAGTTTTGACCATCTAATTACCTGCTAAGACCAGGAAGAAACCACCACATTTCAAAACTGAGCTGGAATTTCCAGCAGGGAAGTGAAGTCCTCTGGGCCATTAGTTTAATTGATTATTGTTCTTTTAGGGCGATCTGTTTGGAGTTCAATGAAGTGAAAAATATTATCATCATCTCCCCCATTTAACACCACTGAAACGTCAGCTGCTTCTCTGTTAACGTGTGAATGTGGAAGGAGGACAAACAAACTTTACTAAATGAAAGTGTTTTCTGTTTTAACATGGTAGCTCGTTTTTAGCTTATTAAGCTGGCAATTAGTTGGCGTAAACTGGTAGATCATCTTGAATGAAAGAAACCAGCGACCACATTCAAAAACACAGCTAGTAGCAAAAGATGGATTGTCCAAATGGGATTACATTAATCCTCACCCAATCACAGCCCCTTTAACGGAACACTCAATTACGCTGTGCCGCATGCTTGTTTTTAGTGCACTGTGTGAATGCATTGTTGTTGATGCATCAATCTTATTATCAGTCCTTAGGAGCTGATGTCCTCATTCACTTTCTCAAACACTGTTCATCACTGTTACCCCAGTCCTGCACTGTTTATCTCTTTCAGTGCATGTACTCTCTGCTTTTCGTTTAGTTTAACTTTGAGATAAAGAGCTCCTTGCGGTTGACGCTCGCAGCTGAGAAGCGACGCTTTAATGGGCTACACCACGTATTGACGTTTCTTGAAGGTTATCAAGTCTTAGTGCATATCTGCATTGCTGTTTTCTTTAAGTTGAAGCTCACTTTGTAAAGTTTGACTTATTCTGGCTGGGTGCTTATCGACTTAGTTTCTAAACGGTTCTACCGGTCAGAGAAAAAAAAATGTAGGCACCAAAGTTTTGCTTCTAAAAAGCTACAGTAAAACTATACAGGGTCCCACATACTTGAGTAAAAGTCCAGAACAATTAATAAAATATGTTGAGGTGTTGGATTTCACCCATATTCCTTCACTTTTTTTAGTTAATCCTGGCTGGTAGCAAGAAACTGTGAAGTGAGGGTCAAAGCATCTCTGTTATGAACCTTGAGGCCTCTACAGAAACATCTCTGCACTGCAGTTTCATACTAAACCTTACCGTATGCGGTTCCTAAACCACTGTTTGGCTGTTTAGAGTACTGTATGTTATGTACCCAGATGCTTTATAGTGAAGCTTTTAACATATATGTTTCTCTCTTTTCATTTACTGCCCTAGATATGGGTTATTATAACCCTACAATGTGGGGCTTGTACATGAATATGTATCTGATGATTTATCATTGACCTAGATTTGAAAGTAGGTCCACAAATTGAAAAGGCGTTACCAATATAGTTAAGTGCATTTTTCTGTCCCAACCTCGGTCATAGACAAGAACCTATGAAAGTGATGGTATAATTTACCATAATAATGTCAATAATTCTCTTTAAATATGATCATTTTAACATTTTTATGGCAAGACAAGTTTAGTTGAGTTTGTAATATCCCATGTAGTGCAAATCCTCAATTAATGAATGAATCAATAATAATGTTTAAAAATCCTTTTATTTTGAAAATATATGTTTATATGAAGTTATCTGAAATTTGTAATCAAAGTGTAAGGAAAATGTGCTTTTGCTTTATAGGTACACCACATGTTAACAAATGGCATAACAGTTCTTCAAAACCCTATGAATACAAAAAGCACATTTAATATGAGCTTGACACACATTTTTTTAACTTAATAAAATATTTATTTTATTTTATTTTATTTTATTCATCACTGATCCAGCTGTATATCATATTATGATTGCTGTTTTTTTTTTTCAGCTGGTCCACACTGTAAACCCCAAGGCTCAAAATAATTAAAAATAATTAATTGGTTTGGTTAAATTAAACAAATTAGTTCATCAAATGAACCTGTATGATTATTTAGAACTTACTTTTTATTTTGAGTCCACAAAGTTGAGCGACACATTTTAAGTAATATGAATTGTTTAATTGTTTCGAGTTTTGTGAACTTGTTTCTTTTAATTTAATTTAAACTTAAACTTAACTGAAACTTTTTTTATATCCTATCATGCTTTGCCATGACACTCGAAAGGGAGAGTAAATGCAAAAATTAAGTGTTATATAATGTTTGTGGACGATTAATGCTAAGTGGGAGATTTAGTAGTGTTTGATTTTGCTGTGCTAATTAAGAAGAGTTTCTGTTATATGGGTTTGTGTTATTTTTCAAGTTAAGAGTAATTCAAATGTATAAGTACAAAATTAAAATCTGCCAGTTCTGCTTCTTAAACTTTGAATTTCTTAAACATTTTGATGTAACTGATTACTGATTTTGTTTCCTTTCTTTTTTTTTTTATCTTCTTTTTTTCACCAATTTATTCGGGTTTACAGTACAAGTTGGTTCAGGTGGTTGAATAGACTGTTGGTCAAGGACTTTGCTGGAAAAACAGGTCATTGCAGGGTGGTCTACCAGTCCTCATCTGCTGATAGTTCCTCACAGCTGTTCACCTAATCCGGCTTCAAGCAGCTAATGACAAGCTTGAAATTAGAACATATTTGACAGCTACCATGGCTTTTCCAGCTGGGATGTAATGTCCTCTGGGCCATTTCTTTAATTGATTTTTGTTCTTTTAGATGCTTTGGTATACAGGAAAAAGATGATGGGGCGACTGTTTGGAGTTCAATGAAGTGAAAGATATTATCATCATCTCCCCCATGTAACACCGCTGAAAAGTTAGTCAGCTGCTTCTCTGATAACTTGTGAATATGGAAGTAGGACAAACAAACTTGAGTGGATGAAAGTGTTTTCTGTTAAGAGAGTAAATCATGCTTCTCCATCGTGACTATTATCCTTTATCAGTGTCTCTCGCTTTCAACCTTATCTCTATTTTTGAACACAAAGCCCTATTAACACACTAGATATTTACCCCGAGAACACACATCTGTCAAGTAGCCCTCAGGTAGATTCCTTTATTCCTTTATTTTGCCCCTATGGCAAGCGCTTTTAGTTCCAAAATCCCAATTTCACCTTTTTTTTTTAATCCAAAATGTGTCTGTGCAATTCATAATGCAATGATGTATGCATCAACAACTATGCATGCCTCAAGAGGCAACCCTTGTATGAACACTTGAGCACACTTTAGAGAGCTTACTACGGATATAACGTTAAGATAATTTAAGATAGTATACCTAAGTGCAAACTGAATGTAATGTAAATGCAATTAAATTAAAATGTATTATAGTTTAAATTTACTGACAAGCATGTGTGGTTTATATTCTATTGTAATTTCTATTGAGAATGTAATGTGATGTATTTAAATATATTTGTAATAATTACACATTTGTAATGATTGATGAAGCTGTAATTTAGTAGTTTTCATTGTGGAGCAACAGTCTGAAATTAATCTGGTTGAGCAGATTAGATCTTATAAATCTGTTCATATCTAGCTAACTTAATAATAACATACGGCACATAATAATGTTAAATGGCAGACATTTGAATGTTATGTGCATAGTGCATAGTGCGTCATTTAGGACACAACTGTGTGCTGAAGTTTGCTATCGTCAATATAACACAAAAACACATGTAAAGTATGTACAGTGTAAGCTTGTGGCCTTATAATAGGAAGTGAGAGAGTGTAAATGTGGGAAAGTGTGGGTGGACGTTGAATGTTGGACACAAAGGCTTCTTGAGTCTTCCCATCTTCAACTGAAACGAATAGGCTAGCACTAATACTCCTTTCAATGTTTCAATAGCATAATTCATATGAAGCTTTGTGTTTTTGTATAATTAACTCAGATGACAGTTTGTGCAATGCAAGTGCCACAAAGGGCTGGCATAGATATTGTTAGTCTTTACAAAGAGAGGTTTTCTCATTTTTGTTTTCTTACTGAATAAATGGGAATGTGTCATAATGGGGATAATGGACTTTGATGAAAGGATTAAGCACCTTTTCAATAAGCACCTATATCCCACACGTTCATTAGCGCATTGTGTGAAATAACTTTCCAAAAGCACCAGAATAAAGGTGCTTGTTTAAAGCATTTGGTGGAACAAACATAATCCAAGTGCATGGTTGATGTGTCGCTGTTGACGAACGAGTGGGAAAAGAATAGAGAGTGGCCTGCAACAATAAGCTTATGTAATTTCACCTTTGAGATGTGATTTAAAACTGCATTACACTACGGTGGCCTTTTACTCAGAAAGAACATTGCCTTCCTCTTTTCCCCTCATAGTGCTAGCTATAAGAAAAAGAGCTAGGCTAAATGAAAGGCTGTTGTACTGTTACTTATTGAGAACAGTGTAATAATATCTGGCATTAGCAGATATAATGGCTGTAATACTCCAAATGAATGCTCTGAATCAAAGTTTCATCATCTGGTGCAGCGTTTTAATTGTTTTTATGATGAGTGTCGAGTAAAATTGATTTATCACAGTACATGCTTTAGCAGTTCAATGTAATTGGACACAAATAAGCAAAAAAAAAAAGAAAGAAAGAAGCATCTAATAATTAAAACATTTTTTTCAGTTTGACACATTTAATTAAACACTTATTTGAATTAACTGACAAATACAGTATTCTGAGCATTCATTAATTTGTTTCTAAATAAGATGAGGCATTTTATTTGAGTGTCATTTATAGAACATCCAATCTCGTTTTCATACAGAATATTATGATAAAAAAAAGTATTTGAATGCTGTTTTAAACTAGTCATCATTGTAATGGAGATCTGTCCTCCAATGATAAAAACAACTTTCTGACCATTCTCAATGATTCAGACTTTTGATTGGGACATTTTATTACTTTTATTAATACAGATAATAAAGTGAGAATATGGGGACAAGAGCGGGGAATGGGAAATGAAGTGAGGCAGACTTAAACTTACATGACTCGCATATTAGGCATAGTTTAGAAACTTTCTTTATACACCTGGCTCAGAAATGTATGCAATTTGCTGAGATTAGGGAAAAGCAAGCAGCTTCAGTTTTTCCAGCCATTCTCTAAAGATTTAGAGAATTGGTTCTCAACCAGGATGCAAGAAACTTTTAGGAGGGCCACAGAGTGACTAAAGGCCCTACACGAACGATAACTAATGTTAACTATGATGTTTTAATAACCAATCAAATTATAAGAGAATAGGGAAGTCCACTAGTCTGGGTAAACCCAGCCTGATCTGCCGGCGATTTGATTTCACCCTGCAACTCAGTCTGGAAACCTGTACATTCATTTCTACTGCTTCTGTTACATTTTTATGGGAATCAATCACAGACTGGCTTAACCACCTGGCACACTATTGGCGGGTTTAACACGATGAAGGATAGAAAAGCGATGGGCCGTTGCCCGTTGATAACGCCTCTTGTGGTCTGATTGGTTGAAGGACTATCCAATTGCATACAGAGTCCTTTAATTTATGCTTGTTTATCACGCCTCTTGTGCAGTAGAAAATACATAGCAGACTCCCCAGACCAATGTTTAATCTTAAAGGGACAGTCCACCCAAAACCTAAAATGTTATGTTTTTTTCTGCTTACCCCCAGGGCATCCAAGATGTAGGCGTCTTTGTTTCTTCAGTAGAACACATATGAAGAGTTTTAACTCCAACCCTTGCCGTCTGTCAGTTGTATTATGCATGTGAATGGGGTCCAATTCTATTAGAGTAAAAAAAAAAACATGCACAGACAACTTCAAATTAAACCCTGCGGCTCGTGACACATTGATGTCTTAAGACACGAAACGAGAAACCGAACTGTATTTATGCTTTTATTTCACCTCATATCAGACGAATGTCATCAGCTCTCCAGACCGACATAACTTCCTGTGAGTAAGGTCAAAAAACCGGCGCGATCATAGAAATATATACGTAGATTCCTCATCCGACCGATCCGCGCAGGCACTAATGAGGCATTTATGTATATATCTATGTTCACGCTGGTTTTTTTTACCCTATTCGCAGGAAGTTATGGCAGTCTTGAGCGCTGATGACATTCGTCTGATAATAGGTGAAATAATAGCATAAATACTGCTCGGTTTCTCGCAGAAACCGATCGTTTCGTGTCTTAAGACATTAATGTGTGGCCACGAGCCACAGGGTTTAATTTGAAGTCTGTGCATGTTTCTTTTACCCTAATAGAATTGGACCCCATTCACATGCATAATATGACTGACAGGCAGCAACGGTTGGAGTTAAAAATCTTAATTTGTGTTCTAATGTAGAAACAAAGACACCTACATCTTGGATGCCTTGGGGGTAAGCAGAAAAACATCACATTTTTGTTTTTGGGTGAACTATCCCTTTAAATTGAGCTTGGTCTGGTGATAGCCAGACAAGAAGTCCACTGTACAGCTGTAACAATAACTATGGTTTCTGATTAGTTCGTCTTCATCCAGCTGTTCCTGTTTAGTTGTGTCACAGAGTCAGCCACACCGTCACAGCCCCAATCATCACATAAGGCTCGTTTGAGATGAGCAAAATCTGCGCAGAACTGATCACCGGTGATCACCGTGAGATGCATGCCGGTTAGAAATGTGTCCGAACGTGGTCCGACTTGCTCTGATGTCATGTTGACCTGTGTCAAAAAACTCTCGCGATAGCAAGGCGGACGTGCCGGTTTCTGCAGTCGAGCTGCTCTCCGCAGTTGCTCTCCGCGCTCTGATCAAAAGCTTGATGGAAAACGACTTGCTGACAACACAGCTTAATGCTTATTGATTTAAACAACCATTATGTATGGTTTGATTTTAAAACTCTGATATCATGTTTTTATGTGTGAATATTCCCAAACTCTCGGACAGTGCGATCTCTCTGTGGGTTATGTGATTGTTGTAATATTTATAAAAACATATATAAAAACATGTATGTAATTAAAGTAAAAATGATTGATAAACGAATTATTAAACGAATTATTTTTCGAATGGAAATAAATAACAAAAAATGTTTATAATATTTATTTTCATATAAAAGTAACTTAAAGAACTTAAATTACATCCAGTTTATCAGCAACAAAGCGCATGAGTGTGAATCCCGCGATATCCGCCTTTGATCTTGCAGTGTCTGATCCACTACGAGAAGAGAGAACTGTCCGTCTTGCCTGCACTTTTTCACTCCTCCCTTCACTACAGCCGCCTAGTCTCAGCAGAATTTCAGGTGAGGCGAGGCGCATCTCAAATCACTAACCCATCAATTGGGTTGTTTTAACCCAGCGATTGGGTTGTTTTAACGCAGCAATTGGGTTGTTTTCAGCAAACATTTAACCCAATTGCTGGGTTAGTCCATTTTCAACCCAACTTGGGTTATTTTTAACCCAGCATTTTTTAGAGTGTAGGCCTATACTCACAAGGACCCGCATACTCGTTCACAATCACCGGATTACTGACTCGCTTTACCTGCACCTCCTCATCTACACATCTTTAAATTCACCGTTCACCATCCACTCTTTGTCTGGTCTCTTCGCAGTCAACACTGTATACGTCAGACTCCTTGCCACTCACCTGTGATCGTCTTGTCTAGTCTCCTGTCATCAGTCTGTCTTCCTGATCTAGATCTCCTGTTTTCGTGTTCACTCGTCACCTGCACAAAAAACCTACTTGAGTCTTCACCAGCTGTTACCACCATCCTTCAGCAAGTCACTATCCGCTTCCCATCGCCTGGTTCCTGCTGTTCCACCACCACTCTGCTTTAATAAACACTGTTAACTCTTAACTACCTGTCTGTCTCCTTCGGTGTTGTGACATTTCCCTCAAATACTATGTGTATTTATACTCCCTGTTCTGTTCAGTCTTTGGATGGTTATTGTTTCGTGTATGTTTCGTGTTATAATATATGTGGAGTTCTTCTTGTGAGTCACCATTATCCCGAGATTTGCATAAAGATTTGTTTTATTATTGTTATATTCTGTGCACTTCATTATGAACAAACCTAATCTTTTAACCCTTAAATGTATTCATTTAAGGCCTCACTCATATGGATTTGTACATCCCCGATGATGTGGAAATACAGCTCTAAAACATGTAATGTCGTTTAGGAGACAGGTGGCAATGTTTCTGAAACAACCTGAATTGGATGTGTCTTTTAGAGTTGCACATGAAGGGAAGACATATATGGTATATGCTAGTACAGGTAGTTTAAAGTGCTTTGAATGTGGAGATGTGGGACATAAAAGGTCTAAATGTCCACATAAGGCTGGTAGTAGTGGTGCTAATAATGTCACACTGAATCCTGCTGCGGATTCAGAGGCCAGTGAATCTAATCGAGAGCAAACGTTTCCCAATGTAATCCCTGTTGTGATTCCTACTGTTGATTCAGAGGCAACTGAACCCAACGAGAAGCAAACAATTCTAAATGAAACAAAAGAAAGTGATGAAAGTGTTGTTGTATCATGTAGTAGTGTAGAACATGGGAAAAAGGATTTTTGACATGACTGTTGTAGAACTTAAGGAAAGTCTTGGTTCAGTAAATAAGGAAAGTGAGGATGTTCAGATGAAAGAAGTGGTTAATATGGAGGTGAACGAGTCGTCGAGTTGGCCTGAGATGGTTAGAGAGGAAGAACTAAGGGATGAGGATACCCTTTCGGATATTTCTGAGATTGGTTCTCAAAATATGGAAGAGATGTACTCTTTGGATGAGATTAATGATTTTTATAGGTGAAAGATTTTTTTACCAGATGTGGAAAAATTAGTTTTTTCAGTGAAAGTACTGCAGCGGACAGCGAGTTATGATGCACTGAGCAAACAAAAGAGGTTTAGATTAAAGAAATTGATGATGAAATTGAGAAAAAATAAAGGGGTGTCTCTTTTTAAGAAGTAATGGCAAAAATGCACTGGGTGACTCTTATGATGTGTTGTATTTCTCTCTTTCTCTCCCTGTCCACTTTATTTTCTAACCTTTCTATGGAGAACTTAACTTAAATATAAATGGAGGAAGAGATAGGGCTAAATTAGCAGTGATATCTAAATTCTTAAATATAATTCGGGTTAATATTGTGTTTTTGCAAGAGACTCGTAGCAATGAGGAGAATGAAATTGAGTGGAATAGATGGTGGGAAGGGAAACTGGCATTAAGTCATGGGACAAACAATAGTGCGGGAGTAGCTATACTTTTAAAAAAAGGGTTGAATGTCAATATTTTACATACTGAAGAAATTGAAAAAGGAAGAGTCTATTACTAAAAATACAGTATGGAGAACATGTTTTTGTTGTAGTGAACGTGTATGCTCCAAATAATGGGATGGAAAGAGTAAGAGTATTTGACCAATTAGATAAAGCACTTCAAAATTTTGATGATGACACTTGGTTAATGTTAGGAGGGGACTGGAACTGTACTATTCATTTTTTAATTGATAGGAATGGTGAAGAGCCACATAGTCACTCTAGTAAACTATTGTCTAATATAATTGGAAAGCATGACTTAATAGATGTGTGGAGAAGAAGGAATATTGGAGACGATATACATGGATTAAAGTGGTAGAAAATATGGTTAGTGGTGCTAGACTGGACAGGTTTTATTTAAATAAGATGGTGGAAAATAGGGTAATGAGCGCATCAATATTACTGAATGGTTTTTCTGATCATCATTTAATCATGTTTGATTTTAATATAAATAAAACTTCAATACCAAGGTAATATTGGCATTTCAACGAAATTGTGATCTTTTTGTGATCGTTTCAAGTTGTTTTGGGAGAAATGGAAAGAAAGAAAAAGTGATTTTGAAAACCTTAGCCAATGGTGGGATGTAGGCAAAGTACAAATTAAAGAGTTTTGTCAAAATGTTTCTTCTTGTAATTTTACGAATGTGAAAAAAACTATACTAAGCTTGCAAAAGGAAATTGAGTGTTTGGAAGAGGACTTGATAAACAACGAAAGAGCACAGGACAATGGTACACTTTTAAACAAGAAAAATAAAGAGCTTGGAACTTTGTTACAAGAACAAGTGAAGGGGGCACTTGTAAGGTCAAGGATTTGTTCCATCAAAGACATGGATGCCCCAACTTCATATTTCTTTAATTTGGAAAAAAAGCAGATGCACTATCTTCGTGGCCAAAATGGAAATATAAAAACAAATCCAGCTGAAATGAGGAAGTTGGCGATGGACTTTTATTCTGTGTTGTATAGTGCTGAGTAGTGTTGTAGTCAAGACCACCTAAACCGAGACCAAGTCGAGACCAAGACCAGCGTGTGCCGAGACCAAGACAAGACCAAGACTTTGTGGTGTTGAGACCAAGACAAGACCAAGACCAAGACAGGGCGAGACCGAGTCAAGACCAAGACCAGACCAGCACTCCTTAAATTCATCTAAAAGATCCATATCTAGTGTCTGAGAAATGACTTATATTGAATACGGTAATTAAATACAATTAGAATAGTAAGACACTAGCGCTGTTACCAATCAAATCACTACCAATAAAATTCATGGCACAGAAGTTGCATCTGAATTGATACGATTACACCTGCATAAATAATGTTCAGAATAATTTAACATTAAAACATTAACATTATTTAACCGTCACAGAATCCTTTATTCAACCGATTTGTTCAAAGCAACCGATTCTTTTAATAACCAAACGCTGCCGAATTAGCAAAGACACAGTTTAAAATGTAATTTAATATTAACTTCTTGTTTATAGAATGTTTGTATAAATCAATATCATTTGCAATCACGCTAATATATTCATGAAAACAGCTCTCTTGCTATTGCGATATTGCTTAATTCTATTCTATGTTTTATAAAAAAACAATCTCAGAATTTTGTGGGCATTTATATAAATTTTTGCACATTTCTGAGACAATTCTGCATTGATTTTGAACCCGGCAGCATAGTAACAAAATAAATCACATTACAAAGAAGTAAGCTGTAAGTTTTACATCAAATCACATTAATGATATTAAATCAGACAATGCACCGGAAATTTTGTGATATCCTTGCAGTTGTGGTCTTGACTGGTCTTGAGATAAAATCCCGAGTCCTTTAAGTCCGAGACCAAGACAAGACCGAGGAGAAATGCAGTCGAGACCGAGACAAGACCAAGACCATCAAAAAATGGTCTTAAGACCGGTCTCGAGACCAAGACCGGTCTCGAGTACTACAACACTAGTGCTGAGGAATGTGATCCTGATAGTGCAAAAGACTTACTTAAAGATTTACCACAGTTGGATAAAGAATAAAGTCAAGCTTTGTATGACATAATTACATATGGGGAGTCAACAGAAGCGGTTCAGCAGTTGTCTATGGGGTGTTCTCCAGGTATCGATGGATTAACAGCTGAGTTTTATAAACATTTCTGGGGAATATTAGGGGAGGATTTGTATGAAGTGGTACTAGAATGTTTGGAAAATAAAGTACTTCCTGTTAGTTGTAGGAGGGCTATACTCTCGCTGTTACCAAAAAAAAAGGAGATTTAGGTTTTTTAAAGAATTGGAGGCCAGTATCCTTGTTATGTGTAGATTATAAAATATTTTCAAAATCTATTGCAAATAGGCTTAAAAATATTTTAAACTTGTTGATTCATAAGGATCAAACATATTGTATACCAAACCGATCAATAATGGACAATTTGTTTTTTCTAAGAGATGTGATTGATTGTGGTTGCATAAATGATTCTGATTTGGGTGTCTTGTCAATAGACCAAGAAAAAGCTTTTGATAGGGTAGACCATGGCTATCTTTTTAAAGTGTTAAAGAGCTTTGGAATCGGTGATCAATTCATTTCTTATGTTAAATAGTTTTATGCTGATGTATCAGTGTTAATCAAAGTTGGTGGAGGAATAAGTGCCCCAGTAGCAGTCAATAGAGGTATTAGGCAGGGTTGTCCTCTTTCTGGGCAATTATATAGTCTTGGAGGGCTAATCTGGGGGAGTGAGAGTATAAAAGTGTTAGGCGTTTTCTTAGGAAAGGAAAGTTTTAAAATGAAGAATTGAGAGGGAATGCTGGAGAAGGTAGTGGCTCGATTGTCTAAATGGAAATGGCTATTACCACAATTATCCTACAGAGGAAGAGTTCTGGTGGCAAACAATCTGGCAGCTTCTACGCTCTGGCACAAAGTCATTGTTCTGGAACCACCAAGCGAACTGATTTGTAACATACAGAGAAAGATTGTTGATTTTTTTCTGGAGTGGTGAACACTGTACTCGGGCTGCAGTGCTTTACCTACCGGTACATGAAGGAGGTCAAGGTTTGGTGGACGAAAAAAAGTCGAATTGTTGCTTTCAGGCTGCAAGCAGTGCAGAAACTTCTCTATCAAGAGGATTTAGCGTGGATACCGACGGCATGTGATTTCCTGCAGAAAGTTGAACATTTTGGACTTGACAAACACTTGTTTTTATTGAAAATGGACGAGATGAGAATGGACAATCTCTCTTCTTTTTACAAATCAATGTTGCAAGCTTGGATTAAGGTTTTGAAGGTGGAGAGAAACTTGAATGAGCTTGGAGACTGGATTAATGAGGAACCACTGTTTCACAATCCATTGATTCAGACTCGTTTTTTATCATCAGTAAGCATTCGGATAACTCTTGTAAAGAATGGAGTCACTAAACTGGGACATTTACTGGATAATGGCAGATGGAGTTCAGTGGACACTTTTAAAGACCTATCTGGTTTGTGCTCGATATTGCTTCAAAATTAAGAGATGGAATTTTTGCTGCTTTGCAGAGCATTTACAGAAACCTTGTTGCTGGGGGGAATATACAACAGCGGAAAGGAGTTTTTCCAAAGTTGAAGATTAGTCCTGCTGTAAGTGAAGAACAAGGAGAGCTTGAAGGATCTATATTGACTTTTAAAACTCTGCAGCTGGAAGAGCTTGACGTTGCATCAAAAAAAGCATTACTGTATGTTACAGTGAAAGTTGTTCACATGGACTCACTCAGTCGGCAGAGTTTCTCAAAGTGGACAGAGACAATGGAGCCTGGCTTCCTAGTTAGATATAGGTGGAGAGTCCTGTATAAGCCTCCCATCGAGAAGCGGACAGCTGATCTGCAGTGGAGGCTTATCCACAGGGCGATAGCTACGAACAGACATGTAGCACGCCTGAATCGAGCAGTGGGTGGGGATTGCAGTTTTTGTAGTGTTAAAGAAACCATAGAACATTTGTTCTTAAGTTGCTTGATGCTTGGTTTCAGGGTTTTGGTGAGGAGTTTTCCCACAAAGTTTTTATTGGAGGACTTAAATACAAAGTGCTTGATAGAGGAAAATTGTGTTTATTAAATTATTGAATTGGTCCAGCTAAGCCTGCATTGTGGAAAACAAGGAAAAACAATGAGCTGGAAATTGGCTCAACAGATGTAGAAATTATGTTGAAGTGTATGGTAAAAGGAAAGGATACAAATTGAATTTTCATATTTTAAGTTGATCAATAATGTTGAAAGTTTTTACAAATTTGGGGTATAAATGAGGTTTTATGTGTTATTGATGATGCAGATCTATTGTTTACTTTTTAATATTGAGCTATTAATGAATTGTTGTTGAGGTAAAATGATACAGGTAACAATACTGTTGTAAATCCTTGATTTATTGTAACAATAAAGATCTGTTCGCTCTCTCTCTCGCTCTCGCTCTCTCTCTCACTCTAATAACTCACTGCATTAATAACTGCATTAGTCTGTTATCAGTGGCTGAAGCCTCCGTTACTAGCTCTAAAATTACGTTTTGGAATTAGCAACAGAGGCTTGGTTTAGATACAAAAGAAATTATTCTTGCACACAAGAGCATTATTACTAGTTTGAGCAGATGCTTTTTACTATCATCACTCTCATTGTCAGAGCTCATTTCCCAGTACATTCAGCATCTGGATCATTCTTGTGATCTCAATCATATTCTTAAAACTATTGTTTTCAACATCTTCAAAATAATTATTTTGATCGCTGGAAGCTTCTTCAATAGATCCCCCATCAAGAGACAGTGACACTAATATTTGATTGTGTACGGTATTTGCTCTGCAGTAAATTCATTTTTCATCAAGTTTTGTTGATGATACTTGTGTAATGTTTTGTTTTATGCCTGTGGTAATTATTAATGAAACATGACTTCATCATTGTTTATCAGACATTGCCACCTGGAGGAATTGCATTTATTGAATCAGAGATTCAATTATTTTTGCAGCAAAAATATACATATAAGCTTCATATAAGCTACATGTAAGCTTCATATCAATGTAGGGAGAACACATCTCCCCAAATCCCTGCATCTCATCTTTCTCAAACAACAACAATAAGAATAAAACTGTACCTAATTTTAACCCACAAGGTACGGGGGCCGAGAGAGCTCAACGCGCTGCAATTGAAGAAAACACATGCAAATAGAAAAAACACCAGCAAATAAAGAAATCGGTTTGACAACACATGCACTGCAAAGGTTCACAACACATGCATACAGAAACGCGCTGCAAATACTCACAACACATGCAAATAGAGAAACGCGATGCAAATAGGCAACTCACAACACATGCAAATACAGAAACACGCTGCAAATACTCACAACACATGCAAATAGAGAGACGCTCTGCAAATAGCCAAAATGAATATACGTTTTATGTATGCTGAGAAGGGCTATGTAAAAATGTGGTTGTTTAGATTGATATTTGTTTTGCTAATGGGCCCTGGTGAATAGGTGAACACGATAAAACTGTGTGCTGCATATCCTGGGCTTTGCAATACACATCAACCTCTTTTGTCTGTTGATATGTGTGTAAAGTTTTGAAAGCTGAATGTGCTGTAGGTTTTGCACACATTCGCTTCCTCCTGCCACAAATGCCACATATAGCACATTTAATCAAAGCTCTTTGTTTTTTTTCTCTCATTATTTGTCAGTCATTACGCTAGTTAAACATAATAGCACACCTTCTCCATATAGGGTCAATTTTACATAGTCATACTTTAAATAAGGTTCTATATAGGGTACTTTTCCTAAAATGTCATGCAAAACTATTTCTGCTATCTGACAAATATCACTGAGATGGGTGTTATAAAAATAGGCTCTGGCCAGTTTTTGCAGCCGTGCATTTCTCATTTAAAAGCTAAATAAAGATTGCTCAATAAAGGCTTGATTTTGGTTTCTGTTCCTCACAATAGTATGGATTCTAAAGATTTGGATTACAGCACGCAAATAAAATGTATTGCTTTTGTGAATATGTAGCGTTTTTGGTTTATCTAATGGTTCTATTGTCAATCACAGCATAGCTAGATCTATACTGAGAAAACGTCTCAGGTTACAAATGTAACCTTTGTTCCCTGAGAACAGGGAACGAGACACTGCGTCAGCTTTTGCTTACGCTACGGGGAACGGCTCCAGCGTGACTGGTGCCTGAAATCACATTGAATCACGTCAATCCTATTGACCGGCGACAGCCTATGATGTCATCAAGGTGCGACCAGGAAGTATATAAGGGAGCCTTGCCAACATGACAGTATCTAATCGTCTGAAGGGACTGTTTTCGGCAGGCAGGCCCTGCGGCATGGCAAAGCGACGCAGTGTCTCGTTCCCTGTTCTCAGGGAACAAAGGTTACATTTGTAACCTGAGACGTTCCCTTTCGAAAGGGAACTCGCACTGCGTCAGCTTTTGCTTACGCTACGGGGAACGATATACCCACTACGCCATGCCGACGGGAGTGCATGCCCATAGGCAGTGACAACTGTCAAGACAAGCAAATTCTACTGAAATGCCTGAACCACTCCCCTTCTGGTCACATTAGGCTGTCAGTGACAGCGCTCCCTACGGTCATAGCCCAAGCTATCGCCCAAGAAGGAACCTTCACCCACATGAGGTCCTTCCCAGGCCCTGCTCGAAGGCCTGGAACCACCCATTCGACTTAGAAGGGGTTCCTTTAAGAGAACGTGGCAAGGGAACTACGAGGGAACCCTATGCCAGTCACTATTCGGGAGGTTCTCACCGAATGCCACCAGGGAGACCTGACCAGGTGACCCAGACTAATGTGGGACACGTAATACGGTCAACCCTGTCTGTACAGTACAGAGCCTCTGGTACTCGCCTCCGAAGAGGCATCCCGCTAGGGTGCTGCAAGAAAGGCAGTAACATCCACTAGCCGGATCTCAGAGACGGGTTATCCCGGAGAGCAGCTCTCAGCGAAGTGCTATATAACCCTTGCTAGCGAGGGGAGTTTAGCCGCTCGATCCTCGGATCTACCAAGCACCTACTTTAAAACGTGCTTAGGAGGCCAGAGGCCTTACAGGCTGATTATGCCAGGGAGGCCCCGAGGGGCCTACAACCCTTAACCAGCGCCAAGCGGCCGTAAGCTCATAGTAGACCCTCATTCGAGAGGAGCTCATAAGCCTGCCTGGTAGGTAGCCATGCAGTAGTCAAACTATGAAAGTCCCCTCCCGTGGGGACCGCATAGCAGCAGTAACGTCTCGTCGTGCTAGGGTAAGAACACCGCCTCCAGGTCTCGCGAACGGCCAGAGACAGGCGCCTGATAGCGGGTGACCACTAGCTGTCAGCGTAAAGCCAGTTGTGCGTTCCCGCCAGGGGAACTCGTTCCCCATGGAGGCCGAGAGGAGCCTCCACCTGGTAACCCTTGCCGACTGCTCGCGTGTCCAACAGCGGAGCTCGCCCTCAGGAAGGCCATACGGGCCTGAAACCTGATCGCAGTCGTGCTAGCCCTCGAGGTAGCTGGGAAGATAGGGACTCGCATCATCAGGGAGGCCTAACGGGCCTACCACCTGCAAAAATGCCGGCCATTTCTCCGTCACAGCCCTCTGCTCAGTGACTGGACCTATCCAGAGACCACGAGACAGGAGCGTGCCCTCAGAGGAGGCCACGTGGGGCCTACTACTCCAAGCGAATCCCACAGGGAAGCCCCGTGCAGCTTGCCTGATAGCATCCCATGCTACGATCCGTTACCGAACCTGGGGACCGGGGAACGATTTCAGGGAGGCGCAATGCCTCCACCTGATAGCAGAGCGTGCCGCCCATAGCCAGAATGTGCTACTCATAGCACTTCATGGTCACCGCCTCAGCGGCTGCACTCAGGGAGGCCAGCACTCGTGCTAGCCATCCAGTGCCTACCAGCAGCTTAAACCAGCCATCGAGGGACTTAATGCCAGTGGTGCCCCCTCGGGGGAGACCAGGCAGCGCCTGCTGACCACAGCAGGCCCTCAGGGAGGCCAATCGGGCCTACCACCTGAGCGAAGGTAACCCAAACCGGGAGCCTACCCCTCAGGGCGGCCTTAAAAAGGCTGGCTGCTGCGCCTGGGCTGGCGGCTGCTGTCTGCTGCTGACAAAGCATGGAAATCCAGTTCACACCTGGGAACTCATCCCCAAGGAGACTAGTTGACGAGGTTACTGCTGACGTCGACACCAGTGGAGAAGAACCTCCAAGGCCCACTCGTGGGCCATGGCGTCGAGACTTCCTTGCAGGGAGGCCGGTTGATGCCTACTACCTGTCCTGAAGTCCAGCTGCCCAGACTGCCCAAGCTGGCTTCTAACCACCAGCTGGCTCCTACGCCCGCACCTGGGGCTGGCTCCGTCCCAGAGGCAGCTAGGGACAACTGCTTCGCCGTGTCCTAGGGCCCCCAGGACGGCGCAGTCTCTCGGGCAGCGCCTACAAACATGGACCTAATCACATTGCCAACAGCAGTGTACTCAGCGAAAGTGCTTAAACAAAGACCCTCTAAAGCGAGGGGAGTACAACTTACGTCACCTGCCTCGGGGCGGCTGTCTTACTTTCCATGCAGCGGCCAACCATAAGTGCGAGGGCGTCAGCCATTGGCAATGCTAGGGCCTCAGGGGAGCATCCGACCAGAACCTCCACAGAGGTTTATCCGATGTTCAGTTCAACCCGAGCCCTAAAGGAGGTGGAGCAGAGACATAGAGCAAGGGTGAAACAATACCTTTTCTTTTAGAAAATCTAGAACCCACCGGCCAAACATCCTCCAGGAAGAGGCCGGGGGCCGCCAAAAGATGGCGGCCACCAAGCTCTGAAAGGCGGAAACGGCAGATAAAGTCTGATCGCAAACCAGCGAAAGACGCTTCACTCCGCCCCACGACCACTGGCAAAGTCGCTGTCTGCTGCAACACCCCGACTGCGTTACTCGTAACCCCAGAACGCAGAGAAGGGGGCGGGCCTTGGCCGGACGACTCTGTAACAAGAGGAGGCTGAAACAAGAATGCATAAACTACGCCATGTTCTTATATCAAAAGACAGGCCAGGGGCGAACAACCTTCATTAAAAGGGAACGCCCCCCCCTTGACACAGCCTAGGCCAAGTAGTGCAACATAAGATCGCACTAGATCTACTCAGGGCTCGGGAAAGAAATATTATCACCTCTAATATTACACATTGAGGCCCCGAACCCCTTTTCCCAAAGCCCCGCAGAGCTGGGCGCAGATCTTACTACAGCTCGCGCATTAGCGCGTACCCGGTCTTCAGCTACTTCCCACTTTTACGCTAGGAAAACACAGCTAGCCCTCTACACTACAAGCCCTCGGGCAAGAGCGTGAATTAATCACCCACATAGTGGGGAAACATAACACGGAGAGGCAGCAAGTCTCTACTAGCAAAAGTGAGGCATTCACACACAACCACATAATGTTGCAAAGAAGATCGTTCTTAGCTTACTCACGGGGAGCTGCAGGCCCTGGGAAATCCCGCGATGATCCAAAATTTCCCCAAGCAACCCCTCAGGGGAGCGACGGTCCAAAAGTCCTGAAAAACATAGTTTTGAAAATGTTTCACCCTCATAGAGGGGGACTCACCAATCGCTCCTCGCGGTGCTTCAACCCAGCCATCGAGCTAGTATCCGCCCGCCATCCTGAGGGGGGCGCTTTCAACAAACAAACCAGGCGGGCCGGCAGAATCTTACATTTTCTGCTCATCATAGGCCCACCGGCCTGATGTAAAGCGCCCTGGGGAAAGCCAGAGGAAGGGAAAAAAGGCAGCGTTCATCTCTGCGTCCTCGAGGGCGGAGTTCGCTGCCTGTGCTGGTTCCGGTTACCAGCCCCGGCTTCCTTCCTCTTCCTGTTGCGGGTGTCCCGCCTCCCCTGCGCCCCAGTCCTCCGCGGCGGGGGCGCTCGAGAGGCGACGCTGGCTTGCTGTTCCCGTCTCCAGCCCTCAGACTGGAACGGGCCGGGGACACCCGACTGCCTGGGCGCGGTCCCGGACCTCAGCGGGATGCATGTTCTAAATGCTGCCGAGCACGCCGTTGCCTCTCCGAACTTTCCCACCACCGCCTCTACGGATGTGCCGAAAAGTTCGGATTGCGAAACCGGGGCATCCAGGAGAAAGGACTTCTTTCTCCCCGATGTCCAGACGGTTTAACTACAGATGTCTCTCCGTGGCCACCGTCGCCGCCATCGGCGCATTCTGTACGGTGGCGCGGAGAGCGAAAACCGCGGTCCGGCGCGACTCGACTACCGCCTCAGGGGGTCCCTCCCCCTGATCGAGGTCCCTCAGCAGGTCTGCCTGGTACGCCTACAACACTGCTGTGGTGTGCAAAGCCGCCGCAGCGTGACCCACTGACATGTACGCCCTGCCATTCAGGCATTAGACCGGCAGGGTGGGAGCCACAGTGTCGTCGGCCGCCCAGAGGCGAGATAAACATAACATCTCGTCCACGGGCAGCCCCGACACATACCCAGCCAGGCAGTCCCTCGACATCAGCGAAATTTAGCTCGCTGATGTCGACAGATGCAGGGGTGAGTATGGTTTCTTCTATCCCCTCGAGATCTGCTGATGGAGATCTGGAAGGAATGGAAGACTCCCAGGAGTTGGGAGGTCATGGGCGGAGAGAAACCAATTGTCCGAACTGTTTGGACGCTCAGCCTTTCTCCTCACGCACCGCAAAGGCAGCTGCAGTCTACCCGCAGCGCATTCCATGACTTCCAGCAACTCCCCGTACATGGGACAGGATGGTTTGAAAAGCTTCAGCATCTTTAACTCACTCACCCATCCTCTGCTCGAGCCTCTCGTGATCTGGATCGTCCTCAAGAACCATAACTGTCTCCAAGCGACGAGCCAGATCAATCTGGGAAGCGCATTTCAGACGCCGCTCAGCCTCAGCTTGAGCGTGGTCTTTCCCAGATGCTGAAACCCCTCCCCTCGAGAAGAGGTCCAGCCGGGTTGCATGCTCTTCTCCCAGACAGTAAACACAAAGTGTGTGTGTATCCAAAGCGCAAGCTACACATTCAAAACACACTTCTGCAGAAGTGGCCTCAGCACACTTCATTGTTATCCTTCTTGTAGACGTTTCACGTGAAGACAGGCAAAACAGTCCCTGAAGACGAAGAGATACTTTCATGTTGGCAAGGCTCCCTTATATACTTCCTGGTCGCACCTTGATGACATCATAGGCTGTCGCCGGTCAATAGGATTGACGTGATTCAATGTGATTTCAGGCACCAGTCACGCTGGAGGCGTTCCCCGTAGCGTAAGCAAAAGCTGACGCAGTGCGAGTTCCCTTTCGAAAGGGAACACCTTTTGTGTCCCACAGCAAACACAATGAATATTAATGATAAACAATAGTTAAACAATTAATTGTTTAACAATTAAAGTGTAGTCTTAGCATTATGTATTCCTTAACATTTTCAGCAGACATCACAGAACAGAGCGAAATGTTATTATTTCATAGGATATTAAGTAGACTGCTTTTAATAAATGCGACAGAAAACATAATATCTGTCACACGCTAGTTGAAGCAAGGATGAGACAGGATCTATTGGCAGCAGTTTACAAGTTTTATTAAAGGGTTCAGCGATTTAGCATTAAGCTTTGTATCCGGTAGTATATTCGAATGATCGTGCTTTCCCCCCTCATATCCCCCTGAGACGAGATTTATGTATTTTATGTCTGGAAAAAAGCCTCCGATGACGCAAATATCGTCATTTTGCATTATCAGAGGCTTTTTTGGCCAGAGGCTAGAGACTACAGCCAGTAGTAGGAGTTTGTTCCACATGGTTTTCAACCCGCCCATAGGGGTGGGATCTCACTCACAGAATGTAAGACACAGACATTCATAATGGAGCGGTGCAGAGCAAAGCGAGTATTCTCAATTAATTCCTATGAAAGTTCACCCAAAAATGAAAATTCTGTCATTTAATTGTCATGAAGCTTCGAAGCTTCGAGTCGATTTAGAGGTTTGGATCGCCAGTCACGTGATATCAGCAATTTGGCACGCGATCCGAATCATGATTCACCTCGCTGATTCATAACGCTTCGAAGGTTCTTGATGCAATGTTTTGAAATCGGTCATCACTATATAAATCGTTGTTTAGGTTTTTTTAGCACACAAAAACTATTCTCGTCGCTTCATAAAGTTATTGTAGAACCACTGTAGTGAGATGGACTTTGTAACAACGTTTTTAGTACCTTTAATGGGTCTTGAGAGTGTAAAGTGCATTGTGCCAATGGAGGCCTTTCTGAGCCATCAGATTTCAACTAAAATATCTTCATTTGTGTTCTGAAGATGAACGGAGGTCTTACGGGTGTCGAACGACATGAGGGTAAGTAGTTAATGACAGAATTTTCATTTTTGGGTGAACTAACCCTTTAAGCTTCCATAGGCATGAACTGAAAACGTGCCAGACTGGACACACGCACTGTGCAGCCTTGAATGACTGACAATGCGGCCGTGAATGAATGCCGGTCGTCCGTGCTCATTTTAGTTTTGGTTTAAAATTAGCACCAATTCGGGGGGTTGCTTGAATTGTGGGTTCATGAAAACACAACAACAAAACGGTACAATAACAGGACACAATGACAGAAAACTCACTTAAATAGGTGCATTTCGCTTTGAAACCAAAACTTCCGCGATCATCTGGTCTGTCAGCTCCACACTCTCTGATGAATGAAATCTAGCTCCTGTCCTGCTGCGTTTGTGCTGCGACACTCATTCGGCTGTATTGAGCAGACACGTTCAGTTTTTAATTGCAGTGTCTGTTCTCTAACTGAACTAAATGATTACTATAAAAATCATAACGACGGTGGGGTGGTGCCGCAGTGGGCAAGAGATGTAACTGGTAGGCGTGGCTTGGGAGTGGCCTTGTAGGGCAGCGAAGCAAGTGCATTCTGGGAGTTGTTGTCTTTCATCCATATGAGCCAAAAATACATGTTCTGGCATTTCTCAGTCTAGAAGGCACCAACTTCAAAATAATTTCACATTTCTACTACATAAGTGACCCAAATTTAAATACACATGCATCTTTCCAGCGCTGAAGTACCACTTTAACTAAAAAGAACACAAACAGAACAACCATCTAAACGCAATGATAATGTACAACAGGACATGGCTGCAGACATATAGCAACCCCCCTAAAAAATGATTGGGAGGAGCCATGGGGTTGTGAACAGGAGTGGGCTTTTGGGCTGGAGCAGATTCATGGGCTGGAGTCCTCTCTGGATGCTGGTCAGGGGCTGGAGCCATCTCTGGACTCGGAACGGATGTCCTCCCTGAACTCGGACGGGCGCCGATGTGTGTGCTGGACAATTAGACCAATGTTATTAGCTTTTATCAACTCACGAACACCTTGCAGTTCCTTCACAACCCCGGGTTGGGAAACTTTATTGTAAACAATGGGGGGCCTTGGACTCAAAAGGTTGAGAGCCACTGTGTTAGATGGATTGACTATCATATGGTTTCAGTCCTTTATTGGATGTAAATCTGTGAGCTTGGGTGACACAGCAGATGTAATAGAATCAGATTCCATTTTCAATTTGTGTCTGTATGGAAACATTCAGCTACTGTGAAGGGCTCTTACAGCACAACACACACTCAACGACGGTCCTGATGTATGGCTGTAATAGACTGGTGGGCAGTTCGCTTTATGATGCTGTGTCCTCTCCTCTTCTCATTCTGGGCTTTTGTGTGGGCTTTCACCAGCCTCAGATTGAGTGGATGTTAATTTTTTTTAGAGTGTGTTTGAAGGAAACTGTCTTTTTGTGGAGAACTTGTTTACGGTTTGCAGTTTCTTGTACAAGAACTGTTCTGAATCTATTCTGCCTTATAGTTTAATCAATTAATCAATGGCAATATCCAAAATCCTTATGGGGAAATGTTTTGGTCCCCATGAGGAAAACAGCTAATATACCTAAGTGATGTTTTTTGAAAATGTAAAAATGCAGAAAGTTTTATGTGATGGGTATAGGGTTAGGGGATAGAATATACAGTTTGCACAATATAAAAATTATTGTCTATGGAAAGTCCCCATAAAACACAATGTGTGTGTGTCCTGGTAAATAGGGACAAAATGTCACCACAAAGATGGCAATAACTCAAAGGAACATGCCCATTTTTTATGACTTTAGCTTATCCACCTTATCCCCCAGAGTAAGAGTCCATACATACCATTCTCATCTCTGTGCATTCCATAAGACCAGCGGAAAATGAAAAGTTGTGATTTTCTAGATCGATATGGCTAGGAACTATTCTCTCGTTCCTGCGTAATGATCAAGGAACTTTGTTGGTTATGTTGATGGAAATTAGCCTATTTTCAGGTGCTGTGTAATATCATTACGCCGCTGCACCCACAGTACGGCAGCAAAGTTCCTTGACTATTACGCAGGAATGAGATAATAGTCCCTAGCCATAATCGGTCTAGAAAATCTCAACGTTTTATTTTCTGTTGGTCTTAGTACACGATGCAACTATACACATCACAACATGTAAATAGGAAAATGTTGGTAATATTTTGTCACTTATTGAGCAGTAGGCTAGCTGAAGCATTTTACCTCCAGTCTTTGTGCCAAGCTAGGCTAGCGGTGGATGCGTCAGACAGAGTTATGGCACGCACAAAGATGAGAATGGGATGTATGGACTTATCTAACTCTGCGGGATATGGTGAATAAGCTAAAGTCCCAAAAAGTCAGCGTGTTCCTTTAACATATTTCTTATTTATTGAGGTGTGTATTTGTTTCAGATTAGCCTTTTGTGTGTTTTTGTTATTTGTGTGTGTGTGTGTTAATGGATGAAAGCGAGCTGCTTTTTGGGACTCTGTCCCAGCGTGTGTGCAGCACTGATAATGAAAGCATACGTTACCGTGCCAACACTAAATGATGGAACGCTAATTGTCACAGCATGCTATGACATACTCTAGACTACACTCAGACTGACAAAATGACTGTGCTGTCTGTGTGTTAGGGTGTCTTTTTTTTTTAGGTACTTTTGGAAATTACAGAAATGGATGGAAATGACCATGCTGCATGTTACACTTTGGAAGAAAATTACTTCTTTGTCTTGCCAAGTCTAATTTCACTGATAGAATTTTATGCATCCTAAATTTAAATATTTGTAACACTCTGTGCACAATATGACAATTACAACTTGATTTGAAATTAAGCAATTTCTGTCCATGATTAGATTTTTCTTTGTTTTCTTGTTTTCTTAATCACATACTCCATATTTTATATTTAATCTCAAGCTTGCCATGTTAATTGAAATTCATTAAAGGTCCCGTTCTTCGCGATCCCACTGTTCAAACTTTAGTTAGTGTGTAATGTTGCTGTTGCATAAATAATACCTGTAAAATTATAAAGCTCAAAGTTCAATGCCAAGCGAGATATTTTATTTAACAGAAGTTCCCTTTCAAAGCCTACAGCGAACGGCTGGCTTGGACTACATCCTGGTACTTCCTACATTAAATTACGTCAGTCATCCCCCAAGAATACGCGAAAAAGGGGGCGTGGTCTTGTTGCTGTCCCACGTGGAGAAGAGGACGGTCGCGTGGAGAAAAGGAAGTGTAGCTTGAGTGTGTTTGTCGCCATGTCGTCGAGACGCTGTTATTTTCATCCCGAGTCAAATCACCTTTGTTTGGCTTTCCCAGGGACGCTGTAGAGATCATTGAGCGCATACATCTCCCGTTAAGAGGCGTGACCTTTCCGTACAACTTGCACTAAGCTGCTGTCGAATCACAACACAGGAACCGCTGGCACAATCAGAACTCGTTACGTATTTCTGAAGGAGGGACTTCATTCACTGTAAATTATAAGCTACTAGATTTATAACTTTGTAGATAAATTATACTTTTTGTGGGCATTTCAAAAGATTACATTGTCCTATTACATCTATTATTTTTTCACTGTTTCTGTTAGAGATTAGCCAGGCTCCACCATCACCCAATCACAATGCTCATTGTCACCAGAATTCTAATCACCTGCACCTGCATCTCATTTCCCCATCAGCACAGTCCTATTTAAGCACACACCTCACACAGTCACATTGTCTGGTTCATGAGTAAGGACCCACCTACCTGAGCCCACCTACCTGAGCATTCTGACGTCACGTTTACCAACCTCCTTCGGATCCCCTGTTCCTCCATGTTTCCTTCATCTCCCTGGTCCTCCATGTATGATCCCCAGCTCCTTCTCCTATCTGTATTCCCCTTCCTTCACTGAGATGTGTTACAGGATCACCGCCATCCACGACCTCCTCATCCATCTACGACATCAAAGACTGTCAGTATACCCATTCATCATTCACCAACCAGTCTTCCCAGTCTTTCTACATACTTGCTTGTTCATTCATCCTGTTATTAGTAAACTTTTTATATTTATACCTTCATCCTGGTTTTGAGTATTCGTTGCATAAGTTTCACTGATAGCATTTTATATATCCTAAATATAACAAATATTTTTGCGCACTTTTTGCATAGTATGACAAAATGACAGCTGGATTAGAAATTATACATGGAAGGTTCTGTTCATAAGGAATTATTTCTCTCTCCCTGTCGAAGATCCACCAGTATTCTGGCTACCTCTCTCCCGGAGACGGCCCCGATCAAATACTTGTTTCATTTCCACGGCGAGTGTCTGGAACGAGGCGCAGCATGGATCTTTGTTCTCCCACACCGCTGTTCCCCATCGCGCCGCTCTCCCAGTCAGCAGCGGAAGGACGAATGCCACCTTGGCTTGTTCACTGTAGAAGGTCCTGGGTTGGAGAGAAAAATGCATGGAGCATTGTGTTAGAAAGGCTCTGCAGTAACTGGGTTCACCAGAATATGACTCAGGAACTGGTAGACGGGGCTCCGACTGGGCGGGGCTCTCTGGTGGTGTGGGGTGAACGATCGGTGTGGGCGGCATAGTGGGAGCTCGCAAAAGTTGGAATTGCTGGGTGAGCTAGGACACCTGCGCCACCAGGGCCTGAACAGCACGACCCGTGTCGTTCAGATTCTGCTCTTGGGAATCCATTCAACGAATACTGCTGTTAACAAAGTCCTCCAGCGTTGCAAATGGATCACACGTTGCTTCCATACCTTGGTCAGATCGTTCTGTCACAACAGAACACAGGAAGCAATAGCAAGTTAACTCTTTATTTGAAGACAAGAAGAAAACAGATCTGAAGATGATGGGTGGCGCAGGGACTGAGATGGTCAGCACAGGACAGATGAGACAGTGAGTCTGTGTGCGCTGGTGAATGTGAAGCCGAGACCCTGACACAGAACACAATCCAACTGGAACACTGAACAGGAACAATAGCACAAGACTGGAACGTTGAACAGGACCGGGATCAGACACAGAGATCTGACAAAACAGTTGAGAAACGGGTGAGTATTTATAGGTGATAGTGGATTAGCTGCAGCTGGTGCTGTGATTGAGATCAGCTGATTGCTGATCAAACAATGAAGCTCAGACACGCCTACTCACACACATAACAACACAGACACGAGACAAGCAGGAACCAATGCATTCATAAACCGTGACATTGGGTTGTTTTAAGCAAACATTTAACCCAACCGCTGGGTTAAAACAACCCAATTGCTGGGTTAGTCCATTTTCAACCCAACTTGGGTTATTTTTAACCCAGCATTTTTTAGAGTGTAGCATTTTATATATTGTAAGTGTGACAAATGACAACTCTACTGGGAAAAAAAAGTACAGTTTAAAAAGTAGAAACTTAAAAAAGAATGGTGGTAGACTTATAGGTCATTTTAGAAATGAAAGATTTTTATGATTTTTAAGGTCTGAATCAGGGACAAGGATGAAAATCTGCATAACTGTTAGCAAAACTATTTATGATAAGTTTGTAAAAATAAATGATGAAACTATATTGGATGTTGTACAAAAACTGAATCATAGCAACAAAGAAAAATGTTGTGTAAAATGGATAGCCTGACACCTTTGTCCCCCGAGTCTTTTCAGAAACATTTGTTCATTTAATGGCTGTTTACTGTTTATGCAATCATGCAAAGATTTAGCATTTGTTCTTTTGGCAGAGTTTAGACATTATTGCTGCTTTCTGCAGTTTTATTTTCCTGATCCTGATGCAGCCAATTTATTATATCATAAAAATTTACAGCAACATTACAAATTTATACTGTCTGCAAAGTAAATAATTGATGGGCCCTGGGAAAAGGTGTTGTAGCTTTACAACTGAAGGATGACTTTTGATCTTTCCACCTTGCCATCGGTCCTAATTGATAGTGAGGACCAGACTTTTGGCAGATAGTGAGCACGAGCATTTCAGGCTAACAATTTTTATTTACCTCAATGCTGTTAGTATCATGTGTGGTGTTTTCACCCAGAACACACTTCATGTAGTGTACAACTAACACAAGTGGCCCTATCATACACCCGGCATGATGCAAGTGTTTCAGTCTGACACGGTTTTCATTTTCACGCCCAGCGTCACGTTGTAGCAAATGCACTTGCGCCCATCTGTTCAAGCGTTTGGGCGTGCTTGTCTGAAAACGAGGTGTGTTCAGGAGCATTGTTGGTGCTTTGCTATTCTGAGGCAACTGAAAACGACTGCCCCATTGACCAAAAAAAAAGTCTAAAGTCAATAGCGCAGTATTTTTTGTGTTATTTAAAGAGCGCGTTAGTAGTATGCGCCTATAGGCGGGCACACAACACACGCAAACTCTGCTTATTACACACAGGTAAGCAATTACTATAAATTGAACATCAAGTATTGTATACTTCTCAACACAACATCATGGATTTAATCCAATATATTATTGGTTTGTATTATGTATAGGCCTATGACTTTGTTGGGTTTTTATTTTCACTCTTTAGTTACACAATTTGTTAATTTTAGACATACAACAGCAGTTCAATGTAACAGAAACTCCAACATAACTGAACATTAAGTAATAACACTAAACAAACATTAAATCATTTATGTCCCTGTTTTTTTACAGGGTTTTCAGGGAACGAGGGTTTATGTAACCGAGATGTTCCCATTCAGTCGGTCACTCCCGACGCCACGTCAGGGACTGACGAATAGAAATCCCAATCAAAGTGCCATGACCTCTGCCCCCTTCCAGTGCCCCTGTGTGGGGCTCACACAAAGAAGTCCATCACTGCAGTTCCGCATGACCCGCTCAGTGACTTATTGGATAACACTGGGAAAGCGTGCCCTAGTAGGAGGGAATGCTGTGGAACCCACATCGTATCCCGAAGGAGTTATGCTGAGCCGTAGCCCGCAAACGAGAGGGGACTATCCTAAGAGAAAGACACAGGCTTCTGTTTAGGAGCGACTGTGGAAAAATATAGGGGATCCCTGCAGGGTCACCTGCAGGCTGAGGTGATCGGTGATCAGACTGAGATAACCACCACATCCAGAAACACACAGATAGAGTTTAATCTTGAAAAAGCTCTATCGATGTATGCTCTTTTAGAAGGACGCTCTCCTTGGCGCTCTCTTATCAGCCATAAGAACGGCTTTTTTAGCGCCCTCCACCTAGTGCACCGGACTGAGAACAGCCTTTGTGTTTGCTCTTACAAACAAAAAAGAGAGATGATCAAAAAACCACACAACCTGCTGCTGTGCCGTCACACCAACACCGACTGAAGGCTCAGAAGCAAAAAGCTAATTTGATGCAAGAACCTGTGTCTCATTTATACCCACGTTGCGTGGCATGAGCAGCTTGTGCAATCATTGCATGCCAATGTGCATTGGCTCATTTAGTTACGCTCGAAGTAGATTGGCTCTCGCAAGCAAGATTCCTATTTGCCAGTCCCCAACGTGGCGTTGGGAGTGACCGACTGAATGGGAACATTGTTTTTCATTATAGTAATTACGCTTCTGAGAACACGCTCAACTCCAGGGAGTCTCTGGGAGTTAGCAGCTAGCCACGGCTCATGTAAAATTTAAAAGTTAGTCAAATGGGAGTGTAGTGGATGCAAAAGGTGAATGGCTTCCTTGCATTTGGATGTTTCTTTTTTTCATTACACTTCACTCACACTTTTTATACTTTTATTGATACTATTAAATACCTTTAAAAAGTACTTATCTCTCAAGGTGGCAAGTCCCTACTCAAATGGAGTGTCAAAATGTCAGTATACACATTCTGCATCCTAAACCACAAACTGTTCTTGACAGTGCAATTAAAAAATAGAGGAGTCATCAATATCAATGTGACATATCACTGATTTATTGAATTTCTGACATTTTCATAGTCAGTTTACAAAACAGGAGGTGGTTGAGCAGCAATGGCTTATGTAGAATTTATGAGTGTGTATTGACACATACCATTGCCCCCACACTTACATGCTCTCTAACTGATTTCAGAGTTCTCCTTCGGTAGATTAAGATTGACAGGCGCAGCAGCAGCGATCAACACTTTAGGCTCTGAGTCTACCAGGAGCGAGGGAGGGGGTTGATGTGCTTGACAATCAGTGCAGGAGTCAAATCAGAACAGGATGAGCCAAATAAAGTAACTGAAGAGTAAGGTAAGTTAACAAAAAAATAATAAATGATACTACCAAATAAATATACCACCAAATGTGTTAATTGTGGTAAGAGTGTTATGTTTTTCATTAATCAAAAAAAAGTGCAATTGTCAATGCCCTAATATCCAATACATTTTATTGAATCGACCAAAAATAATGTACATGAATTGTCTTGTTAAATGTATGTATATTTTCTCCCTCCATTAATTATAAAATACTTTATTCATACCTTTGTAGATAAATTATTCTTACTTTTTAACTTCCAAAAAACGGTATTTTACGTGTTTTCCTGTGTGGCGGGCGGGGCCAAGAGCCGGAGTGAGGCCAGTGGCGTGGGTGTTAATGACCATTACCTGAGGGCCACACTGGTCTCGAGTCCCATGGAGGAGCTCCAGAAGGATAAATGGAGGAGTGACATTAGTGGAAGATGAGAGTGGACCAGGCCTGTATGTTAGTGTTTTGTTTTAGTTTATGTGGCAGTTGTCCGTGAGGAGCCTATGGCTTGACTTTGTTTTTGTTACTTGTTTATTTTGTGATTAAATCCATAAGAAAATGAATCACACCAGTGTGATTAGAACGCTCAGTGCATCACGTGATCAACTATTAAATTTCAAAGGGTTTTCTCCCTTTGGTTGGTGCTGAGCCAGAGACGGACACACTCAGTGCATGTCATATATCACAACTATTCAATGTTTTCAACCACATAATGTTTATTTTAGGTATCAGACAAGTACTAGTAAAACAATATATTTATAGTTTGTAAAATACACACTGCTGTCTATGGAAGCAGCAATAACAATCCTCTCAATTAAAAATTGACGACGTGTTAGATATGTCAGATATACATTGTTCCGGACTGTTCCGTACTGTTTGGGTTTACATTAGATTAGATTAGATTCAACTTTATTGTCATTACACAAGTACAAGTACAAGGTAACGAAATGCAGTTTAGGTCTAACCAGAAGTGCAATAGCAGCAAGTGCAGGATATACAGTGGTTGCGTAAGTGCAGGACATGGAAATGTACTATATATATATATAAATATGTATAAATAGAGAGACGGTTATTACTATAAACAGAACTGAATTTACAGGTGAATATGTACAGTGAATAAATATACAGATGGCTATTACTATAAACAGAATTTACAGGTGAATATGTACTATGAATATAATATACAGATGGCTATTACTATAAACAGAATTTTACAGATAGAGGTATACAATAATATGTTAGGCTAATATGAGGAATATAGCAGTGGATTAGGGTAGTACAATAAATTATGGACAGAGCTATCCTGAAAGAAAAAAAAGTGTAAAAGTGCAGTGGAAAGTGGTTGCATATTACAGTTAGAAGTACGGTGCAAAATGCTAATGTAAACATTGGTACTATAAATACAGTCGGCAGTGCAAATGAGCATAATCCAGTTAAGATATGGTGGTGCAAGATGCATAAGTAAACAGTTGTTACTGTAATAAACAGTCGGTAGTGCAAATAACAAAGTGAAGGCAGATGTGAGGTAGGAGAGTTAGCAGTTTATGAGGGAAGTGGATCAACGGGGGTTTGAGTTCAATAAAGAGACGGCTCTGGGGAAAAAAACTGTTCTTTAGTCTACTGGTCCTGGTCCGGAGGATCCTGAAACGCCTGCCGGAGGGCAGGAGAGAAAACAGCCTGTGGGCTGGGTGAGAGGAGTCCTTGAGGATGCTGCGAGCTCGATGCAGGCAGTGTTTCCTCTGGATGTGCTCGATGGCAGGTAGTGGAGTCCCTGTGATGCGCTGGGCAGTTTTCACCACCCGCTGCAGTGCCTTGCGCTCTGCAACAGAGCAGCTCCCATACCATACTGCCACACAGTTGGTCAGGATGCTTTCTATTGAGCAGCGGTAGAAGTTCACCAGGATAGCTGAGGAGAGCTGATTCTTCCTCAGTGTCCTCAGGAAGAAGAGGCGCTGGTGAGCCTTCTTGACCAGGCTGGAGGTGTTGGTCGTCCACGATATGTCCGCCGAGATGTGGATCCCCAGGAACTTGAAACTGGAGACACGCTCAACAGCCATTCCATTGATGTGGATGGTGTTGTGTGTGCCTCTTGACTCTTTCCTGAAGTCCACGATGAGCTCCTTCGTTTTGGTGGTATTGGGGAGCAGGTTATTATCAGCGCACCATGTGGCCAGGTGCTGGATCTCTTCCCTGTAGGCAGTCTCATCGTTGTTGCTGATGAGACCAATCACCGTAGTGTCGTCCGCAAACTTGACGATGGAATTAGATCCATACACATGCTTGCAGTCGGAGGTGAAGAGGGAGTAGAGAAACGGACTTAGCACACAGCCCTGTGGTACACCAGTGTTAAGTGTGATGGACGTGGAGCAGGTGAATCCTGATCGAACATTCTGTGGTCTGTCAGTTAGGAAGTCCAAAATCCAGTTACACATTGAAGTGTTGATGCCCAGGTCTCCAAGTTTGGCTATTAACTTGGATGGGATGACAGTGTTGAATGCTGAGCTGAAGTCAACAAACAGCATGCGTGCATAAGTGTTCTTATGGTCCAGATGGGTGAGCACAGAGTGCAGTGCCATGGAAACTGCATCCTCTGTGCTCCTATTGCTGCGGTAGGCAAACTGGTGTGAGTCCAATGTGGATGGTAGAGAGTCTTTTTAGGTGTTCCAGGACCAGCCGCTCAAAGCACTTCATAATGATGGGTGTGAGTGCTACAGGGCGGTAGTCATTAGGGCACCTCGGGCTAGAGCTTTTCGGCACTGGCACAATGGAAGTGCGTTTAAAGCATGTCGGTACAGCTGCTTGGGCAAGAGACAGGTTGAAAATGTCTGTAAAAACCCCAGCAAGCTGCTCCGCACATGCCCTGAGAACACGTCCAGGGATGTTGTCTGGTCCAGCAGCCTTGTGTGCACTGATCCGGCTCAGTGCCTTGCAGACATCTGTGGAGGAAAGTGTGATTGGTGGGTGGTCATCTTAGGGTTTGAGCTTGGTGGCAGTTTCTCTGTTGTCTCTTTCAAAATGAGCATAAAAGTAATTTAGCTCGTTCAGGAAGTTGACATCAGTGGCTGCGGGGGTGGAGTGGGTGGGTTTATAATCACTGATGGCCTGAATGCCCTGCCACATGCGTCGAGGGTCAGAGTTGGAAAAGTGTCCCTCTATCTTTAGCTTGTAGCAGTGCTTGGCCTTTTTGATGCCCCTCTTCAGGTGTGCTCTGGATGTGCTGTAGGCTTGTGCATCTCCTGATCTGAAGGCAGTATTGCGTGACTTCAGCAGGAGTCGCACTTCCCTGTTCATCCAAGGCTTCTGATTTGGGTATGTGGTGATCTGTTGCTTGGTTGTAACACTGTCAATGGTGGTATTGATATGATCCAATACAGAGGAGGTGAATGAGTCAATGTCCGTGTGAGCGCCACTGGTGGCTTGAGAAGCAAACATACTCCAGTCTGTGTTTAGAAACCTTTCCTGGAGTGTGGAATCTGCCCCCGCAGGCCACACCTTGATTGTCTTCACTGATGGCTTCACACGGTTGATGAGGGGTGCATATTTGGGGGTGAGGAACAAAGAGAGGTGATCTGACTGTCCCAGGTGGGGGAGGGGTGTTGCAACGTAAGATCCAGCCATGTTTGTGTAAACATGGTCTAAGGTTTTGTTTCCTCTGGTGTGGCAGGAAACATGCTGGTGAAACTTGGGTAGCACTGACTTTAAGTTTGAATGATTAAAGTCACCTGCAACAATAAACGCAGCTTCCGGGTGATCAGTCTGTTGTTTACTGATGGCTGCGAGAAGTTCTTTCATAGCAAGCTTAGCATCAGCATCCGGGGGAATATAGGCCGCAGTGATAATGGTGGAAGTGAACTCCCGCTGTAGATAAAACGGTCTACATTTAACCATGAGAAACTCCAGGTTAGGTGAACAATGACTCCCAACAATAGCAGAGTTTGTGCACCAAGCTTTGTTAATGTAAATACACAATCCACCGCCTCTGCTCTTCCCGGAGCCATCTAATGTTCTATCTGCCCGGAGTGTGTGGCGTCCCGCTAGCTCAATAGCAGTGTCCGGTATTCCGCCGTTTAACCAGGTTTCCGTGAATATTAGGACGTTACAGTTCAAAAGTTTCTTACTGTGTGTGATGCTGAGTCGAATCTCCTCCATTTTGTTCACTAGCGATCGTACATTTAAGATCCGAATGCAGCTTTATTTACATTTACATTTATGCATTTGGCAGATGCTTTTATCCAAAGCGACTTACATTGCATTCAAGATACACATTTTACATTTTGTCAGTTCTTGCTTTCCCTGGGAATCGAACCCATGACCTTGGCGTTGCTAGCGCCATGCTCTACTGTTTGAGCTACAGGAAAGCCTGCCTTTGCATATACTGGACCGTTTTTCATTTGAGTTTGTTATCTTCTGTATTCAATACCTTCAGTTCTCTGTGTTCATTGTCTGGCTTTTCAACTAGAATATTGTAAAACGTACGTGTGAAATGGTTAACCATTGTTTTATTACAGTTTAATAAACTATGGTTAATTTGAGGTTACCATAATTTCACTATATTAACCATGTTTTTTAGCTGTATTTGTAATAAAACCATGGTCAATTTTCATAAGGAAAGTTTTACGTTGAGCGCTCGCCGGTTCCCACCTCCTTCTTCCCTGGACTCGAACTTTGTTACATCCTGTTAAACATATTATTGTTCACTGTTTGTGGAAAGGTAACTTAAGGAACTCTACATTTACTGTAGAGTAAATGTTCTACATCTACTGTAGAGTTTTTACATCTTTTTCCATCGAAATTACATAAAAGAAAATGATTAACTGATTTGAGGAAGAAATCAGCCAATATGTTAAAGGGGTAAAAAATAAAATAAATATATAAATCTCTCATCTCGGGGGATATGGGTTGGGGTGGGGGGGGGGGGGGGTTAGCACGATCATTCGAATATACTATCGGATTTCTACTGATACAAAGCCTAATGCTAATCGCTGAAGTAACCCTTTAATATGGACCAATAGCTTATATAAGTTTAATGTCCCCAACGCTAAAGTGTTTTATAATTTATGTTATATTATAGTTATATTTATATCCATGAACATTAGCAGTCTGTGGAATGACCTGCTAACTTCTCTCATTTCAACATTATGAATGAATGGACATGACCTTTTCCATTAGGGTCCTTATCAATGATTTCCAATCCAGAACACATGAACAGATGAATTAACAGAGGCTGCAATTAACTGGCCATTCGCAAAAAAGCCATCATTAGACAGTCAAACTAATTCTAACCCTAAAAGTAAACACCAAAAGGCTCTCAATATGTTGAAATAATTTACCTAAACATTGTATTGTTGAAAACACAAAATGTTCTTTGACTCATCTCTTTTCCCGTTTTATCTAGTGATTTTTCCATCACTGCCTGCAGAATAAATATTGTTAAAAATAAAGAGTAAAGGCTGGATATTTTATTCTTGTTTCTCTGCTTTTGTGTACAGGTACACCTAAACATCATCGCCCCCAAGAGTAACCATTGTGTTTTACGTTATATTGTGTAAGAGGACGTTTTTATTGTTCTAATGCGTTTGTTGTTCCAGTAGTGCGAACGGAACGGCTTTTTCAGGGTTGAAGGAGGGGTGGTAGTGTTACTCCGCTGAAGGCAAAGGTGATAAACCAGTGATTGAGATTTTGCAATAAAACCATCGCTGCAGAAACTGTGAGATTCAATTTCACTGCTTTTATAAACCTATACATCTCCACAGAGGGGCCAAGTGTGGAAAATGAGTGAAATAGAAAACAGAATGATCAGCAGACAAACATCAGCTTGGACTTGGACCATTTTTACACAGAGCCATTAAAACACTTGAAGCTGAAGAGAATGTAAATTTGCCATTTTACACAATCATTTAATAATGGGCTTTTAGTTACATTTTTCAGGACATCTAGGTGTTAAAGAAAAGGCACACCTAAATGGACATGCGCTTGCAAATGTACACATGAATTATCTCTAACTCCCACAATACTAGAGAAACAAAGTTCATTTTAGAGCTGAGTGGTAATGCATATTTATAAAATTAATAAATATGTATGTAAGGAAATTAAAGGAGTCATGAAGAATCAGAGAGAAAAGAGCTCAATGTATTTGAGCTTTCAGAAATCACAGCGTTCTTTCCAGTGTGAAAAAAAGGAGAAAAAAACGGAAAAGCATTTTTTGAAAGTATGCTGCAATATATCTATACCCTATGTGTGTGTAGTTATGACTATTAGCTACCACTGCTGCTGTGGCACTTATTAGTCTCTTTTGAAGTGTGCGTGTGCGTGCGTGCGTGTGTGTTTTCAGTCATCCTCTCTATATGCAATAACTCAGTTTTTTTGACTGAAGAATTTTACATGCCACACATAGCACGTCCTCATTTTAAAGAGTTAGAAGCGATCCTGAAACAACAATCCTGTCCGAAAATTCAATCCTAACCATGTCCCTACCCTTATAACTAACCCTACCTATAACTTTTCCCTAAAATCAGAGGGAAACGATAGGTAAATAACAATGATGTAGAAGCACCTAACACTGGTTGTAAGCCTAAATTTGACATAAACTGTGAACTTGTCCCTTAAATCTGGTTGGTTGATTGGAATGTTGCTTCAGGATCAACAAAGATCAGGTTCTGCAGCACACAAACAGAGAATTGCTTGGGTCCTACACGCACACACATTTGTGCTCAGAGTTGAGGTGAACATGATGACGCAAACACTGCTCTCTGAAGCCCTCTGATTCACATTCACTTATAAAACCTGCTGTCAAGCCATTTCATTCTCGCCCGCTCTCTGTAATACAAATTAATCTGTTCACACACTCACACACACACACACACACAATACTCAGCTCATCAAAATACACTGAACTTTTATTATGGATAACACTAATGAGCACCTAGTCTGACTGTCTTCCTCTCATCCCAAAAGAGAATTTTATTGTTTAGATGTTGCTTTTTCAAAAGCTTATGAGACTTAACCAGGTTTTCAGTTGTGCTTCAACAGTGAAGTGTCAACAATAGCATTTCTTACTTACGTTTCTTGGTAAATCTTAGCGAAGTTTACACAAGTGAGAAGTCTTTGTTATCAGTGGAAAAGTCAGGAGACTTAAGCAAGTCACGTTCGTTTCCTTCATTCTTGGACATATGGATTACCCGCTTTAGACTGTTATGTTGTAATGAAGTGGAAATACTATGTATAGCCTAGAAGACAAAGACACTAAGTGATTATGTCCAGTGTTGATGAATAACTATCTAAAAACAGCAATATTACTAATTTTACTAGGGTGAATTCAGGGTGATTGGGAGACTTTTTGCCATTGAGATGACTTGGAAGAGGTGTGACATTAGAGCAATTTTTTTGGAAAGTAAGTTGATTTGTCTATTTACAACCCGTTCTCACTCCCAAAGCGTTGAAAAACGAAGCATGGTCAAGTGCTTTCCGCGTCACATTAAAGACGCTAAAGGCACCCCTAGGCGTCACTATATCGACGCGCTGCTCCATTCATTTCAATGAGAAACCTTCGGCGTCAGACACAGACGCGTTGGGCATGGGAACGTTATCGTCATGCTGATCATATATTGGGTTATGATTTTGCCATTATGACATGTTGGACTGTAATTCTCAATTTAATCAGCCAGCATCATTTTATTTACGCTATCTAGACACGTTTTAACATGTAACCCAACCCTATTCCATCCCTAAACCTACCCATTTGTGTGGTATAAAATGCAGATATAACAGGCAGAGTCGACTGCATGCACAATTTATTAAAAAAAATACAAATATTCCGAGGCCAAGCGATTGATTTGTGTGAAGGAAATCCCCAAAAGCGATCAGCGTCTCCATCCGCAGAAGATCACGAACACGTACAATTTCAAATATTGCCGCCCGTTACGTCAGTTTTCATAGTGAAATTTCATTGGCTCTCGTATGTCTCGTGACTAATTCCGTCATTACGTCAGCTTTGATTGTAAAATTTCATTTGTTCTCGTGTGTCTTGTGAGCGAATGCGTCATGCTAAAGAGGCGTGTGTATTATTTGAATGAAATATGAATGAGTGCGTTAACGGAGCGGCAGGATCATCATCTCAGCGATTAAAACATTAAGATCAACTCTGTTCTTTACATGAAGACATCGTGTGACTTCAGAAGACTTGGAATGCAACATGAGTTAATACTTTTATACTGTTGTTGGTAAGTTTTTGCAATAAATACCTGTGACTGTACTTGTATTTGCCTGTTGTGTGTTTTATATTGTTTAGGAGTGGGTAGGTTTAGGGTAGGCGTTGGGTTAGCTGCTCCAAAATATAAAAGTAACCTTTAAATATGAATAAAATATTAATAAAATCATGTATGCTTTTACAAATGCAAAGAATAAAATGCGTCTTGAGCTGACGCATTGGGTAAACAACTGAAATGAATGGAGCACCCAGCGCGTCGATATAGTGACGCCTAGGGGTGCCTTTAGCGTCTTCGTTGCGACGCAAGGCACTTGACCATGCTTCGTTTTTCGACGCCCTGGGAGTGAGAATGGGTTGCTATTTATTAATTCCCTGAGTCCTTGATTAGCATCAGGTCTCTGGTGGCATTTGACAGTGTAAGTATAAACAGTGTTGTTCACCACAATTTATTTTCATCTTTTATGTATTTATTTATTTATTTATTTTGAATGTCATGATCCATTCATAATACCTCCATTGTCTTTGAGCCAACTTCTTGTTCTAAAAGAATAACTTGGCAAGTAAACTCATAAATACTTCCAAAAATTCAGCTGAAAAAAGCAACGAAAGTCTCTCCGTTTGCTCTCCACACTGTCAGAAAAAAAGGTACAGTGCTGTCACTGGGGCGGTACCCTAAGGTACAAAAGTGAAAAGGTACATCTTTGTACCTTACTCACCCCTAAATGGTACATATTAGTACCTTAAAAGGTACATATCAGTACTTTAAGAGTGCATATTAGTACCTTTAAAGGTACATATTAGTACCTTTTCGGTTTTGTACCTTAGGGTACCGCCCCAGTGACAGCACTGTACCTTTTTTTCTGACAGTGCATTTAACACTCATATTAAGTTGTGGGTCAATTTAACCCATTTAGATTTTTTTAAGCACAGTACTTAAAGATAAACAAATATTTTCGCTGTGTATCAAACATACAATACGCTTCAAATGATTACTCGTACATGTAAAAATCTTGTTTGTGAAAAACACCACGGAAAAATAGGTGAATCTCAACATAACAACGACTGTTACGCAACAGTCGGGATCATTATTATGTATGCCCCCAACATTTGTATGTTCAAGGTCAGGTGGAACTGCACAGCCGAATCATTGGAAGTTCTGCAGGTATTGTGAACAAACAAGCTTCACACGAGGATAGTGAAAATGGCAGATCATGGAAATAAATGTTATGTTCCAGGCTGTGTAGGGGACGTGAGGACTTTTCATACCGTTCTCACAGAACAAAACTGTCAATAGGCATGGTTGATGTTTATCTATAACCGGAAAGCGCACTAATTTAATTTAAAGATGTTCGTTTGCTCAGCTCATTTCACCATGGACAGTTTTTATAACCCGGGACTGTCAGGGTTTGTTGAAGGGATGAAGTGAGGACTCAAGGATGCAGAAAAATGGGCTGTTTAATGTAGATAATAAAATAAAACAAGACAAAAACAAACTACCCCGAGGGGGAAAACCAGAAATGACTTGAAGCAGGGAAACATGAGGTAGATACGACAACGATTCCACACTGGACTGAAAACACAAGGAGTTTAAATAGGGAACAAACAAAAGAGGGTAACGAGGGAGGACAGGTGGGGCAAATTAACCAATAATCAGGAAACAAGGTGGGCGGGGTTAGACAATAGACATGAGCACATGGCACAGAGAAACACTAGACAAGATGTGCTCACACCAAACATGACATGAACATGCAGCTAATGAGAACTCATCAGCTGCATGTTCACACAAAACATGACAACATGAAAGCACGCAACCAGTGAAAAACACCAGTCACGTGCTACACAACACAAAACATAACATGAAAGCACGTGGCCGAAGTAAACACGAACCGCGTGCTACACAAACACACACGGACAGAAGAGCGCATGCTCACACGACAAGACAGAGCGCACGAGAACGAGCGAATGCTCATTCCGTGCGCTCGACAAAAAAACAAACACGCGGAGCATGAATGTCCGAATCCCAACACAAAACTGAAACCCAAACTAGACCGAAGTGTTGGGATCCGAACACCACGCCCCGCACACAAACACAAGGACAGAAGAGCACGCAGCTCGAGCATGCTCAAAGCTGCACGCTCACACAAGACAAGACAAACAATACAGGAGTGTCAGGGCTCTGTCACAAACCAAGAGTAAACTAGACCGAAGTGACAGAACCCTGACAGGGACAATATCAAGCAGGCTTCGCTCAGCGTCTGACACTGAAGAAGCGGCAATTCCAACTATATTCACCCAAGCATTAAGTAGTGCTTTTATCCACTTATTAACTGCTAAACAATTTCTGATTAAATTGAAAGTTTCTTAGTGAGACAACATTAACGATAATATCCCGTGTTGTCTAGATCCAACGCAAGACGCTAGTAACAATAGGAAACTCCAAGTAGCATAAGACAAATGTCAAATGACAAAGGTTAATATTATTTCTTGCCAGTGTTGTCATATAAATCTACAAACTACAGCCGTATACATATGGCAATCCCTTCTGTCATATAGAATTATAATTTAGCCTATATTTCATCATCAACACATAACTCAGGAGCTAACTACGTTAGTTTAGATGCTTATAGCTCACTCGATCCTTTTAGCTAACGTCACCTTCTCCACCACTTAAGCTGAAACGATAGTCATTTGACAAGGCATCTAGTCAATTTGTTAAAAAAAACGTTACTGTACTGTACAAACAACATATTTACGCACTACCCAGTTCACTGTTTAGATCTTGTGATTCAAAGTGAAGAAGCTATCATTGTAAAATCATATGGTGACACATTACAATGATTAAAATATTTTTACAATGCTAAAAACAAAGTTGTGACTGCTGACGTTATGAGTTAATGTGTAAAGTTAATGTTATATGCTAGTTCACATGTAGGCTGAAGTTATAGTACTGATTTTACATTTTGCAGGTTCTTACTGAAAATAAAGTCTAAACTTACCACTCAGAATTGTCCATTTCCAATCTCAAAACAATTGGTTGTTCCTCAAAATCTGCATCTTCGTCAGAAACAGGATCAAATATATAAGGTTGGATGCATAATCTCTCCATTGTCATGACGGACAGTATAGAAGTGTTTGCTGCTACTGAAATGAGCCCCGCAGTGAAACAGCCAATCAGAGCAGAACTCTGCATTAATATTCATGATCCATGATCCTCCAAATAAGACAAAAACAGACAATTTCATTCTAGGGACAATTTCTAGGGATGTAAATGGACCTGTAAATCTGTTTCCCTCTATATAGATTTATTAATTTTAAATATTGTTTCAAATCATTCTAGGGCACCTTTAACTTTAGTTACAACATTCAACAAAGTCTAAATAAATGAGGAGAACCATTAAGAAAAAAACAATAAACCACAGGAATTCCCATCCGGACTTGATTAGATTCCTCACAGGAGTGAAAAACAGTAGGTAATTTGCTTAGTTGTGTGAGGAAAAACACAGACATTTCCGAATTAAAATAACAAAGTACGTCTGCTCAACACAAATTTACTTGAGTGAAAACTAACCCTGTCCAAATAAGGTTTAGGAGGAAAGATAGAGATCTCATTTGTGATTTTTCTTTCCTACAGGTTATGCTTCTCTCTATCTCTCTGGCTGAGGTAAGTGTTTCTTCACCCACAAGCCAGGAATAAAGAATCACTCTGAGAAAGAAAAAAGAAGACACAAGGAAGGCAGGAAAGGGACCTCTGCCACCTGCTCGAGGCACCGCTTCACCAGCCTCACCATAAGGGTGGACATTAATTGTGATTGAAAATGACATTCCCCTCTCGCACACACTCATATCCCCTAACGCGGATCTACACAGTCAGTAAATCTTCATTTGGTCTCTGTGTGGGAGACTGTGGAGGTTCATACTGTTCGTGAAAGAGAGATCCTTCTATTTCATTTCTCGTATTCTTCTTTTCACTTGTTCAGCCCCTTAAGGACACTGCCTGTGAACCCTTATCTTCTTTTTCCAGGCTATTCACCTTTTCTCCCTGCATCTGGGACGAGAGAATATGTTTAAATTTTTATTTAGTATTTCGGCTTGTCATTGTTCTCTTTCAAACTGACATACTTAAAAGTGGACAAAGCAAATTCTCCAGTCAACTTTACCCAGATGGATTATGCGTTGTTGTGAAGTGCAGGTTTGCTATGAACTTTATGTCCTACAGAGACATCATGACGGACAAAAAGCGCATGCTGTGGTAAAGGTTCTGCTTCAATTTGAGATGACCTGCTCCAAGCTGCCATTACAGATTAGAGATGTCTCAAATTATCTTACCTTTTTTCTTCTTTTTTTATAGTACTATACTGATATTCCTTCCACCTATTCCCAAAGTATTTGTTTTTTTTCACCCCTTCACCTATTGTACTCGGTGTTCTTGCTATTTTCTACACCATTACTTGAGGAAAGATTAGTTTTCAATGAACTCCAGCTTATCTCATCATTGGAAAAGTTAGACTACAGAAATTGTAAAACTTTGCTGTTTAGTTTCAATACATTTCAGCCTAAAAATAAGTTATGATGACACACATGCAGTGGTGGTATTTTTACATTGTTACTACACCTATGTACATTTTTCAGGTATCTGTACTTTATCAGACTTTTTTATTTTGGGGATATTTTATGTTACTACACAGTCCACTGCATTTCATAAAAAAAACGCATTGTTCCTCATTATTTTGGACTGAAGAAGTCGACAGACACTCTGAGACTCCATAGCATTGTCCGATCTGTGAAAAAGCTTATTCTTTTCAAATGAACCAGCTGAATCGCAAATTTGCTGCTGAAAGATTCTCAGATTGGACTGATATGATTGCAGTCAACAACTCGCTGATTTAATGATCCGATCAAAGATTCATTAAAAAAGGTCAAAACGTGCTTATTGTAAATCAAAATCATATTTGTCATGGCTGTCAGCTATTTGTGAACTAGATCTGCTCTTGTAAGGACTTCCATTCCTCAGGGCTCGACATTAACGCTGGTCCGGGACGAGTGGATTTTTTTGAAGGGGCAAGTGAAAGAGAATTTTACTTGCCCAAACGGACAAGTATCCTGATTAAAACGCCAATAACAAAAATAACTGGGGAATCACCAAAACGTAAGAATGATTCTGTGTTCATTTAGTGTAAGTGGTGATTGATAGTGAATAATAATATAAAATATAATGATGGTAGTAACAAGATGAGACTTATGAGGAGAAATGGAAACAAATGAGCACAGCTCAAAGAAACTCAGTAACAAGCTGTGGTAAAAATTAAAAATGTGAAGGTTTTTTTATATTTATAACATACGATACAGTTAAAGGTGCAGTGTGTAGTATTTATGAGGATCTATTAATAGAAATGCAATATAATATGCATAACTATGTTTTCAATGGTGTATAAAGACCTTACATAATGAACCGTTATATTTGTATTACCTTAGAATGAGCCATTTCTATCTGCATACACCACAGGTCCCCTTTACAGTGAAATCACCATTTTGCTCCAACATGTTTCTACAGTACAAACGGACAAACTGCTCTACAGAGCGCTAGCTACTCTCTGCTGTCTCAGACGACAACATTTTTGCCCCTGCAATTCGCAGCCTCACCACTAGATGTCGCTAAAATTTACACAGTGCACCTTTAAAGGTCCCGTTCTTCGTGATCCCACTGTTCAAACTTTAGTTAGTGTGTAATGTTGCTGTTAGAGCATAAATAATACCTGTAAAATTATAAAGCTCAAAGTTCAATGCCAAGCGAGATATTTTATTTAACAGAAGTTCCCTTTCAAAGCCTACAGCGAACGGCTTGCTTGGACTACATCCTGGTACTTCCTTCATAAATGACGTCAGTAGAACAGTAGAACAGACTAACCTCCGCCCACAAGAATATGCGAAAAAAGGGGGCGTGGTCTTGTTGCTGTCCCACGTGGAGAAGAGGACGTGTCGCGTGGAGAAAAGGAAGTGTTGCGTTTGAGTGCGTTTGTCGCCATGTTGTCGAGACGCTGTTATTTTCATCTCGGAGTCAAATCATCTTTGTTTGGCTTTCCCAGGGACGCTGTAGAGATCATTGAGTGCATACATCACCCCGTTAAGAGGCGTGACCTTTCCACGTGCGCTAAGCTGCTGTCAAATCCCAACACGGGAACCGCTGGCACAATCAGAACTCGTTACGTATTTCTGAAGGAGGGACTTCATAGAATAAAGGAAGTCATCAGCCGTTTTTAGGACAGTGAAAACAGTGGTATACAGATAAGTAAATTGTGTTAAAAATACAGTTTTTTTTTACACACGAAACATGAACACATGTTATATTGCACACTGTAAACACAATCAAAGCTTCAAAAAACACGAAGAACGGGACCTTTAAGCAACATCACACATTATCACACATCACGACTGAAAATGTCACACTGATTTCACATGACAGCTCAATAAACAAGTAATTAATATTAAGTCACTTACATTTTAGATGCAATATTCACTGTTTTAGTTCTTTTTCAGCAGCGAAAATAGTTCCAAGATCACAGAAGAACCATAGCACATCTCACAGCAACACTTAGCCATGTTTCATTACTGAATGATTCAGCCGCCAAACAGCGGGGGAGAAGGAAGACTCCTTCCGTGACTGTGCCGGCGGACCCTATTCCGGTGGTTCCAATTCCAGTGGATCCTGTTCCGGTGGTTCCTGTTCCGGGGGTCCCTAGCTCAGAAGGTCCGAGACGGAGGAGGAGGAGAAAGGTTCCCTCCATCTCTGTTCCGGTGGTCTCAGTTCCGGTGGACCCGGTTCCGGTGGTCCTTGTTCCGGTGGTCCCTGTTCCGGTGGACCCAGTTCCGGTGGTCCCTGTTCCGGTGGACCCAGTTCCGGTGGATCGTGTTCTGGTGGATCCAGTTACAGTGGATTCTGTTCCGGTGATCCCAGTTCCAGTGGATCGTGTTCCGGTGGACCCAGTTCCGGTGGTCCCGAGTCCTGACACGGCCTGGAGGGCTGTGATGGGATTCTTCATGGCAGCAGTCCTGCGTGCCTGGGAGGAGCACAGGGTTTCCTCTGGCGTGGTCCCTGCTCCGGTGGACCCAGTTCTGGTGGACCCAGTTCCTGTGGACCCAGTTCCGGTGGATAGTGTTCCGGTGGATCCAGTTCCGGTGGATTCTGTTCCGGTGATCCCAGTTCCAGTGGAACGTGTTCCGGTGGACCCAGTTCCGGTGGTCCCGAGTCCTGACACAGCCTGGAGGGCTGTGATGGGATTCTTCATGGCAGCAGTCCTGCGTGCCTGGGAGGAGCACAGGGTTTCCTCTGGCATGGTCCCTGCTCCGGTGGTCCCTGCTCCGGTGGTCCCAGTTCCGGTGGTCCCAGTTCCGGTGGATAGTGTTCCGTTGGATTCTGTTCCGGTGATCCCAGTTCCTGGCCTCCCGAACGGGAGTCTTCGCCCTGGCCGTCGGTTAAGCCGTCACCCCCTGTTCCCCTTCAGGGACCTGGCCCACCATCCCTCCCCCTGATCCTCCACCATTCCACCTCCCTCCTGGACTCTTGTTTTGTTTTGTAGTTGTGTCTTGGAGCGTCTGGTAGCCGCTCAGTAGAGGGGGGGTTATGTCACAGTGTCGGGTTTGTGTTTCCCCGGGTAGCCACTAGAGGTCCTCCTTCCCCACTGTGTCATTCACTCTTAAACTACATTTCCCATCATCCTGTCTGTCACTCATTTGATCATTGCACACAGCTGTTTCCCGTCACCTTGTTAGTATCTGTGTGTATATATACCCTGTTTGGTTCTGTGTTGTCATGGAGTCCTTGTTATATGTCACGTCACTCTCTAGATCTGGTTCTCTGTTTTCTTGTGTTTGTTTCATGTTTGGATTGACTGTTTGGAGTTTTACCCTTGCCTGGACTGGATGTGAGTACGGATTACCCTATTAAAGATACTGCAATTGGACCTTACTGTTTCCTGTGTGTGATCATGACAGCTTCCAAACGACTGGTGCGGTTTGAATGAAATATGAACGCAACATGGACCAAAGACATGTAAACAAACCAAAAACAGGAAGATAAGACCTTAAAAAGGACAGAATACTCATGCTCTCGCACACCTGATTTTTCTTGTCATAGTCATAATGTTTCCCATCACATCACAGTTCGATTCAGGCATCAGAACCATGTCTCCTCGCAGCAGATCTTTGTTTGTGTGTGTGACGGAGGGATTCCTGCCACAGTTTTTAGTACTTTACACATTTTATAAGCACTTATCAAAATATCATCATGTAGGCTGTATCAGGTTGTCAACATATTCCTTCGGTATCTTTTATGTTCAGTGATAAAAATGCCAATCTGAACGCTAGGCGGACCAGAACTAAATGTTTTGGGTTTTTTTTAGTCCAGACCAAACGGACCAAGCGAACCGAATTACTAGTGTGAACACTCCCTCTGATTCCAGTTCAACTTGTGAGGCCTTCAGCTTCCAAACACTGTTCAGCTTTAAAGTTAAATTTGGATTACTGTTTATTAACCCCTTTTTCCTTAGCGGGTAAATGGTTGTAAATCTATTACAGCAGCTGCACACATGAAGATAATTACGTGGCACTTCCTTATGACCGTAATTAGCGTGATTGGGAGAGAGGACTGATGCAGTTATTTTGTGTTATGATCTGCAATTCGAGTAGTGTTAGCGCAAATGCAAAAGAAATGAGATCATCAATCAAGGCCAGACTAGCCCCCTGTGGAGAAAATGCAGGGGCTTCAGAAAACAAATAAAGGGAGAAACAAATAAACAGACAAATAAAAAGATAATCGACTAGATGAATGGGTAGGAAGGAAGAAATTGAAAGAAATTGATGTCGAGTGACAAAAACAATAGATGAGGGGAGAAATGTTGTGTTTAGGGTAAAGGGTAATTTGATGTAAGTGTGTGTCAGAGAGAGAGAGATTGAAAAGTGATAGAGAAGTTATGTGTAAAGAAAACATGTGGGTTCTGCACATTTGGAAAAAGAACAAATAAACATGAGCAGTATAAATGAAAATACTTGCATTGTACACAACTCACAAAAGAGCGAGAAGATACAAAATAGCAAAGCATGGGGAAAAAAGAATGGAGTTGAATACATAGATCATAGTCAGGTGAATGCTTTCACATTTGTTTGATGTCAGCCAAACAAAAGGTGGCTTCACAACACACAGGCCATTACATACAAGTCTCTGCTCTAGAGACGTGCATTACACATGAAATTTGTTTCAGCCAGCCCCTCACAACACCGCTGACAGATAATGTGTTCAAAACGGACAGTCTTTATTCTCTAGCTCACAGTGGCTATTGAATCACAGAACAATGGATACATTTACATTTTACATTTACATTTATGCATTTAGCAGAGGCTTTTATCCAAAGCGACTTACAACTTGGGGGTACATGAAGCGATTGGTCATGAAGAGTCGAGAAGCGCAATAAGAGCCTGAAATCCTGAGACTGTGTACATTGCTCAGTGTAGCACAGGCTAGAGTAGGGAGGGAAGAAGGAAGAGAAAGAGGAAAGGAAAGTGTTTTTTTTATTTTATTTTTTTATGAGGTTAAGTGTTAAATGGTAAATGGATTGCATTTATATAGCGCTTTTAACAGACCAATGGCCATCCAAAGCGCTTTACATATTGCCGCACATTCACCCATTCACACACCGACGGCGGTGTCAGCCATGCAAGGCACCATCCAGCTCGTCGGGAGCAGATGGGGTTAGGTGTCTTGCTCATGGACACCTCGACACTTGGTCAGGTGGAACCGGGGATCAAACCACCAACCTTCCGGTTTGTAGACAACCTACATGAACCACTGAGCCACTGCCGCCCAAGTTCACGGAAGAGCTGATTTTTAAGTTGACTTTTGAATGATGTCAATGATTCTGCGTTTCGGATGGTGTCGGGAAGATCGTTCCACCAGCTGGGAATGTTGAATGAAAATGTTCTGGAAAGGGATTTTTACCCCCTCTGTTATGGTACCACAAGCCGTCGTTCCTTTGCTGAGCGAAGGCTTCTGGTGGGGGTGTGGATTTGTAGAATGGGGTCAAAGTAAGCAGGAGCTGAGCGCGTGGTGGCTCTGTATGCAAGTGTCAGCGCCTTAAACTTGATGCGAGCAGCGAGTGGTAGCCAGTGCAGGGAGATGAAGAGAGGTGTGACGTGGGTCCTTTTGGGCTCGTTGAAGACAAGACGTGCTGCTGCATTCTGGATCATTCGATCGCACAAGAGGGGAGTCCAACCAGAAGCGCATTGTAGTAGTCAAGTCAAGAAATAACCAGGGCCTGGACAAGAAGCTGTGTTGCGTGCTCTGGATACGATGTAAAAAAAAAATGTAATTAGTGCTCTCTAAGGCAAGAATTATCATTACTTTTGTTCACGTTAAATGTCTGAATAAACTTACTGTATAACCCTAAACCTTGGTGTGCAGGGCCGTGCACAGACCTTTTGAGGGGCATGTTCTGAAACTGAAAAACCCCAAGGGCACCAAGGGCAACTGCATGTCTGTTCACCTACCCCTAACACTTTATCATTCAACACACGTTAGGCATTTTAGTTCCACTTTTTGAATATTTTCTTAATTTTTGTTGAAAAGAAATGCCTTTCCGATCTTCTGTGATGGGAGTAGAGCGAGTTCGGCAAAAGGCGGATTCAAACCTCTGGTTGATTTGTGTCAAAACTTTGAACCATGTACTTTACCACTACACTATTACAGCTGTAAGTAATCGGGTGTCTTCCGTAAATTTGGCTGGCCCAACCTGACCTTTAGTGGAAAAAAAGTGGCCTATTTGCCCTTAATGTAAACAACAACATTACTATGTGAAGACGAGCGAAGAGTATAGAATACAAGATTAAAAAATTAGCTAGCTAGCGAATACGTGAGTATTAACAGCGTAAACATGAATTAAACATGCGACCATAATATCATTAAATGTTAATAAAGTAAATGTACCGGCAATTATAAATCAAAGAACACATTTCTTAGAAATATATTTTACCTAGGTTTTACCCTTTGTCAGTCATTAAAACGGTATCACATTAACGTTACATTTTCATCAACAGTTACAAAGTTTGTTGTAGCTATATGGGCGCTCAGTTTTTCCTGTTGTAAAATACATTTGGCCAAAATCTCATTTTATAAAAGATGAAATGCTACTATATGCATAGGCTATTTAAAGGCCCACTGAAGTGCCTTGGAATTCAATGTGTTGACGTAATTTCCCCTGAAGCGGCTCCAGCTTTTAGCAGCTCCTCCCCTTTTTTGAAACAGCCAATAACGTTTTGTTAATACCACAGTTTGACTAGAGCCTTTATGTTTGGTAAAGCAAGTTTCCTCCTAATCTCTAAATGTTTATCATCATATTCTTCTCCATATTGCTTTGAAATACAGCATTCTGTGCAGAATTTAAATGGGACCATATGTTTTGTTATCTGCGGCAACTTGCGCATATGATCCGTGCTGCACTCTCGTGTCTCTAGTCTAACTTTAGACCAGAGCTGTTGGTGTGTGTTCTACTGCAGTGCGCGTGAAACTAACGTGAAACCAGACTTGATTCGCCTCAACTGAAAGCATATTTACACTGTCTGAATTGTTTCCTATCGCATATACACTCACCTAAAGGATTATTAGGAACACCTGTTCAATTTCTCATTAATGCATTTATCTAATCAACCAATCACATGGCAGTTGCTTCAATGCATTTAGGGGTGTGGTCCTGGTCAAGACAATCCCCTGAACTCCAAACTGAATGTCAGAATGGGAAAGAAAGGTGATTTAAGCAATTTTGAGCGTGGCATGGTTGTTGGTGCCAGACGGGCCGGTCTGAGTATTTCACAATCTGCTCAGTTACTGGGATACTGAGTTTACAAAGAATGGTGTGAAAAGGGAAAAACATCCAGTATGTGGCTGTCCTGTGGGCTAAAATGCCTTGTTGATGCTAGAGGTCAGAGGAGAATGGGCTGACTGATTCAAGCTGATAGAAGAGCAACTTTGACTGAAATAACCACTCGTTACAACAGAGGTATGCAGCAAAGCATTTGTGAAGCCACAACACGCACAACCTTGAGGCGGATGGGCTACAACAGCAGAAGACCCCACCGGGTACCACTCATCTCCACTACAAATAGGAAAAAGAGGCTACAATTTGCACAAGCTCACCAAAATTGGACAGTTGAAGACTGGAAAAATGTTGCCTGGTCTGATGAGTCTCAATTTCTGTTGAGACATTCAGATGGTAGAGTCAGAATTTGGCATAAACAGAATGAGAACATGGATCCATCATGTTCCATCATCTTGTTACCACTGTGCAGGCTGGTGGTGGTGGTGTAATGGTGTGGGGGATGTTTTCTTGGCACACTTTAGGCCCCTTAGTGCCAATTGGGCATCGTTTATATGCCACGGCCTACCTGAGCATTGTTTCTGACCATGTCCATCCCTTTATGACCACCATGTACTTATCCTCTGATGGCTACTTCCAGCAGGATAATGCACCATGTCACAAAGCTTGAATCATTTCAAATTGGTTTCTTGAACATGACAATGAGTTCACTGTACTAAAATGGCCCCCACAGTCACCAGATCTCAACCCAATAGAGCATCTTTGGGATGTGGTGGAACGGGAGCTTCGTGCCCTGGATGTGCATCCCACAAATCTCCATCAACTGCAAGATGCTATCCTATCAATATGGGCCAACATTTCTAAAGAATGCTTTCAGCACCTTGTTGAATCAATGCCACATAGAATTAAGGCAGTTCTGAAGGCGAAAGTGGGTCAAACACAGTATTAGTATGGTGTTCCTAATAATCCTTTAGGTGAGTGTATAGTGCACTATGTGCCTTTCACCATGTAGAAATGAGTAAATGTGTGAACAACTGACCAATTTCAGATGCAGCTTCAGGGTCTATTTATAATGCATGGGGCGGGATGCTTCAGATTCTAGAGAGCATTTGATTGGACAGAAGATTTGATAAGAAGGTGAAGTCTGCGATGATGTCATCAAAATCTGTGATTCATTTTAACGGAAGTGAGTGACTGTAAGTTTTGAATGCTTATATCTCCTAAATGCAAATTGTGTCATTGTTTTGGAACACACCAGCTTATTCCAAACCTTAAGGCTAACATAATCATACTAAAAGCTAAAAAACTTCAATTCTGATTTCAGTGGGCCTTTAAGTTAGGCTATTGGCTTTTACTAGATGGCAAATGCTAGCCATCTCTTTCTCCGGTCCCATGTGTTTCAGACCTCAAATACATAAAATATGAGCCTTTATAGACAGTGTTTCTTGCGTACAGAAAACACTGTACTTATTCAAACAATCTTTATTTACCCTTTTATAAGACTTCATTCAGCTGCTGTAGATTTTCATTTCATTCAGTCCCGATAGAGGGGGTGGAGTTATGAGGGTTACTGACAGTTTGAGGATCCAACAAGATTTAGTCACAAGCTCTTTTTAATACCTTTCTTTGGCTAAATATTTGTAAAACACACAGAAAGACGTAAAGGGTGACCAATGGCATTGATTTATTGAAGAAGAATAAAACACTACCACCACCAAAAAAAGGGCACTTCGGAGTGTACGGGCAAAAAGGGCATGTGCTCTTTTTTTTTTACAACTCATTCATTTACATTATATAAAGTCTTAAAGTTCTGCATAATTAAGGGTGTGGCCATTTTGAGTGACAGGTGGATAGCCATTTATCTGCTGTCTGTTAGTCATCGCGTCACCTCAGCTCCACCCACGTCCCGCCTCTTTGCCCATTTTCTATTATCCGGGAGTGATGCACGATGACACGCTGCCAAGATGGCAACAGCCAGCTCGTCCCTACTTTATGCTTCAAAACTGCTCTTCAGAAACCTATGGGTGACATCCATAGACGATAAAAGAAATGGACACAGCGACCACATAGACATCACAGAGAAAAAAGGAGGTCACGAAGCAGTCACTTCCTGATGGCTGAGCGTACTGCGCAGCCTCAGAGTGAGTTTGACGACGTAGATGTGACGTGAGCAACCTGTCTGACAGTTGTACGTCTTCTAGTAGTTGTGCAAAGTCAAATCTGAATCACGTTGTTGAAATATTTTGTCCCATTGCTTTTGGCTCTCTATGGGCTTCTCCCCATGCCCCTTCCTAGACTTTATGCCTCTTCGTCCCCCCGATTGCCTCATAGACAGTAAAAGATTGCCTGCGAGCTTCTCCTCCTGTCTATACGGTAATTTCTCTACTATGCGCCGGTTGTCGCGTGGTTATGACGCAATCGTTAGCCTATTTTTACAAAAACGGCTTCTATGGGGCGATAGTGTAAGATACAAGGTAATGGAGCCTTTTATACATTGTTGTGTTTCTTAAGAAATAGACAATGGTCAAATGGAGTCTTTAAACGCCTTAGATATAAGATATTGTTTTCAACCAGGTTTCATCCTTCCTATCACAGAATAATCAGCTGGACATCAACCAATCGGGTTTCAAAAGGGGCCACTCCACAGAGACTGCACTACTGTCGGTAACTGAAGCCCTGCGGATAGCCAAGGCTGACTCCAAATCATCAGTCCTCATCCTGCTCGATCTATCTGCGGCCTTTGACACGGTCAATCATCAGATTCTTCTGTCCACCCTCTCATCACTGGGCATCACAGGGACTCCGCTCCTTTGGTTTGAGTCCTATCTCACAGGTAGGTCTTTCAAGGTTGCCTGGAGAGGAGAGGAATCCCAAGCACATCCACTGACCACTGGGGATCCCCAGGGCTCGGTGCTTGGTCCTCTCCTCTTCTCCATCTACACTACCTCATTGGGACCCATCATTCAGGCACATGGCTTCTCATACCACTGCTATGCTGATGACACTCAGCTCTACCTTTCATTTCACCCAGACGACCAGTAGCTGCACAAATCTCCAGCTGTCTGGCTGACATCTCTGCATGGATGAGAAAACATCACCTGCAGCTTAACCTGGCAAAGACTGAGTTTCTCATCTTCACCGCCAGTCCCACCATACAACATGACTTCACCATCCAGTTAGGTACATCCTTGATTTCAGTCAGAAATCTTGGAGTAACATTTGATGACCAGCTGTCCTTCAGAGAACACATTTCTAAGACAGCTCGCTCATGCCGGTTTGCGCTCCACAACATTAGGAAGATTAGACCGTTCCTAACAGAGCACGCAACACAGCTTCTGGTCCAGGCCCTGGTTATTTCTAGACTTGACTACTGCAATGCGCTTCTGGTTGGACTCCCCTCTTGTGCAATCCAATCACTTCGAATGATCCAGAATGCAGCAGCACGTCTTGTCTTCAACAAGCCCAAAAGGACCCACGTCACACCTCTCTTCATCTCCCTGCACTGGCTACCACTCGCTGCTCGCATCAAGTTTAAGGCGCTGACGCTTGCATACAGAGCCACCACACGCTCAGCTCCTGCTTACTTTGACTCCATTCTACAAATCCACACCCCCACCAGAAGCCTTCGCTCAGCAAAGGAACAACGGCTTGTGGTCCCATCACAGAGGGGAAAAAAATCCCTTTCCAGAACATTTTCATTCAACGTTCCCAGCTGGTGGAACGATCTTCCCAACACCATCCGAAACGCAGAATCATTGACATCATTCAAAAGCCAACTTAAAACTCAGCTCTTCCGTGAGCACCTAATCTCATAAAAAAATAAAGAATAAAAAAAAAATTCTCTCCTCTTCCTCTTTCTTCTTCCCTCCCTACTCTAGCCTGTGCTACTCTGAGCAATGTACACGGTCTCAGGATTTCAGGCTGCAGGCAACAGCAGGTGATGGCTTGGTTAGCAATGGCCGCCCCTATGGAAGGTACGCTTTCAGGGTGTAGGATTACCCCCTTGGTGACATCACGGACAATTCGTCCATATTTTTTTTACAGTCTATGGTCACGGCATTTGTTTCCAGGTGGACCATTAAAGAATGCAACACACACGTCTCACGGACATCCTGCACAATTCAACCAATCAGTTGACGGCATCGAAACTCCTGAAGTGTTTCCAGAAAAGTGTGCCCCGTGCATCAAACATTCAGCCAATGGTCTGTGGGTGTGACATCTGAGGCTGAGACTACCATCCTACCTCCGTTTGCTACCTGCGGAGGCAGTATTTTTCAGCTTTTGGACACATCCTTAATTTAAAAAAAAGGTTTGAAGCAGGGACCTAAGTCAATAAAAAAAAAAAATTCAACAAAACTGGAATATTTTATTTTACCAAGCATGGCAAAATGACTTCCCTGCAATATGTGTGGGAGCTTTCTGGGAAAGCAGTACCATGAGACTGATTAGGCTATTATATTATGATTGTAGATGGGTCGTAAAATGTTCTGTTCTCTCTGTCAATCGGAGAAGTATTGTATCAGAGCTGGTACAGGCTCATTTTTAGGCTGGTATAGTCTCTCCATTTCTCACTCTCCATCCTCCATGGTAAAAAGGTTATTTTCTTGAGAGCGGCTCTCTTGATAGAGTATTCACTTCGTCCTTCTTGGCTCTCTTCTTTTCTTCCCTGTGTCTCTCATCCCTTCTGGGTCTTTTCGCCCTCTGTATCGCTCTATCTCTCTCCTCTTATTCATACTCTCCAAAATTCGAAAGGTTAGCCTTGAGTGTGTAATCTCTCTCACTCTCTCTCACTCTTTTTCTTTCTCTGTAGTGTTAAAGGCCTGAAAGGTTAACAGCAGCCCATTAGGAGGTAATAGACTCCACACTGACTCCTTATGTGAGACACAAATTCACATAATCTGGCTTGATGGTGTGAGGCTGTTAATAGACTTTTACCTCTGATCTGTATTATTGTCTTTTAATTATTTTATTTGTCTTTTATTTAAAGCAGCACTAGGTAACTTTTCAACCTTCATAATATATTTTCAAGACTCTTGTGATGATACTTATGAGACTTACAATAGGTTGAATGGCACGTCTGCCATAGCCTGACGGGGTCTGTATCGTTTTTAATCGTACTTTTAAACTTCGGGTTTCGGGTAGTAACCCGAGAAAAAAAAGAACTACAAAATTTGACTGCTTTACGGCATATACGTCACTTCCTCCATCACCCCCACTTCCTTAAATTTGGACGTGCGAGCCCAACTATCCTTTGTTTGCCGGATGTTATAGTCATGGCCGAGGCAGGACAGAAAAAGAAGAAAGCAAAGGTTTTGTCGGAGGAATGCAAAAAGAGGAAACAAGAAAGTGATCGTATTAAAGTATTATATTTGTTTATTTGTCTTGCCTCAAGCTATAATGCAAATCGATTTTTCAAATTTGAAGATTCATCTATGGTAGCTTGATATTATATTGATGATATATGGTTATTACCTACCACTCAACCATTGAATTGAAGTATCATATAGATTCTGTAAAACGGTAACCAATAGACTAGACTACTATAATGACGCTGGCTTGTAAACGTGAGCATCGCGATCATTTGGCGTTTGAAAAAAATAAATAAAACCCATTAAATTATATTCATATGACATGCTGAAACATATGCCACTGTACCTGGGATGAAGACATTTCACACGCGACGCAAGCAGCACACCTGCATGTGAACTCCTCCTGCAGTGTTCAGGGCTATCATAGTTGTCATGTCAACAAATGCACGTGCGATGCATCCCCTGATGCAGGATGACAGAGTTTACGACAGTAGTAGAGGACAATACTGTTTCCCAACTGTAGGGGGACCCCGAGAGCAAAACCTACCTAGTGCTGCTTTAATAGCCTTTACTTACTTTGTTTACTTGGTTTATTTAATGACATACATACACGGGCGTAATTTCCTATGGGGACAGGGGGGACATGTCCCCCCCACTTTTCAAAATCCCGTTCGTGTCCCCCCCACTTTCAAATTAGTTTGTTATTTTTTTTAACCGCGCGCCGTCATCGTCACGGAGGAGCAGGACCGAGCAGAACAGACATCCTGCCTGTCTGTGTCGATGCGCACGTCCGCGTACAGACAGGGACGTCTCGTGCACACTCTAAATAGTGTAAGCGCACTGAAAGTTCTACTGAGCAGCCGGTATCGCAGTCAGTCATGAAACGCCAGCATCAGATGACTTTAATGTCTTCATGGATGAAAAAAAAGAAAGGAGATGTGAGTTGGTTGATTCAGTAAATTAGCTCAGGTCAGGGTAATCAAAATGTCTGTCTACTTATTTTTTTACAGTCTATGGTCTACACCTGTTGATGAGCTAACGTTAACATACACTGTTGCTAGGTAACTTCAGACCATTAGCTAGCTAACCTAAACATTTAATGTTGCCTAGAACATTCTGTGTCCACTTTAAACAGCAGCGTTTTCTGTCAGCAATGTATGACAAGCAGACTCTGGCTGCTGTTATAGGCTACTAAACTCATTATACTCAGATGCAGAAATAAAATAAGTCTTAATAATAAATGTTTTTCTAAACTTGAGCTATTGTTGTTCACTTACAATATTTGTTCATTTAAAATGTCGAGCTAGCCTGAGTTAGCCTATATTTTATATAGTGTTATGGTTATATTTGTTTTACACATTAATCTGAAAATGAATGTGGCACACCCAGTTAAAATTGTTAAAATGTGCATCCAGAGACTCTTTTCTGGCTATGTGGACTCAATATGATCATAACTCAGTTGTTTTCATATCGGAGCACAGATGAGGTGGAGCTGCTTCAGAACAGAGAGGGTGAGATAGGGAAAAGCAGTAGCAGCACAACGTTACAGGTAGGTTATGTGCTGTATGAAAGGCCAGGTGATTTTGATTTGTTGGTGATAAAACAGAAACAGAATCAGGCCCTGATATTTTTCTGTTGACTGTTATAATATAGTTTCAGTTGTGATGAACTTTTGTTTATTTTTTTATGCCATGCTTTCATATCAGAGAACAGATGAGGTGAAGCTGCTTAAAGACAGGGAGGGTGAGACAGGAAGAAGTAGCTCAGAGTTGCAGGTATGTGCTGTGTAAAGGGTCAGGTAATTAATTTTAATTATGTCATGTCAGAAACAGGCTAGCACATTTTCATATTTCATAGGTGAGACAGGGAACAGGCGCAAGCGAAGAAGTGCAGGTAGGCAGGCAGGATGCTGAACCCAACCATGCTAACCCGAAGCTCATTGCAGTGCAGCAGCTCACCAAGAAAACGCTAAGGTTCCAAGAAAAGTGGTACCGTGAAATTCCTTGGCTCCACTACAGTTCAGGAGTCAATGGAATCCTATGTTTTTTTCTGTGCTCAAGCTTTTGGGTATGAAAAATCTAATTTGGCCAAGAATGCAGATCCAACATTTGTCAAAACTGGTTTCCGAAACTGGAAAAAGGCAACTCAAAAATTTGCAGAACATGCAGAACACAAAGTTGCTGTCACTACCCACTGCCAAAAAACAAAACCAGTAAATGTCCAGTTATCTTCAGCCAAAGCTGCACAGCAACAGGAATCAAGACGGTGTCTCCTGAAAATAGCAGGCTCTGTACAGCTCTTGGCACGCCAGGGAGCTGCTCTTAGGGGCCATGAAGCTGAAGAGGGTAACTTAAACCAATTACTGAAAGTAAGATGTGAAGATGACCATGGCTTAGAGAAATGGCTGTCAACAAGCCAACATGATTACACATCCCCCAAAATCCAGAATGAAATTTTAAATCTATTTGCAAACAGCATAATTAGGGAAATCATTATCTCAATTCACATGCTGCCTCTCCTCCAATATTCCATTATTATTGATGGAACACAGGACATTCGAAGGAACTGAACAGGAAGCCATATGTGTCAGGTATGTAGACCATGATTTGGTCCCTCACGAGGTCTTCTTGGGGTTTTACGAAGTCTCATGCACTACTGGAGAAAACCTAGCAAAAGTTGCCACAGATGTGTTGTTGCGCTTGAATCTTCCGCTGTCTGGTCTGCGTGGACAGACATATGATGGAGCAGCAAACATGTCAGGCAACAGCACAGGCCAGGATAAGGGAGATGCAGCCACTGGCTTTGTTTGTACACTGTGGCGCCCACTGTGCAAATCTGGTCACCCAGGCTGCTTGTACAGCATCATCACTGACATCTGATGCCCTGGATTGGGTCCACAAGCTTGGCTGTCTGTACAAAATGTCAGGCAAATACAAAACAAAATTTGTGAATATTGCAGCTGCAGCATCTGGGACAGTTAGCAACCTGCAACCCTTGTGTCAAACAAGATGGACGACCAGGACTCCAGCAATCTGGTCTGTGCTACGTCAGTACGAGTCCGTGCTACTCAGCTTAGAGGACATGGCCCAAACAGAAGCCTCAAACACTGGTGTAACAGCAAGAGGGCTGCTGGAGAGGTTTGGAAAAGGTACCATAGTTTTAGGGCTCATGATGGACACTGAAGTAATTCAAGAGTTGGAGTGCCTTAATTGCACACTGCAGAAGCGAACAGAAACAGTGTCTGGTATGATCTCTGCAGCAGATTGTGTAAGGACCACCCTGAGGGCAAAGCGAACTGAGGATAAGTTCCAGGAGATATATAGCCATGCAACAGAGATGATTACCAAGCTAAACATTGAGCCCATAACCATGCCCCACATCCGCCGTCCACCAAAACGCCTCATTGGTAATGTCACTACTGCGCTTACACCTACAACACCAGAAGAACACTACAGAGCTGATTTCTTAAAGGTGCTGGATACTGTGGACATCCAGCTGAAGGAGAGGTTTGATCAGGGTAGTCTGAAAACACTGACGAAGTTGGAGGAAGCCCTCCTAACTGGGGATGTAGACACTGCTGTGGTGGACCAGTATCCTGAATTAAACGAAAGGTCACTGAAGGTGCAGCTGAACATGTTTAAGCTCCAATACTCATACCCAACCACTTCAGAGGCCGCAACTATTCTGAGGAAGCAGTTGCCTGAAGTCTGTGGACTTTTCAACCAAATTGAAGCACTTGTTCGACTACTTATGGTTGTTCCTACTGCCTCTGCGGAAGCAGAGAGGAGCTTCAGTGCTCTGAGGAGGTTGAAGACCTGGCTGAGAAGCACAATGTTGCAGATTCACATTAACAATGTAGCAGTCTGTCACATCCACAAAGAAATGCTGGATAAAGTCAGCAAGGAAAACATTTGCCAGGAGTTCATCATGGCAAATGACTACAGGAAGCATGTGTTTGGTTCTTACATGTGAGGAGACAGGACAGTATAGAAGGTTGAATAGTTAGTATATGGAGAAATGGGATTTAATTGATAGATGGAGGACAATGAAAAAATATATTTATATTAAAGTTACATGTTTGTTTTTATGTTTGTGAGATTGTGTTTCAATTTTGCATCTTGTGTAACAAATAATCTTGTGTACCTGCGGTTTGGTGAATGTGTCTCTGACAAATGTCAGATTTAACAGTTAGTTTGAAATAAAAGTTTGTTTAACAGTGGAAATTGTGTTTCACATTATTTAAATTATATTCACACACAAAATGTGAACATTTTTAGTGAAAGTTTTTGACTTTATAAAATTATTCTCTCAAGTCTTGGCTATTCAACAATAAATAAAGTAAGACGTCTTTTACTTATACATAGTAGCCTATTATTCTTTTTGGCAGAATTTATCATTATAAACAACTTAATTATTTCCTGGATTTTGTATCACCATAGTCCCTAACTGTATGTAAATGGAGGAAATGGGATTCAAATCGAAAACATTTTTCACAATATTGTGTCCCCCCCACTTCTAAAAACCAAAGTTACACCCTTGCATACATACACAATTGAAAATACTCTCATGTTAGGAAAGTGTACAGGTATTTGTGTGTTTTCACTTATCGGTGTACAAAGTGAGATGAAGCTTTCTTTCAGTTCATGTCATAGTTTCTCTTGTGAAAAAGAAGTGTACTTAATTGTACTAAAAGTGCACTTGTAGAGTACTTCTGATCTTAAAAGTGTATTATTAAAAACTGTACAGGCCCTTAATATTACTGAAATAAAAGGCCAGTTAAGTGTACTTGAAGAGAGTACACTTTCATGCCTGTGTTTCTAGTACACTTTTTTTAAATGCACTTGTTATGCCAAATTAAATATGTAATGTCAGCTTATAAGTTTAACTTTAAAGTAAAATTTAAATCATTATATTTCATATTTTGTTGTGCTTTACAACACAAAAATGTGTACCAGTAATTACAAATATATTTACATGCATGCCATTAAAGTTTCAAGAGAAATTACATTGAATTATGTTTTAGTTTAGCATAAATGCTTGTCAGTACATTCAACTTTTACCATAGTTCAAGGATGTATGTAATTATAAAGTTACATATAAAGATTTAATTAAAGGAACACACCAACCTTTTGGGACTTCAGCTTATTCCCCGTATCCCCCAGAGTTAGATAAGTCCATACATAGCATTCTCATCTCCGTGCGTGCCATAACTCTGTCTGACGCACCCACCGCTAGCCTAGCTTAGCACAAAGACTGGAGGTAAACGGCTCCATCTTGCCTACTGCTCAATAAGCGACAAAATAACGCCAACATTTTCCTATTTACATGTTGTGATGTGTATAGTTACATCGTGTACTAAGACGAAAAGTTGTGATTTTCTTTCTCAGCCACATCCAGCTTTTCCTAACTAGATGCCAATTGAGAGAAAGAAAGCCCTGATTCAGCAGATTGCTCGAGTTAGTGACTGAAGAACATGAGAGGGATATACCTTGCTCGAATTCCTCATCCAGCTCAACTTGCAAACTCAGTCTCCCCTTTGCCTCAGCCGTCGCAGGTCCTGAGCCACGGGGTGCTGATGCCTGCCCCCCATGCCTCAAGAATAAGGACAGGTGCGAACTGAGCTTCTTCATGAAGAAATTCTTACAATGAGCTCCTTCAAGAACACACACTTCCTGAAACCCTTGAAAGAGTGCTTTGGTGTCACAAGTATGCAAACAAATGGCTCCTGAAGACAAAAAAGCTGATGACGTGTACTACAGACGCCCTTTTATACTCTCGGGTGCACCAGTAGTGATGTCACAGACTGTTGTCGGTCAGTTAAATTGTTATGTTTAAATACATGCTTCAGACATCAGTCACGCTGATGACGTTTCCCAAAGCGTCAGCAGATGCAGTGTAAAGTTTCAACCAAATCTCACGGCAATTTGTACGTATTTGACGAGGTGGCTAGTTTGTACGAATTTGTTCAAGCTGACTTGATTTTTGCTAAGTCATTCATATTTGACAAGTTGCCCAATTCGTATAGACTCGTACGAATGACCTAACCTCAAACCCCGCCGCTAAACCTACCCGTCACTGCGGTTTAGACAAATCGTACAAATTCATACGAGTGAGGTCATAAGAATTTGTACAAATTGGCCACCTCGTACAAATCTGTACGAATTGGTCGTGAGATAGCGTTGAAAGTTCCCATTCAAAAGGGAACCAGTCTGCGTCAACAGATTTTGTGTAATGCTAAGTGACTTAAGCTAACATTAGTTTGAAGTTATTTTGATAGGGATGTTTACAGAATGAATTGCAGCAGGGTCAAGTCAGTTTTGCCCTGTGAGGCACTGTAAATTGTGGATGACATTAATGGTTCAGTATGGCACATAGACTGTGTTATCCTGATCTAAATTCAAGACCCAGGAAGCGAGTAGCCAGTTCACCGTGAGTAATGACAAACAACCATCTGTGTGTATGTGTGTGATTGAAGACTGGCAACTGATGGTTTATACAATAATTAAGTGTTTTTATTCTGAGGCCAGTGCCCATTTAGGGTGTCAGCATGGCACTCTGTAAAATGCAGCTGGCAGAGGAAGAGAGAAGGCATTGTGCCATCATCCATCTCTGAAGGAGGAAAAGAGAACGAGCAGGAGGGAGGGAAGGGACACTAGGAAAATAGATGCGATGTTGGCCGAGAGAGAGATACGCCAATATTAGTCACCACGGCTCTATACCGGACAAGACACAATGGATATGATGATCTAGTTTAAATGTATCTGTATTTTACAGAGTTATATTTAATAGCAACATTTTCTTTAACCTGAACGTTATTTTTAGAGAATTAGTTCATTTTATAGGGCAGTTTCAAAACAAAAGTTTTGTCTGAGAAAAGAGGATTTAAGACTGTTATCAAGTTTATTACGACATTCTGTAATATAGTTTAATGAAAGACCATTTTATTGTGATTATACACTCACATAAAGGATTATTAGGAACACCTGTTCAATTTCTCATTAATGCAATTATCTAATCAACCAATCACATGGCAGTTGCTATAATGCATTTAGGGGTGTGGTCCTGGTCAAGACAATCTCCTGAACTCCAAACTGAATGTCAGAATGGGAAAGAAAGGTGATTTAACCCTCAGAGACCTAAGGGTATTTTTACAATAAATTTTCCGCCTGGTGATATTTACTAAAAAAGCTTGTAAAACATCAACCCTGTTGTGCACAGACAATTGACACACCTCTTTTTTTTCAAGACAAGTTGCACTGTCAGTATATTTGTGTTGCATTGATGTCACCTGAATGTAAAATAAGTTATGGGACCATAAAGACAAATGAAAACATAAAACGGAAATTGAATCCCTCAAATATTTATCGAAAACACACACAAATAAATAAAAGCTAAGCATATTTCCTCTGGAAAACTGTTTGTTCAAGTCTTTGGAGTCCTGGAACTCAGGAATAAACATGATAACTTATACAGAACCAAAACTATTTACATTTTTCCAAAAAAAGTCCAGGCGCTTTTGGCCTCTTTGGATTTTGGATATTTACTGGTGCCAAGCCTCAAAACAGTTCCTATCAGGAACTTCTCTTCAAACTTTCTCCTCAAACTTTTTCCTCAAACTTTGTCCACAAAACTACTCAAAACTGCAGCACGTCTCTCTCTCTATCTCCTCAATACTAGCCGTGCGAATCTATCTCTCCACAATAACAGAGCTGTGGTTCATGCGTAATGACGCACACCAACGTGGATGACGGATCAGCCTGTCATTGGTCAAACCCTCATCCAAAATGGCAGCTAGCATCGCGCTAGCGGCAAAAATGACGGAAAATGTATAAATTATGGACATCAAGTGGATATATCTTGGATGTAAGCGTTTTGACTTATTGCTGAACAACTCCAAAAAGATGCACATGTTCCAGGCTGGATAGAAAACCTTCTGTAAAGGCTACAAAGACACCAAAGACACCCCCGTGATGGCTAGCTCGTTAGCTTTCTGCTGGAAAAAACGGTAAGAAAATCGATAAAAGTTTCATGAAATAATATAGATTTTTATCGGAGGTGCCGTGTGACGTCGTGGGCGATGCCGTCGGGCTCTGAGGGTTAAGCAATTTTGAGCGTGGCATGGTTGTTGGTGCCAGACGGGCTGGTCTGAGTATTTCACAATCTGCTCAGTTACTGGGATTTTCACGAAAAACCATTTCAAGGGTTTACAAAGATGAAAAAGGAAAAACATCCAGTATGCGGCAGTCCTGTGGGCGAAAATGCCTTGTTGATGCTAGAGGTCAGAGGAGAATGGGCCAACTGATTCAAGCTGATAGAAGAGCAACTTTGACTGAAATAACCACTCGTTACAACAGAGGTATGCAGCAAAGCATTTGTGAAGCCACAACACTCACAACCTTTAGGTGGTTGGGCTACAACAGCAGAAGACCCCACCGGGTACCACTCATCTCCACTACAAATAGGAAAAAGAGGCTACAATTTGCACGAGCTCAACAAAATTGGACAGTTGAAGACTGGAAAAAATTTGCCTGGTCTAATGAGTCTCGATTTCTGTTGAGACATTCAGATGGTAGAGTCAGAATTTGACTCTACCAGAACATGAACATGAGAACATGAACACGAGAACATGGATCTGTCATGCCTTGTTACCACTGTGCAGGCTGGTGGTGGTGGTGTAATTGTGTGGGGGATGTTTTCTTGGCACACTTTAGGCCCCTTAGTGCCAATTGGGCATCGTTTAAATGCCACGGCCTACCTGAGCATTGTTTCTGACCATGTCCATCCCTTTATGACCACCATGTACCCATCCTCTGATGGCTACTTCCAGCAGGATAATGCACCATGTCACAAAGCTCGAATCATTTCAAATTGGTTTCTTGAACATGACAATGAGTTCACTGTACTAAAATGGCCCCCACAGTCACCAGATCTCAACCCAATAGAGCATCTTTGGGATGTGGTGGAACGGGAGCTTCGTGCCCTGGATGTGCATCCCACAAATCTCCATCAACTGCAAGATGCTATCCTATCAATATGGGCCAACATTTCTAAAGAATGCTTTCAGCACCTTGTTGAATCAATGCCACATAGAATTAAGGCAGTTCTGAAGGTGAAAGTGGGTCAAACACAGTATGGTGTTCCTAATAATCCTTTAGGTGAGTGTATAAGGCTATTTAATTTCATAAATTGCTGTATTTTTTTTTTTTTTCATTTTCTTTTATCTTTAAAAAGCCTCATCTCTTCCCAGTTAATGAAATTTAATAATTTCTGAACCAATTAGTTATATACTAAATGCTACTATTCCCCATTATCCCCTGTAGAACATAGTGCTCTGTAGCTTTAAAACCAAACAGACCAAGTTGTAAAAGCTTGCTTCTACGCATGCGCGAGTATGTGATATAGTGATGAAGTTGTACACTTGCATGTTGAACTCCTGCATCTCTTCTAGTAAAGATAAATGTTGTTAAACAAATCTTTGCCTTGTCGCTCCTCATTCAACATCCCCTTTAGATATTGTTGCCTTGAAACATTTTCTGAATGACACATAAACCATCATGATACAGACTTCATGAATAGCTGTATCTTTTAATGTTCCGATCACCATTAGGCTATGTGTGTCACAGGGTGTTTTGGTGTTTCATGTTCAGTGTTGGGCAAGTTACTTTAAAAAAGTAATTAGTTATAGTTACTAGTTACTTCTAACAAATAGTAACTGAGTTAGTAACTGAGTTACATCATTATAAAAGTAACTAATTACCAAGTAATTAGTCAATTACAAATATGTCAAATAACTTGGATGCCCCCATTATTAAATATATAAATATGTTAATATTTCCTTTGGTAGTGGAGCTCACATTTTCACCTGGGTTTTTTAGTCACTAATTTTCTGGCGGCATGTGAAGATGTGAGGCTTCATTAGATTAGAATTACTTGCCACAGACGTGGAGAGACTCTTTCTTCCTGGGCATAAGTTTCACGTTACATAAACATTCTTACCTTTCACCTCAACGAGGGAAGAGTAGCGCTTCTACTTCCAGTTTGCGAAATCTACCTTTGAAGTCGTTGGACTTGCCATCGCTCTGACTCCTCCTGGGCGTGTGTAACTTTGCATATGCATGTGTGTGTGTGTGTGTGTGAACTCAACCTATCAACCTCAAATTTGTCTCCCACCCACCAATCATCATCAGTTATGTGTACCACCCAGAGATGTATAGTAACGAAGTAGAACTACTTCACTACTGTACTTAAGTACTAAAAGGCTGTATCTGTACTTTACTAGAGTATTATTTTTTTCTCCTACTTTCACTTTAACTTAAGTACATATTTTCGATGACTTTTATTCCGATACATTTTTTATGTGCTGCATCGTTACTCGTTACAATTATAAAAATGTTACGAGTCATTCCAAACCCACATTATCACTGCCAGAGCGGTAGATGGCTCTGTCACCAGGTTTGATGAAGCTGGCCCAGCGAATCAAGCGATCAAGAAGACCGTGCATGCTCCCGTTCTGCCTTTCGCTCTGCTGCCTGCCTCCGTTGAGAACACTTGAACTTTGTTAATTCGTTTCGAGATGGAAGAACCAGAAACACCACCTTCAACTTCGAGTGATCGTGAGGGTGAGGAAGGAGAACAGTCTTTTGATTTGTCGGAGTGAAAAACAATTCATATATAGAATGAAGTGCGTAACTGCGTCATGAGGACACCGACGCACTGAATCGTTCTTTGTTTAAATAGTTTAAAGTTACTATTAGATGTTATGTTATTACCTTGACAAACTATACATTATTAAAATAATATAAGACTCAAGTTGCAGTATTTGAGCACTTTTTTTTATTCTGAGAAACTTATAGGGATAGTTATGTATTTATTTGTGTCAGGAGTTAACGTTATGTAATAGAAAAAATAGTCGATACCTTTAATATGAATTATGAGCGTCGCCGCTCCCATTCAGAAAAAAAACTCCTGTGCGGTCGTCATGACAGCGCTTGACCAAACAACGTCCCTCAGAGCTTTTAGCTCAAAAATGTGCAGATGTTGACAAATATTGATAGATTTCATATAGGTTTACGTCAGATTTCTATAGAGAGGAATACTATTTATTGAAATTATATCCAAAATGGACCGATGTAATCATTATGAGCGCTGGATACTCTGATGTAGCCTACTGTATTTTCAGTCCATACTGGCAGCTATGCACATATAGTCGATGTATGGATCACATGAAGAAGAGCCATTCCAGGAACTCCCTGACATAAACAAAGCTTCCAGAGATCGCTGTTACATGCTGATAAATACCCAATTAGCTTTTGTTTACAAAGAGTTCAGCTCAGTGTTTTAAGTTGTTCTTGTACATTCCTGTCCTTGTACTGCTGCTTCAGCCAAATTAATTGTGAGTGTCCTAATCATTTGAATAATATAAACAATATGATGTTCAAACTTTTGACTGTTTTCTTTAATAACTTCATAACACAATACTTGTACTTTTACTTTCAGTACTTGAGTAGTAAATTTCAAAATAAACTACTTGCAATACTTAAGTACAAAAAATGTTGAATACTTTAGTACTTCTACTTAAGTGTTTTGCTTAAAGAACACTTCAACTTCTACTCAAGTCACTTTTTTGATAGAGTACTTGTACTTTTACTCAAGTATGGGTCTCTAGTACTTTATACATCTCTGGTACCACCCCACCCACCCCCCAACACGCATGGCTGGCGCGCTCACACACACACACACACACACACACACACACACACACACACACACACACACACACACACACATTGCAGGTCCGACTGACAGAGAGCATGAAAACCGCTTCAGTGAGCTCAATTATAGTAACGCTGCATTTTTTTTCTCAGTAACGCTAGTGGCGTTGTAACGGGAGAAACAGTAATTCCTTTGATTACTCGTTACTGAAAAAAATTATTCCATTAGTAACGCCGTTTATCTATAACGCCGTTATTCCCAACACTGTTCATGTTCATGTTTTATGTACATGTTTCATGTTGGTTATCATGTTCACTGTCATGTTCTCTGTCAGGTTTCCTGGTTGTCATGTGATTCCCTTGCCCTCATGTGATCCTGCCATGTGTTCTTGTGTCATGTCTTTAGGCTTGTTCGACTTCACCCAGCGATGCGCAGACCGATCGGCGGCTGACTTGAAGCAGTGCATGCCGGTTAGAAATGTTGTCCAACTTGAGGCAGCGCCGATGCCACGTGACAGTGACGTATATCAACAAAGTGCCGCAAGAGCGATTCGAGAGCAGCCGGCTAATACAGAAATCACAAATCTGTTTTTTATAACAGTAAAACCTCCTTTCATGTAGTCGCGATGTTATATTGTCATGTTTATCAAAATAAAACTGATTAAAAATGTAGACCCCACTTCATTGATAGTGTAGGCTTATATGTTGATCTTTATTCTTGTACAAACACACGCTGTATTAAGCAGTGCATAAAGTATTACATGACAATAATGTCTCTAAAACATCTGTGTATTGCCAAATATTGCATTTATTTAATTTCAGCTGATAAAGTACGCAAACACATCCCGAGAGTCACTACGGGAAGCAGAAAGTGTCCGACTTCACATCTCCGTTTGCAGCTCCTCCCCGCCTGCACACGGCTACTCTCGCCGCTCAGTTGCATCCGGCCGCAGCCGATGTCGAACTCACCTATTGGTTCATTGTTTAATCATTGTGCACAGTTGTCCCTTGTCCAGTCATTAATCATTGTGTATTTAAGATCTCATATTTGCCTTGTTCCCTTGTCTAGTATTGATGTTGAAAGTGATTGACAGGAACAGAATGTGAGGTTGATCAGACAGTCGAAACGAATGTGGTCTAGTGATGTGTCGTTCATGAACGATTTGTTCATTTTGAATGAATCCTTATTATGACTCGAGAACAACGTGTTGTCTCAGAGAGCGATTCATTCATTTTGTGTTGACTGTGCATGTGCAACATCCCATATGCTCTGTACAGGAAACAGAATTATTAGTTCACCAGTCTCGAGTCATTCGTTCATCAAGTCCCAGCCCATAAGCAAGGTTATGCAGTCACTGGAAACAGAAAAGATTAGTTAATCTCTCGAGTCTTCTCGTTCAAATCGTTACTTAAAGTCCCCATAGGCTGAATGCAGAAACAGATAATCTCTCGAGTCTCGTTCTTTTGTCACGTGATGTGACAGCCGTGTTGGATACAGAAATTAGTTCATTCCTTTACAGTCTATGGTTAATTCACAATTCCTTAAAAACAAGTGAGTCGTTTTTTTGTTTAGTTCAGTTTTTTTAGCTAGTTTAATTGATTTTCCTATGAAGCCTGGACACATTGGGTTGTTCAGAACGGATAGGCATAACAAATGTTTATTGCACATATATTCTGATGATTTTATAGCCTAATAATGAATATATTACAACATGCAGTCAATAATATGTTGCGAGACACTGAACAGGAAAGCGGTCACGTGAAAAAAGACAGAACGACTTTAACGAGAAGACTCGGGAGATGATCTAATCATTTGTGTTTCTGCATTTAGCCTATGGGGACTTGAACAAACGACTCGAGAGATGAACTAATCTTTTCTGTTTCCGGTGACTGCATTTTGCATATGGGTCTGGGACTTGATGAACTACTTCCAGTGAACAGACGTGTTTAAATGTGAAGTGACAAAGGAAAGCACGATTTGGATCGGGAGGTGAGGTGAACTAACAGACTGCATACATAGACTGAAGAATTTTAAGCAATTAATTAATCATTTATTTCTCAAAGTTTGGCCCTGGCTGCATTAGCTTATAGTTTATTTTTTATTCCAAAAGTACTAAATGTGTTGAAAAATGTAGCATGTTACGTTTTAATTAGATTCTGCTGAAATGAACGAAATTACTGGAAAAAAGATTTGTTCATTTTGCTGAACGAGATTCAAAGATCCGAGTCAGTAAAATGATCCGAACTTCCCATCACTAATGTGGTCTAACTAACAGCGCTAGTCAATGTCAAAATGATTGAGATGGCCAATCACATCAAAGCAGGCGGGGTTTATGTTTTCTTTTAGCTCCTGCAGTCTTCACACAGACGAGCTATCGCTTAATTCCGTTGTGGAGAGAGACTCCATTCTTTCAGGTGAAATCACAAAACAAAATGCACACAAACGTGTCCCTGCTCTTAATATACTATCATTGATGAACATCTTTGATTTTAATGAGGAAGAAAATAAAAATATATTAGAGCAAATTAAAACCCGCAACCTTTGACACAGTTTACAAAGGTTCTACCACCAAACTACGAAGTAATTCAAATATAACCACCAGATCTAAGTATTCATTCTCTCATGCAAAGAATCTCGGGACTAATAATATTTTTGACGCAAATTAATACAAATATTGTTTGCAAATAGTCCCAAAAAGATTATTTCCCAACTAGAATTAGACCTAGAATTTCGTTCACTGTTTGACCTGGTTACAGCCTTGCTTTTCATTGTTACATAATGATTTAATTTCTATAGGCTATATTTAAAAAAAACAGAGTAGGCAAGAGAAGCCTATGTTCTGAAGAACCGTTCATGTTCAAAAGGAAAGTTCAAATTCAGAGGAACAGTTCGTGTTCAGAAGAAACATTCATGTTGAAGAACTGTTAATAATAAAGATTGAGAAGATTGGATCAGTTGTGCTTCTTTTTTTTTCTTTTTTTTGAATACTTGATGCGGCCCAGCCTGACCCAGAATCTACCTCCAGCGACCCCCAGGTAAATTGAGTTTGAGACCCTTGGCCTACAGCATAAACCAAATGCTGTAAATAAAAGGTTGCATGTTCACACTCTGTATCAGCTTATATCCATGAGAAAGCTCAGAATCGATGGAGAATCAATACTCAGTACTCCTCTTCCACAGTGACTATTTTATACTCTGAGCTATGTGATTTAAATGATGTGCCAATAACAGCAACACTACAAATATTGTGGGTAAACATGCAATATCCATCTCTGAAATATCACTGCCAATTTGTAACTTTGAGATAGAAAGTAATACTTAAGCCCATCCAGATCAGAAATACACTACATTATATGTATTCTTCATTTAGCACTTGTCTGAGAATCTGATCTGTTGTGGTGTGCTGGTGGTGGTGGAACGTGACAAAGCTTGTTGTGTGTGATGACTGCTTGATCCCACTCGCTGAGCTCCAATTTAAACATTGCTTACTCTGCTGTGCGGGCACATGCTTCCTGCTGGACTGAACCAGAACACATTTTTTAGGATCTCCTACACTCTAAAAAAAAAAAGGTTCTATATGGCACCAAAAATGGTTCTTGGCTCGTAATCATAGGGGAACCTTTTTTAGTGCTATATAGCACCAATTTTGGTGCTTCAGTGGTTCTTCAGCGGTTCTTCAGAGGTTCTTTGACTAAGGTGCTATATAGCACCGCTAACTATGGTGCTATATAGCACCGCTACCATATACAGAACATGCTAAGATATGGTGCTATATAGCACCAAAAATGGTTCCCCTATGATTACGACGAAGAACCATTTTTGGTGCCATATAGAACCTTTTTTTTTTAGAGTGTACATTGTGCTATTTTCATAGACCTCCAAACCCTTGCTCACATTTTTTTCTTCCTTTGTGCTTTTTTTCTTCCTTTAGATGGGGTTGGTTTTTTAAGTTATCGTTTAAATGCATCAAAAGTCTTTGTTTTTCTTATTTCCCCCACTTTTCAGGGTCTCCTACCTATGGTTGTCTGCACTCATTTTCATCACCTTCTCTATCTGTCTCTTTTGATTGGTATTGTTCTCCTGTTCAGCACAGGGTCACTTTGCAACTGAGCTGCAGTATTCTGCATAGCTGGTGTTACTAAGAATTTAATGCACCATGGGCAGTAGGTGACAGTTTTCTCTTTATGTCCTGCTTTATTTGAGAATTGAGAAATAATAGGTTACTGGTGAAATAATAGGGGAGATGGGGGCAGTTGTTAGCCTGACGTCGTCATACTCAATTCTAGTCAGAATTTGAGTCTGATACTGCTCCGTTGGGCTGTGATTATGGGGCGTGTTTCAACCGAACCAGGAAAGACCTCAATTGGATAGACCTACAACCAATCAGAGCAACAGAGCGACGCATAACGTTAGTTGTCAAATGTCAACAGAACTCAACTACACGGTGTTGCCAAGTCTGCGTGTTGAAGCGACCCCAATTATGTGATATACAGACCCAGGAATGCGAAATTTAGCAGGCAGTCCAGCCAAAATAACACATATTTTACCCCCCAAATGCCATTTTTCCCGGAGAACCCCCCCACCCGGAAAGCTATTGGGCTTGTTTTTAGCTAGTTTTGAGTAGCACTTCGCGGGTTCGATAGCCTGACTGGGAGGGGCGTGCGCGGTGCACACTGTGTCCCGGTCGCTTCTAGCGGGGAATGCTTGGTGTGTGGCCCTACACGTGGAGTCCCGGCCACCTTGAGCGGGGAACACGCGGTGTGTGGCACGACGCGCGGTGGCAGCGTCGGGGGCAGAATGTTCGTGAGATTGTGTGAGCGCGCTTGAGCGGGCACAGCACTTATGCTTGGAACATAACCGGTTGTGAAGGGCTGTGTAACAGCGTGTGTGGTAAGTAGGTGTGGGCGCAGCGAGGCGGACACGTGACCTAGCTCTAGCACTCGAGCGGCCGGTGGCCGCTTTATGTGAGTGAGAGACACGGGATTTACCGTGCTTGGGTGCAGGGGTTAACACAGAAAAGTGGGCACATTTACTGCATTTGAAACACATACGGCGTGAGCCGTGCTTTTGGACTGTGTAACAGCGCGTGTGGTGAGTAGGTGTGGGCGCAGCGAGGCGGACACGTGATCTAAATCTAGCACTCGAGCGGCCGGTGGCCGCTTTATGTGAGTGAGAGACACGGGATTTACAGTGCTTGGGTGCAGGGGTGAACACAGAAAAGTGGGCACATTTACTGCATTTGAAACACATACGGCGTGAGCCGTGCAACCAGACATAATGTGATTTCTCTGGTTCGCCGTAAAAACGGCGGTTGAAGGCAGGCGAGAGGGCAAGTTTGCCGGCTCGTTGGCTGCGAGGTAAACATCTGCAGTAGCCGTGGCAACGGGGACTGACAGAGCGTGAAGCTTTGACGGTGGTCCAGCCGCAGCGGGACTTAGCCGTCATCTTTTTTTATAGACGCTCATAAATAATCGAGCACCACGTGGTGCGAGAGGCGAGTTCGCTTCCTGTATGTAAGAAAAGCTGGCCGCGGGCTCGGGGAAGCGAACAGTAAAAAAAATTTATCTGCCGTGAGAGCTGGGCTCGAACTCGGGTCTCCGGCGTTTCAGCCTCTGATTTTACCACTGTGCTACCGGGGGGAACACAATAGCATTTGTTAGCGCGAGCATACAACAGTACGTCCTCATGTTTGTTAGCAGTCGTGCGTGCATTAAAAACAGGCTCGTTTACTGCAATAGTAATATTTCCAGCCGCCTGAACTTAAGAGGGGACTGAGAAATGTCTGAGAATTGGCGGTTTGTCCGGCCACAGCGGGACGAAAAACCCCCTCTCTGCTCTTTTCCCGGTGAGTGAGGCGCGCGCGCTGAACGTTGCCCGTGACCGTGCGCTCTTTCATCCCTTGTGAACAGCGCAATCTGCACGGTCCAACAAGGGGGAGTGCGGGTTCGCTTTCTGTATGTAAGAAAAACTGGCCGCGAGAGGCGCAAATCCGAGGATTCTGCCACTGAACCACAGGGGGAGAATACATTAGCATAGGTCAGAGAGAGCATATGTCAGCGTCATGTCTCATGACGGCGTTTGTTTGCTGGCGTGCGTGTATTGAACAGGCTTGTGTACAGCAATATGAACAATTCCAGTCGCCTGAACTTAAGAGGGGACTGCGAAATGTGCGCGAGGGTGGAGCAGCTTTCTTGTAATGTAAAGAAAGCTGCAGGACCATCCGTTTCTGCCATCCCTTGTGAGCGGCGCAGTAGCGCGGCTAGAACAGAGGGAGAGGGAGCTCGCTCCGAGACCATTCACTTCTGCTGTCCCTTCTGAGCGGCGCAGTAGCGCGGCTTGAACAGAGGGAGGGGGTCTATCTCATCACCTCATCCCCTGATGCGTAGATAGAGCGGCCGGGAGAGAGGTTCAGGCGAGCTCCTAGTCATACCAGTCTCCGGTGGTCGCTGCAAGCGGCGCATTATTTTGCGCGGCCTGGCAGGGACAAGCGGAGTGATGTCGTCATCAAACTGCTCAAGTCGAGCCCGCAGGGTCGACATCGAGAGTTCTTCGCACTCAGGGCATCCACCCGCGTGGAGTGCGGCGGCGGCGTGGCCGCGGCCCAGGCAAAGAGCGCAGATCAGGTGGCGGTCTCCGGTGCTGAGCGGCGAGCGGCACGAGCCGCAGGTGGAAAGAGGCATTTTTACAAAAACGCTCGTGCTCTTTTCGTGAAACGTGTGATGCAACGGCGACAACACGTGCAATAAAAGGATATTTGTCGCCGGATAGCAGAGCAGGCACGGAAGGCTGAAGGTGGCGAATACAGCCGGCTTCTCCAGACGCTGTCCTCTGCTTGCCCGAACTGCCTGATTCGACGACGGCGGGTTCCAGAAATCCAGCGATGCGCAGGGCTTCGCTGAAGAAAGAAAATCGAATTTCCAGCCTGCGAGCCCTGCTTATATACAAGTGGCCACGCCCTACCTGTAGGCAAATGAGGCGTGAGGGGCGCGAAGCACCCTCATTGGTTGCCACGTCAAGCGGGCTCGCTGATAGGCTGCAGCAGTTGCCAGCGGTGCAGCCAATAGACACGCTGGAATAGAAAGAAAGAATACTTTCCCGTAGCGTAAGTGAACTTACGCAATACGAGAGAACCTCTCGTAAGAGAACCAAGAGTTAGGCTATCTTTTTACATTTTAGAGATTTTCATTAAATAAAATTTGCTAAAACCCCCTTGTATAGTGTGGATACTCGTGAGTTTGTGTACATATTTGTATAGTTATATATCTTTTGGTTGGTTTGGTACTTTGTTTTACGAGACTGTACACTTGTATACACTGACCGGGCATAACATTATGACTACCTTCCTAATATTTGCTGCCAAAACAGCTCTGACTCATCAAGGCATGGACTCCACTAGACCCCTGAAGGTGTGCTGTGGTATCTGGCACCAAGATGTTAGCAGCAGATCCTTAAGTCCTGTAAGTTGTGAGGTGGGGCCTATATATGGATCGGACTTGTTTGTCCAGCACATCCAACAGATGCTTGATTGGGTTGAGATCTGGGGAATTTGGAGGCCTATTTAATGCCTCAAACTCATTGTTGTACTCCTCAAACCATTCCTGAACCATCTTTGCTTTGTGGCAGGGCGCATATCCTGCTGAAAGAGGCCACAGCCCCCAGGGAATACCGTTTTTCCCAAGAAAGCGACGCACACGCACTTGGCCATCCACATTATGTAAAAGTAAATGTGATTCGGCAGACCAGGCCACCTTCTTACATTGCTTCGTGGTCCAGCTCTGATGCTCACGTGCCCACTGTTGGCACCTTTGGCAGTCGACAGGGGTCAGCATGGGCACCCTGGCTGGTCTGTGGCTATGCAGCCCCATTGTTATGTTGAAGGAGGAATGAATCAAAAGCAGACAGAACACGAGAAGTCTCTTAGCATTTCTTTACTCAACTTCTCTTCGTTTTTCTTCTATCCAATTCTTACATCAGATAAACACGTAAACACCACATTGCCACCTAGTGGACATGAATGGTATTGCAATGCAATGGAAAGAACACAATCAAATCAAATCAAATCACTTTATTGTCACTCTACCATATGCACAAGTGCAACAGTAGGTGAAATTCTTAGGTGCAGTCCGAGCAAACATAGTAGTCATGACATGACATGTACAACATTTAGCAACAACAGATTACACATCTGATGCGCACACAATTACTCACAGCACAGTATACACTACAATAAACAATAAATAATTTACACAATGTGAGTGTAGTTCTCACAGCTTTAAACAATATACACATACTTACAATATACATATACTTTAAACAATATACACTAAACATACATTAACAATAACAGTATACATTAAGCTATAGTAATAATATACAATGTACAGTATACAGTATGTTTACAAATAGAAATCCGATGTACAATAGATGCTATATGATAAATAAATGTGTATATAATGTGTGTGTATCTCCAGTGGTTTGTGCTGAGTGATATTCTGTCCAGTGTGTGTTATGATCCTGATGGATCAAGAGTTAAGTAGTCTAATTGCTTGTGGGAAGAAGCTGTTCTGGAGTCGGCTGGTGCGTGTTCTAAAGCTGCGGTACCGTCTGCCTGATGGCAGCAGTGAGAGCAGCCCATGGTTCGGGTGGCTAGAGTCTCTGATGATCCTCTGAGCTCTTTTCACACACCGCCTGGCATAAATGTCCTGGAGGGAGGGAAGCTCACCTCCGATGATGCAGCTGGCCGTGCGCACTACCCTTTGCAGGGCTTTGCGGTTGCGGGCGGTACTGTTGCCGTACCAGGTGGTGATGCAGCCAGTCAGCAGGCTCTCTATGGTGCTGCTGTAGAAGCGTGTGAGGATGTGGCGGTTCATTCCAAACCTCCTCAGCCGTCGCAGGAAGAAAAGGCGCTGATGAGCCTTCTTCACAACGGCCTCAGAGTGGACGGACCATGAGAGTTCCTCTGTGATGTGGACACCGAGGAACTTGAAGCTGCTGACTCTCTCCACCGGTGCTCCATCGATGGTGATGGGGCGGTGTTCTCTCTCATTCCTCCTGAAGTCGACCACCAGCTCCTTGGTCTTGCTGACGTTGAAGGAGAGGTTGTGCTCCTGACACCATCGTGTCAGAGTGTGCACCTCCTCTCTGTAGGCCGTTTCATCATTGTCAGTGATGAGACCTACCACCGTCGTATCGTCAGCAAACTTGATGATGGTGTTGGAGCTGTGGGTTGCAGCACAGTCATGTGTGTACAAGGAGTACAGGAGTGGGCTGAGAACACAGCCCTGAGGGGCTCCAGTGTTGAGAGTCAGTGATGAGGAGATGTTACTGCCCATTCTGACCACCTGGCGTCTGTTTGACAGGAAGTCCAGGATCCAGCTGCATAACAAGCTGTTTAAGCCTAGAGCCCGGAGTTTCATGTCAAGTATGGAGGGCACAATGGTGTTGAATGCTGAGCTGTAGTCTACAAACAGCATTCTCACATATGTGTTCCTCTTTTCCAGGTGGGAGAGAGCAGTGTGAATTGTTGATGAAATGGCATCATCAGTGGAGCGGTTTGTGCGGTATGCAAACTGCAGTGGGTCCAGTGAGGGGGGGAGAACAGAGCAGATGTGGTTTCTGACTAGTCTCTCAAAGCATTTGCTGATGATGGGGGTCAGAGCAACAGGACGCCAGTCGTTTAAGCAGGTGGTTTTTGACTGCTTCGGTACAGGAACAATGGTGGACGTTTTGAAGCATGTGGGGACCACGGACAGGGAGAGGGACAGGTTAAAAATGTCCGTGAAAACTCCAGCCAGTTGGTGCGCGCACGCTCTGATGACGCGGCCCGGAATGCGGTCTGGACCCGCGGCTTTACGGACGTTCACCCGCCGGAAGGATCGGGTTACATCCGCTAAAGGTACGGAGAGTGAACTAACCTCTGCATCTTCAGCCGCGAGCTCTCTCTCCGCGAGGGCGGTGTTAGTTCCCTCAAAGCGAGCATAGAAGGTGTTTAGCTCGTCCGGGAGAGAGGCAGCGGTGTTCACGGTGGAGTTTGTGTTCCCTTTATAGTCCGTGATGGTGTTAATTCCCCACCACATGCTTCTGGAGTCGGTGGTGTTGAACTGTCCTTCAATCTTGTCCCTGTACTGCTGTTTTGCTGCTCTGATGGTTTTCCGGAGGGCATAACTTGCTTGTTTATGCTCCTCCGCATTACCGGAGTTAAAGGTGAAGGTCCGCGCATTGAGTGCCGCGCGAACATCCCCATTTAGCCACGGCTTCTGGTTTGGGTACAGCCGTATTGTTTTGGTCGGAACAACGTCTTCTACGCACTTCCTGATGAAACACGTTACGCTATCAGCGTAGACCTCGATGTCGTCATCAGAGGCCGACCGGAACATCTCCCAGTCCGCGTGATCAAAACAGTCCTGTAGCATAGAGTCCGATTGGTCCGACCAGCACTGGATGGTTCTGAGGGCGGGTGCTTCCTGTTTCAGCCTCTGCCTATAAGCGGGCAAAAGGAGAATGGAAGCGTGATCTGATTTGCCGAATGGTGGGCGCGGGAGGGACTTGTAACCATCCTTGAAGGGAGAGTAGCAGTGGTCTAAGACACGGTTCCCTCGCGTGTTGAAGCTAACATGTTGGTGGTATTTAGGTGCAATGCGTTTGAAGTTGGCTTTGTTAAAGTCCCCAGTCACAATAAACGCAGCCTCAGGATGCGCGGTTTCCTGCTCACTCACTGTCCTATACAGTTCCTTTAGTGCCCGGTCTGTGTCGGTTTGTGGGGGAATATACACAGCTGTGATGACGACCGCTGTGAATTCCCTCGGTAGCCAGAATGGTCGACATAGAACCATGAGAAGTTCCAGATCAGGAGAACAGAAAGACTTGATAGAATGTACGTTCCTCTGATCACACCAGGATCTGTTGATCATAAAACACACACCCCCGCCTTTGCTTTTCCCTGAGAGATCTTTTTCTCTGTCCATTCGATGCACGGAGAACCCCGTGGTTTCGATGGCCGAATCTGGAATCTCAGCGGACATCCAAGTTTCTATAAGGCAGATAATACAGCAGTCCCTCGTCTCTCGTTGGAAAGAGATCCGTGCTCTCAGCTCGCAGAGTTTATTGTCCAGAGACTGAACATTAGCCAGTAAAATACTGGGAAGCGGGGGTCGGTTTGCGCGGTGTCTTACTCTGATGAGCACGCCGGCTCTCTTCCCCCTTCTCCGGCCGCGTTTCCGCGGTCGGACTGCGCACACAAAAGGTTCCGCTGCCGTGTTTGTAAACAGCGTGTCGTCGTTGATGAATTTTAAGTCCGGTTTTCAGTGTGCGATTGCCGTACCAATGTCCAAAAGTGTCTGTCTGTCGTACGTAGTAAGGCAGACAACATCCAAGACAAAAAACACAAAAACTGTAAACAGAACAAACAAAAAACTACAATGCTTCAGCAGAGCTTGCAACGCAGCAGCCATCCTCGGCTCCATCTTGAGCATACGTAAGGATTACAACACCCATATGCAACAAACTGCGATGCACTGTGTATTCTGACACCTTTCTATCAGAACCAGCATTAACTTCTTGAGCAATTTGAGCTACAGTAGCTCGTCTGTTTTATCGGACCACACAGGGCAGCCTTCGCTCCCCACGTGCATGTCGCCCATGACCCTGTCGCCAGTTCACCACTGTTCCTTCCTTGGATCACTTTTGATAGATACTGACCACTGCAGACCGGGAACATCCCACAAGAGCTGCAGTTTTGGAGATGCTCTGACACAGTTGTCTAGCCATCACAATCTGGCCCTTGTCAAGCTTGCTCAAATCCTTACGCTTGCCCATTTTCCCTGCTTCTAATACATCAACTTTGAGGACAAAAAGATCACTTTCTGCCTAATATATCCCACCCACTAACAGGTGCCTTGATGAAGAGATCATCAGTGTTATTCACTTCACCTGTCAGTTGTCGTAATGTTATTATGTTATTGCATTTACAGTGCACTTGTAAATAAACACCACCATACTCTGAAGAGTATTTACGGGTTGGGCCATCTTTTCAGTACTTTTCAGTACACATCCCACGGTAGACTTGAAGAGACCCAGTCTGGGCCTGCCAAAGCTCTACTGCATCACATTGAGATATAAAAGTTTTGCATTTAATTTCAATGTACATGATTTTATCTCTAGGTTATTGGTTGAAAATTAGCATGAACAACAGATACAATCCCAGACAAAAAGATGGTCATACAAGATTCAAAGCCAATGTAAAGCTAGTTATGAAATAAAGTAATAATATATAATAATTGTAATAATATATAATAAACATTTTTAGTTGAAAGTATATATTACAATTAAAATATAATCCAGATAAGTAGGTCCCAACAAGGCTCATTCTTGGCAGCTAAAATAATTACTAGGCCTACCATATGAAAAGCAAAAATTATTAATTAATGTGTTTTCTCAAGTGTTACAATTTCTCTCCACCATTGTTATGGAATCGATTTTATTTTATTTTTAGGTTTTATGTTTTTTGTTTTTGTCTTGTTCTACACATAGTTCAATTCCATAGGCAGACTCAATACAGCTGAAATATATAATGCTGCCTTGCCATGATACATTTAGGTTTGATATTTTTTGTGTAACATACTCAGTAGGAAGCCCACATTCCCCGCTGCTTTTAGGTATTACTTGCCGATCAAATGTAATAATGGAAAACTACAAGCTTTCATGTGTCATCAGATACCTTCAGCCTCCCAGAATCAGCAGGAAGAGTTGCTGTGCTTTTTCAACAGCTGACATTTCCTAGTGCATTCCAGTTTTATAAACCATTCTTAATAATATGAATTAAAAAAACATAATGCCTTTCCAAAAGACATATCGGTTTCATACCGTTGACTGCTGCTGAGAGGCTGAGCTCTTTTCTTGTATTTTATAGTATTTCTCTACTGTCACTTAGACCAATTCAAAGCAAGTACACCATCCAGATCTCTGGACAGACCATTATGAAATGTCTATCAGCAAAGGGCTAAATGCAGTCTTGAGGTTTGATGTTTTGGCACAATGCGGTTACACGGAGCACTATCGGTTTAAAAGTCAAATCTGAATGAAAATGCTCATATAAACACCTCAATTGGAATAAAAATACCGAAACCGAATTAAATTGTAATCGGTTTAAGAGGGGTGGGATAAACCTGTTCATGAACCGATCAAACGGAAAATTCCACCATGTAAACAACCTGATCTGATTACATTGACTCTACATCTTTCTGTAACATGATATACAGTGCACACCTCAAATCACTGAAGAGTGCGCACCGCGCTCACACCAGGCTAATGCTGACAAGGCAAGGCAAGTTTATTTATATAGCACATTTCATAAACAGTGGCAATTCAAAGTGCTTTACAGAAATGGAATTAAAATATTCATAAGAGAATAAAATAAAAAAAATATATAGTATAACCTGAATCACCCCTATCTGGAGTGTAAGAAAATGGAGAGTCAGGTTTACGATTTTACTATTTATATTTGTCAGGGAACTGTGTGTTTAAACAGTACCCTTGCAGACAAAGACAAGAGAGGAAAGTACATTTTTCGGACTGAGGTGTTCAACTTTTTATTTCGTAAGTTATGAACATAATGTTGGAATAATGACACAGACATTGCCTGGCTACACCATCTCATCTTGACAGCGTTTGTCCTAGGCTTCAAATGCGCTTTACAGAAGAATTAATTTTTTTTATTTAGTCTAAAATTTTATTTTTGAGGTGATTCTTACACTTTACAACAAATAATAAATAGCTTTTATAAAACTGTATAAGTACTGGTGGCCGTTGAGAGTTGCCATGGCAACAGGGGAACATTCAAGCTGCTGTGTGTAATGTAGGATTTCTTTAGAGAATACACTTATCTATACCTCTACGTGCTCGATTTTTTGAGAGCTTGTATAATAATTAAATAATGACACCCCCATTATGGTTTGTCGGCTCATAGTTGCATGGAGGTGCATGTTCTGGGGATCATATTTCAACAAAAACACATCAGAAAATATTGTAATGCAGAATTTCTTTAGAGAATACACTTATCTATACCTCTACGTGCTCGATTTTTTGAGAACTTGTATAATGATTAAATATTGACACCCCCAGTATGCTTTGTCGGCTCATATAGTTGCATGCAGGTTCATGTTCTGAGGGTCATTCAACAATAACACATCAGAAAATGTGATAAATATTAGTACTACTGTTCCTTTAAAAAATTAAAGCCAAAAGTAATGAGGGGCAGAACGGATGTTTGGCGAATAAGGCGAATAAGGAACTGGCGAAAAAGGTCTCATATATTTCTCTTGGAATATTAAGATCACATTAAAATTGCCTTGGACTTATATAATGCACATTTTTGACAGACAAATTAAATAAACTAGTGAGGTAAATTTAAGGCTTGAGTGTACTGTGAAGAAAAAATCCATAAAAAAATTGAGTAATGTACAGGCAGAAAATTACCAGAACATTATCCAGTAATTTTACGGACATTTCTGTTAAAGGTCCCATGGCATGAAATGTTCATTTTATGAGGTTTTTCAACATTAATATCGGTTCCCCTAGCCTGAATATTGTTCCCAAGTGGCTAGAAATTTTGATCGGTGTAAACCGTGTTCTGGCTGTCTTTTTCTGCCTTTGCGAAAATGACAGCTCAGACGAGCTGATCTTGAATTTTCCTGTTATGACGTCATACCAGGAACTGTTACCTCCCTTTCCTCCGCCCAGAGAATTTGGCACGCCCATGCGAGCGCCATAATTGTTTGTCCTCGAGAGATCATGGCTTGTGAGCGAGTGAATGCTGGCAGTTTCTCAGTGTTTGGATGTACAAATGAAAACAGAAGTTTTTTTTCAGTTCCTTCTGATCTGTGATCAGTAATTTCTGATGTGTAGCTAATTATTCAAGTTCACACAGAACTTTATTATTCGTGCACACGCTGCGGCTTCTCTCTCTCCTGACAGAACGGTGTTTTCGTGTTTTCTATCTTGTGAGTCAGTGTTTTGTGAGTCGTCGCATCTTCCTTTAGATACGGAATGAATACTATGTAATTTGTCGTGCTACGCGTGCTTCAGTCGGAACCAATCGATTTGCCATGTAGGGCTGGGCAACGAACGGCGATACTTTTATGGTATCGAACGAAAAACTTTGATACTATGAGTATCGAAAAATTATTTATCTTTTGGTGCCAAATTTCGGTTCCAAAAGCCAAGCGGTTTTTATACATTTATAAAAGTGGATGCCGAGTCAGCAAAGTGTAACATATCGTCGCTGTCCGATGAAAACCACGTATGTCCATTTTGCCGATTTTGAGATTTTTCGACGGATTGAATGTCCAGGTTCATTTCCGTATACAGTATGCGTCACATATCTAAATGGCCAATGAAAAGTTGTGAAAACATGTCATCTGATTTTCACGTATATCCATTTGGTGTCAAAGCTGTCAATCACGCCGCGTATCTCCCGCCCTGTGGAAGCATCTCGCTGGTCTCGCCGGTCTCGTGAAATTGTTTCATCGAAGCTCAGCACTGGATAGCCGAAAGTACGACATTGAAGCTCTCCACAGTTTAGTTCTAATCTAGTTCTTCACAGATTAGTTTGCTTGCTAGTATGTAAATAAACTCGGTCTCTTTGATAAGATTCAGCCTTTTTTTTCTCAGTCAAACTGATCAAATTATAGCCTGTAATGCTACTGTCATGATTGTCACTAGAACATGCCTCACTCATACTGCGATCACCGCTTGCCAGAGGCTGAGAATATCCAGCATGTATTCCTCTGTATTCCTCACGTATTCCTCTGCTGAAACGCGACTTTGCCATTCTAATTAATGATCGGAAGAACGCGTATCGATCACTGTTACTGTAAAATATGCACGTATGTCCATTTAAACTCAATTTTGGTCAAATGTGGATTATATCATTACACTGTCAAGAATATGGTTACATGTAAAGATGCTGTACCAAGTATGACAACGCTACATTCAACTGCTTTTGAAATACAGTGTTTTTTTCACTTCCTGAAAAGTAAGCGTTTTGGACATACGTGAGTTTCATCGGACAGCGACGATATGCGATAAGTATTGCAACCAAAGGTGCAAAAGGAAAACTTTCTGTGAGACGTAAGTTCACAAACAGCGCGAGTGTATCACTGCATGCACTTTCTCTCTCTCTCCCTTTCAAAATGCTCAAATGGCTTCACATCAGCACATCACATCTGCACTAAAATCAAGCTGCACAGTTGACACAGGATTTACCACTTGCACAATCGAGGCAGTGTCGCATCGTCACTAAAGTTTATCATTTGCATTTATTTTTAAGTCTTGCCAGTGTTTACCGCTCAGCACACACACACACACACACAGGCCATACAAATTGCGCTGAAATAGTCAAATACACACAAATGTATATACTAACCGTCTTGACGAGCATGCACGCAAACCCTGTCGTTCACTCGCGAGTGAACATTTGTGCAACTGCATGTAACCGTATCCGTGTCCGCTCTTAAAGTGACAGCAGTTTCTCTTTGTCTTGTGTTGTTTGATTAACCTTTATGACACTCACTGCTCTTGAATGACTAACTTTTGCAACCTTAAGTGTGAGGATTAATCTAATTAAATTTATTCAGGGAAGACCAATATTAATTTACATTTGATTTCTTTTTAAATGTCTTTAGTATTTCTTACCTCAATACTGATGTTAGACCTACCTGAAAATTTGTCTTTAAAAACAAAAATGCATTGCATGATCGGAGCACCCTTACAAAAAGCACAACCAGTTTTATTAATAATGTTACCCTGAGTGAGAAGTGTTACCAGAATTAGTTTTAATTAAGGTGAAAAATAAAAGTTTTGTGTTTAATGTATTTTTGTTGATGTTGAAATGGATTTTAAAACATATTGTTTCGGAAAAAGTATCGTTAGGAACCGGTATCGAAAGATTTTGAACAATACCCAGCCCTATTGCCATGATGAAATGGCCGCTTTTATTGCTTTAAGAGTCTCCGTATCTAAGGGATCCGAGGTTACAGTAACCAAGTACGTTACCATCATTATTAGCTCATATGTGTCAGCTGTGTGTTAATTATCATCCTTGTTTGTGTTGCACTCCTTGTCCGGTCACTGTTCTTAAGTTGTGTTGTGCTATTACCTCTCTGCCTGTCTTTGAAGTATTTATAATTAAACTACGTTTGGGGACTATATTTACCTGTCTTCGTCATCCTGCCTGCACACACACGTGACAACATTATGCCCTATTTATTGTGTGTGTAACTAAAAGTACCCATAGAAGCATTTTAGCCACTGGATATTTAATGTGGATTTCTTTTTTTCTTTGTTTCTATATCATCATTTTAATCATCCTTCTTTTTCATCGTATCCAGGTTTAATGCTGTAATGAGAAGTCTTTTGTACAGAGGCATTGTGGGTGTTCCTACAAAAGCAGAACTCTCCCAATCTCAAGCAAATGAATCATGGCCCATTCTATCCAGTATTGGCTAATGGCAGATAATTAACAGCTTTATGATCAGAAGCATTGTCACAAGAAGCTGGGGAGATGTTCCATCCCTAGAGGAATGAAACTGCAAACTCCACAGTTTTCTGTCTCGAGGTGTGGATGAGCTTTATTGCATGTTTAGGATATTCTGGAATGAAACATGGCTCAATTCCATTGCTGTCCAGTCAGCACTATTCAAAAACACTGCAGACAAAACTGCTTTTTCCCCCCAAGATGCTCTTGATTATCTCTTTCGGGCTCTAAAGGGGCTGTGGGAATTGTAGCATGTTAAACACTATATATTATTAGCTGATTCTATCAGCGCTTTAGTGAAGATCATAGCAGGAAAGCCTGGATATTAATAGCACTGTGGCATTCATTTCAGTTATTATCTCAGCATATTTTTCTGCAGTGTATAAAAACAGTCATCTTCTAACTGGATGGAATTCACTCCAAAAAAAGGACAAGATTTCTAGTGAATCGTAGGGAAGTTAACTAATATAAGCTTATGATAAGCTTATAAGCAAATTTTGATACAGTATTAGTATTCTTATATTAGTCTATATCATAGCTCAGATAATTGGAGCTCCATTAAGGCTGGTCAGTTAGCTTCACAAGCTATGTTTTGCTGTTTGTCCAGCACCAAACCAGCATGAAATTCACAGTAAAGCCCGTCTTTTCAGCAGCCAGCTGATAATGTTCTGCAATGGATAAAATTGTCGAGTTTGGCTTGCCACCAGTGTTTATGTTCCATTTGCCTCACATTTTTATACTTTCACAGTACATTAACTGCTGTGGTTTAACTATGAAGGCCGTGAAAGGGCTTGAATGCATGTCAGTGTTGTTGTTGAGTAGTTTTGACTAAATGATTGTGTACGCCCGTGATGCATTCGCTTCACCTCTGGAGCAAAACACTAAAAATCAGAGATGGTGTTATGTTTAGACACTTCTCCTTCTCTCTGGTTGTGTGTTGTTCTTTGCCAAGCCTTTTCTGTTTGCGGATCATATACCAATTGCTAGAGTACATGCATTGGTCTGTTGAAATATGTGTTTTATTCAGTGAGATATGACACAATTAATACAGATATCTGTTAGCATGGTCTACAAAAATCAATTAAGACGTTTGATCAACCTTGAAAAGCTACTTTGATGAGCACATAAACGTGCAGCAGTGATTTTCTCTCTCTCTCACTCCCTGCTCTGCTTCTCATCAATATGCAGCTCTCCAGAGAATTTGATCTATTTTACACCTGAAAGCCTGAAGAAGTGAGTTGGCCTCTCATCCATCCATTCCACTGTGATGTTAAGCATTTAGGTAACTCTTTATTCTAAACTCATGAATTTTATATGAGTTAATATATGTAATTTATAAAACATTATGTTATTAGTCTCACAAGAGTGGTGCATGATTAATGTTAATCTACCTGAGGTATTAAAGTCATGATCAGACTCCTTAATTACCTTGAAAAATTACAGAACTCCACCTTACACTGAAATCTTTAAAGCTGAAGGGTGTAATTTCTGTTTCACCACAGGAAATGTATAAATAACTGTTTTCAAACAGGTTTCCTAACAACACTCTCCCTGCCTTCCATTGGTCAGACAAACATGTAGCCCCACCCCAATCTCACGCCATTGGTTGGGCTGTTGCCAGCCAGGCTGGTCGGGGGGAAACAGAGTAATATTCTGATACACAGATCACAGAGTCACAGTGATTTTTTTTTTCTTCTTTTTTTTTTAAACTACAGATAGTTGTCTCTGCATATTAAACTGAATAGGAGAAAGTATTTGAACTAGGGCTGTCAATAGATTAAAATGTTTAATTTCATGATAAGTGTGTGATTAATCGCACAACAAAGGTGTGATTAATTGCGCACTTATCGTGAAATGAATCATATGCCATTTATCTCATTAAACACATACATTTTGTCATAATTAGCTATATCCAAAGTACATCATCAGATTGAAGGGATTGATTCTCACTAAACTGTATTTTCTGCACGCTTCAAGGATCGCTTCATTGGAGACTCCAAAATGACACCAAATATAAGGAGTCCATATACTTCAATTATATAATACACACCAAAGCACCCATGAAAAAAACTTTCAGAAACAGAATTCACAGTGTATAGTATGTGTACAGACCAACAACAACAAGATTGCTTTCATTTTAGATTAGTCAAGCTGCAATACCGAACAGGACCACATGGAGGCGCCAAAAATGGAGTTGGAATGGAAATGTCCTCCTACAAGGGTTACAGGTGCTTATACAGTCCTTCCAGAAAAATGCGGCTTTTTTTGTGATTGTTGCGGGCAAAAATCCTTGATTATGCGGCATGTTTTCTTAAAAAATGCGATGAAAAATGCGGGATATTTATGCAATTTTATGCGATGAAATTGCGGGAACTTGCAAAAACTGCGGTTTGATGAAAAAGAGAAAAAAAGCACTACATCACAGAAAGTTCTGGGAATATTTAAGTTCTCATCTTGTTTTATTGAAGACCTTAATAAACACATGGCTCAAATTTACAAAACATTGAGTCAAACAAGTTCTGTAGCTTTACAAAAGGAATATGCTACAACTTGAAAAATGAATAAATAACTTCCTGTTTTACAGAGGTAGCTATACAAAACAGACATTTGAGTGCTTCCAATGCACAAAGTGCAATCTCTTAAAGGGATAGTTCATCCAAAAATTTAAATTCTGTCATTAATGATGTCCCCTCATGTCGTTGGACACCCGTAAGACCTCTGTTCATCTCTAAATAACGACTTATATAGTGATGACCGATTTCAAAACACAGCATCATGATGCTATGAATCAGCGAGTCGATTCATGATTCGGATCGCGTGTCAAACTGTTGAAATACGTGACTTTGGCGATCCGAACCGCTGAATCGACTCACTGATTCATAACGCTTCAAAGCTTCATGATGCTGTGTTTTGAAATCGGTCAACACACCGGGAAACTGCTTTGTGCGGTCTTTTGCTGTTATTTTTGTTGGCAAATGGGAATTTGCGTGCTTCATCATGGTTTCACCGATATCTATGTTTCTCCACGGGGTTTGCAGCTTTTCGATGATGTTCACGTCGGGTAATTACGTCACTTCAAAACGTTCCCATGGCAATAGGCTGAAATGGCGGCTCTTGTGTGAAGTAAACAAACATTTTTCAACTTTCTGCTAATATATATATATATATGACTTTTTTTGCAACGAAAATGTGGGGATTATGAAATCATGCAAGCCCCGCATATTTTGCACGCGGAAATAGGCAATTTATGTGGCGAAAGTGCGGCGTATTTGAAAAGATGCGGCCCCCGCATAAATATGCGGACTTTGGCTGGTTATGCGTTAAATCACGCGATCGCATAATCGCGTTTTTCTGGAGGGACTGCTTATAGATGCTCAGTATGATTGTGATAAACTCCCGACTTCTAACATCATCTAACTGCGTGACGAAAATTACGTTAATGACGCAGCTTCACGTACTTCTGTCATTTATTTTGCGTTCAATTATTTTAACGAGTTAAGGACTTTAAATTAATGGCATGTGTTTACGCGTTAACGTTGAAAGCCCTAATTTGAACATAAAAACATGGAAATAAAACATAAAACTAAAAATCCCTGCAGGTACTCAGTATTGTGACTTTGTCTTGAAAAAGGTAGCCTGCCATACAGTAAATTCAACATAGCCTACTCACTATTTTATATTTTAGCAAATTGGTGGCTAATTTGTATGAATTTGTATGATCTCATTTGTACATTTCCATACATCTGTTTACGATTAATAAATACATAACTCATTGTTAGTTAATGTATTAACTAACGTTAACCAATGGGACCTTATTGTAAAGCGTTACCAATTAAACTGTATGAGTTAGCTTACTTAATATGTATGCATGTAGTACAAAACCACAATCTAAAGTTCAATAAATGTAATCTTGGACTTTATTGACTTAAAATGTGTGATGTAATTGATTGCCTCAATATTTTGAGTTCTGCTAACCATGGGTTTACTGGCTTCAGGGGTACGCAGCTGTTTAAACTTGTACTAGTAGTACATTCACTCCCCTGCTTACAACCAATTCTGAATGAGACTTGCTGAGGAAGTCTCTTTTCAGATGTACTTGTTGAGGAGGGTTTATTTAACCGGTGGTTTGGGTAAACATCCAGTCTAAATTTGAAATATTCGTTGCTACTACTAAGAACTACTACTTCAAAAATGCTTTGCAGCTGGATGCCATATTTTCAACTGAATTCAACTTTTTGTTTTTTACAGTGCGATCTGTTTATTACTTGTTCTGTTTCAGATAATTAATGTCACAGCTCAGACCTTTATAGATGCCCTTCTTAAACTCCTGATATCATGCTCTCTCTCGCTCTCTCCGGGAATGTTGAAAAATATTTTTATCTCTTGTTTTGTTGCAGTGTTTAATGTTTGTGCCCTCAGTAGATGGAATTCACATGTCTGCTGCTGGGCTGATTGTATTAGAGGATTATCAACCCCTCCTTGTTTTATAGAGCCCATCACAAGACCTGGATCAACGAAAAATCTTCCCCTCTCCATAACATTTGAACCTTGTCTGCTGGTCAGTTGATGTTTCAGTCAAGTGCGGATGGGATTTTTTTATTACAGTGAAGGCTATGTCATCTAGACAGTGTGGCATTGTCATTGATGCGACTAAAATGTGTGCTGATATTAAATATTCTAAACAAAGAAGGTTTAAATGACTTTTATGAGGTTGTGTCTATAGCCGCAGGCTCTATTTTTGATTGAGTTTTATCATTCTGCATGAAGAAGACACCAAGGAAAGCATGTGATGCCATCCAGCGAGTCAACTTTAATTGCAGCCATTACTTGAGTCTATTAAAACTATGAATCAGTGGTTTCTTGGAGCTGAATTAAGTAATGTACTTTGCATTATTTTTAGTTTAGCGCACCTGGGTCATCACCCGGGAATGTCCTGTGCCCTGAGACCAGGGGCCGGCCACTAAATGTGTCCTTACGCTGCCACCCATCCATAAAGATTTTGTCTTTGGCCGGTAATTACAAGCATGGGCCCTGGTTGGAGCCATCTCACATTATGACTTTGTTTGCTTTAACATTCCAAATCGCTTTCATTGTTTTTCCCTCAACAGATCATGCAGCCCACGACTAGGCTGCATGGGATTGTGTATAAAACATTTTGAATGTAATTTATAATTATTTATAATTTATATTATATTATAAACTTCAACACATTCCCTGCCCCTTGCATGTTTGTTTATTCAATATTTCAGAGAGTTTAATCTTGTTTTCATTTTAATCTATTTTTTAGTCATGGTATCAGACTCTAACATTATTGGGATGTGTTATCTAGGGTAGGCAGTGCGAATGAAAAATAAATAAATAATGAAATGCCAGTCACCAGAAAATACTTCCAGAATCTCTGCATAAAAGAGGTTTATGTTTAGGGATGGGAATAAGGAACTAAACTATTTTGGTTTTGATTCTGATTCCACAACATGATTATGAAAGAATTTCATTCAGACGTTCACTAAATGTTATGAAAACCATTTGGTTCCAGACAGTATTATTTTCAATGGAAGCAGGTCTGGATAAGAAATATTTTTGGTTTCGTAAAACATTCAGATGTTTGGGATCGGAAAGATTTGTTCATGTTTAGGAAAGAAGTCTTATGCTCACCAAGGATCCATTTATTTGATCAAAAATACAGTAAAAAAAAAAAAAAAGCAATGTTGTGAAATATTACATATTTTCTATTTTAGAATTTATTCCTGTGATCAAAGCTGAATTTTCAGCATCATTCCTCCAGTCTTCAGTGTCACATGATCCTTCAGAAATCATTATAATATGCAGATTTTCTGCTTTTTTGTGAAAACTGTCCGAGATACATTTTTCAGGGTTCTTTGATAAAAGTTCAAAAGAACAGATTTTATTTGAAATAGAAATCTTTTGTAACATTTTAAATGTTCACTGTCACTTTTGATCAATTAAATGCATCCTTGCTGAAAAGCTTTAAAAAACAAAAATCTTACTGACTCTGAACTTTTAAAACGGTTGCCTGAGGTCCATACAAGCTGTCCTGTTTCTAGAACCTCCCTGCAAAACATGATGAGTTTTCTTCCATCTGATGTTAATCACAGTAAATACCTAAAGCCTGATGACCTCCATCTAAATTTCCTGATATTTCAACTCACACTTTTAAGTGGTGCTATCTGAATTCCTTTCACTGTCTGCCCTGGTGATTTGTAATCCCCTTTATTTGTTTTATCCCTTTTCCCTCTTTCTCTCTCTCCCACTATTACTGCATTCTTCCTGTCATGCCTTTTTATTGTCAGAGGTCAAAATTCCTGTCCGAATGATTGGCCCTCCATATGCTGCTGATGAACTCTAGAACTCATGAACTCTTGAACTTCTCAGTTGATCAAAAAGTTACTCCCAGTCGGTGTTCACTCAAAGTCGACACTAGAGGGTTTTTTTAAACAAAGACTGACTGAAGTATCACATACGAGATCTGACTTTTGGTGCCTGAACTGATACTCTCAAAAGGCGCCATATAGTATGGTAAAATGTCTGAAGATGCAAAACACATGTTGTGTATATAGTATATGGTAAAATGTCTGAAGATGCAAAACACATGTTGTGTAATGTAAGAGAGAAGGGCAAAATAGTGCATATTAGAGGAAGAATATCAGCACTTTTCTGAAGAAAAAAATACAGATATAAATGATAAATTATGAATTATCCTTGTGCATTTGGACAGAATGTAATATGCATAGCTTAGTGTGCTTTGAAATTCATGTATATTCACTTGCCTTCTTAAATATTTCAACTAACTCTTCTGGCCACTGTGTTTGCTCACCTGTGGGATAACGCATTAAAGTCATTATGCACTTAAAATTTGAGTTATTCATTTGAAGAAATATTTTACTATTCATATCCCTATAGTACCCATAACAAGTAGACATGCCAATCCATTTGTAAAAAAAACAAAAAACAAAAACTATGATATGGTTTGGAGCTGTATTTGTACAGAGCTATTTGAAAATACATTTTATTTATGCATTTGTATTACTTAAGTTCATTATTTAATATTTAATTTAATTTGATTTCATAATTATTTGTTTATTAAATTATGTTACATCATTACAACACAATTTTTTGTTTATATGTGATGCAATTATTTATTCATTTAACTCTTTCCACACCAAACACGGAGGGCCCTATCATACACCCGGCACAATGCGATGCCAGGCGCGATGCAAGTGTTTTTTGCTAGTTTCAGCCCGACGCAGTTTTCATTTTCACGTCCAGTGCCACGTTGTTTAAATAGCAAATGCACTCGCGCCCATCTGTTCGCCCATGGACGTGCTCAGCTGGTCTGAAAACGAGGTGTGTTCAGGCGCATTGTTGGCGCGTTGATATTTTGAGGCAACTGAAATCGACTGCGCCATTGACCAACAAATACCTGGTCTAAAGTCAATGGGTCCTATTTTAACGATCTAAGCATATGGTCTGAAGCGCATGGTGCAGGTGCATTTAGGGCGTGTCCGATCGGCGTGCCAGGTGCATGGTCCAAAAGAGTTGTACCTAGTCTCTTAATGAGTAATGGGTGTGTTTTGTGTGCAATAAACCAATCAGAGTCTAAGCTCCCATTCCCTTTAAAAGCCAGTTGCGCTTGGACCATGGCGGAATTTGCGAGCGGAAAGACTGAACACTTCTCTCAGCGAGGAATCCTTTCATTTTTAATATTTAAACATTTTTGTGTGCTGCTCCGTGTCCCTGTGTGTGTAAAAAACTCACTCCCTGTGTGAGTGTACGCGCGTTGTGCACCCGCCTATAGGCGCATATTACTAACACGCCCTTTAAAGCAGCACTAGGTAACTTTTCAACCTTCATAATATATTTTCAAGACTCTTGTGATGATACATCGGCTTACAATAGGTTGAATGACACGTCTGCCATAGCCTGACGGGGTCTGTATCGTTTTTAATCGATCGTACTTTTAAACTTCGGGTTTCGGGTAGTAACCCGAGAAAAAAAAGAACTACAAAATTCGACTGCTTTACGGCATATACGTCACTTCCTTAAATTCGGACGTGCGAGGGTTAGGGATAGCCTATGTAAGCCTATGTCTAAACGGTGTGTACAAGTTTGGAAGGGGCTACATTCTCGCAAGTAAATACATAAGACGTACAAAATCATATTTTAGGATACTGTAACGCGTGTGTGAAAAATACGGGTGAAAAATACGGATAGCTCACTCAGCGCATCTGGAGTCGATGTAAACACAGAGGCGATTGACATCAAACAGCCCGCACTTTATTCCCCGCGGAACCCCCCACAAGAGTCCGGCACAAACTCCACTTCCGTCCACAGCATTACCCACCAAAACAAAAATAAATGAATGTTTGCAACAAAAGACAGAAAATAATCCGCACACATGGGAGCTCGAGGCGCAGTGTTCACACACACACACATACACACACACACACACACACACACACACACACACACACAGAACGCAGGCGCTCCAACCGGGGCGAACGCTCTTAAAGGGGCCACACTATTTTCCTTCTCGTTACAATACCTAACATGTCTGTGATATTTGTTTATTTGTCTTGCCTCAAGCTATAATGCAAATCGACTTTTCAAATTTGAAGATTCATCTATGGTAGCTTGATATTATATTGACGATATATGGTTATTACCTACCACTCAAACATTGAATTGAAGTATCATATAGATTCTGTAAAACGGTAACCAATAGACTAGACTACTATAATGACGCTGGCTTGTAAACGTGAGCATCGCGATCATTTGGTGTTTGAAAAAAAAAATGAAACCCATGAAATTATATTCATATGACATGCTGAAACATATGCCACTATACCTGGGATGAAGACATTTCACACACGACACAAGCAGAACACCTGCATGTGAACTCCTCCTGCAGTGTTCAGGGCTATCATAGTTGTCATGTCAACAAATGCACGCGCTATGCATCCCCCCTGATGTAGGATGACAGAGTTTACGACAGTAGTAGAGGACAATACTGTTTCCCAACTGTAGGGGGACCCCGAGAGCAAAAGTTACCTAGTGCTGCTTTAAATAACACAAAAAATACTGCACTATTGACTTTAGACCAGGTTAGCAATAAACATTTTTTTAAATCTTTGCATTATGCAAAAATGACAAAGTCCTTTTAGGGGATACATGTTTTCTGTGTAACAACTAATGTTCAGTACAGACAGGCAGTAATAGCCTTTTTGGTGTTTTAGTTTGATGTTAGTAAATTTCATAGAAGACAAAGAGGAAAAGCTGTACCTTTTCAATAAAGTATTGATGATAGTGACGGCAGTGCATCAGAAAATAAGGTTATTGTAAGAAAGGAAGAAGCTGAAGAGCAAGGAGGATAGATGCAGTCAGTGATAGTGATAGTGATAGTAATGGCAGAGAGGAAGAATTTAAGTCATAGATTGTTGTGGAAGTCAGGCATTTTGGTACATTATCCTATGCCAGTTTGGAAGATGTGATCCATACTATAACCAGAGGTCAGGAAAGATGCCACTGCTCCAAAAATGAACACTAAGACATGGTTTCACTACTTTCCAGGCAGCGAAGTTGCATCTGAATTTGTGTCTTTGTTTTTGACATTTTCACATGTGAGTTCCAAATGAAATATAATACATTTTAACAAATAGCCTACATACAAATAAAATGTGGAATGGTAAACTTTATTAACAAATATATACAAATATAATTATAACAAATAAACAAATTATATTTGTATATATTGTGTATATGCCTGTGTCTGTGTCTGTGTGTGTGTAATCCCTAGTAGCTAAGAAATTGTTCTCAGATGTAACTACATAATTATTACGTTTTGCATTTGGATACATGTTTAAATATCAGGCTACTTTTTGTCTTTGTCTATTTTTGTTTAGATGTTTTTAAACGTTGATTTCAAGTGTCAGTTTTTGCATTATTATTAGCAGTCAAACCTATAAAAAAATTTTTTTACTGTTAACTACGTATAAAAGCTTGAACAGTCACATGAAAGTAATAAGAATAAATACTGATTCAGTACGATCCGTTACTCAATGCTTGAAATTGAACTTACTCTTTAAATAACGTGGCACTATGCCCTCTGGACAATTACAAAACACTGATTCTTTATCAATGCATCAGCGCCAGAGTGCATACCTTTTGGAGGTGCAAGTAAGAAAAGAGAGCTTTATAGAGTCAAAATATAACCGCATACTTGCTTAATCGTGAAAAGCTCTACAGTACACACCGAGCAATACGCTATCTGCCCATTTCACAGCATGATTTCTTGGCTGCCACAAATACTGCCCTAACAAAATACAGATTTGTGCAATGTGCACTGTTTTTAAATACCAGTTTTTTAATTGGCCTTTGAATTTAGTGGGAGCGGCAATCTGTAATGCTATGTAGAACAAAAGCAGGATGAGGCGGATCCACATGCAGATTCTGTGTATTAACAAACATGGGTAAAGAGAGATTGAGCACACCAGGTAACCAGGAACAAGAGCATCTACAGTGAAACATCGACTAACACTGAACAGGGGAATCACAGTGGTATAAATGCACAAGAAGCAAACTAGATAAGATAAGACAAGATAAGACACACCTGGGAAAGACTAATCAAAAAGGAAACTACAAAGAACTACAAAACATGGCACAAGACAGGAAAAAACAAAAGACACAATCATATTTCAGGGTGGCCGTGACACCCTTTACACATACCCCTGCTAAAAATGTAGTGCCAGGTATGCTCTTTTTGGCGCCCCCTCCAGCTGATGGCGCCCTAGGCGACTGTTTGCCTAAAAACGGCTCTGGTTGTATTTACACTGTTTTATCATTGCTTTTGTTGTTTGACACAACAATCCATCAAATGTTACTGACAATTGAGGTCTCTTTGTTCAGATGCCGCGTTACGTCATGTTATCTACACAATATCTATTGTGTTATTTACTTATATATTTCGAAGTAAAGCATATATTTTAAAAGTGTGGTTTAATTAAATGTTATATTTTTTTTGAGTAAAATGTATTAAGGAAACGTCAACGAAGTAGAAATTACTCAACCGTACTGGCCAAGTTAAAATTACTTATTTTCTTTGTTAATTTTACTTAGAGTTTAAAGTAAAGTTTAAAACTTAAAAATATGAAATTAAACAATATTCATGCCAAAACTTGCCAAAGAAAAAGTAAGTAAATCTTACTTATTGCAGGGCTCGACATGAACGCTTGTCCGCTTGTCTGGGACAAGTGGATTTTTTGAAGGGGCAAGTGAAAGATAATTTTACTTGCCCGATGGACAAGCATCCTGATTAAAACGTCAATAACAAAAAATAACTAGGTAATCACCAAAATGCAAGAATGATTCTGCATTCAATTTAGTGTAAGTGGCAATCAGTGGCTCGTGCAGCCTCTCGAGGAGAAAATCTAAAACAAATAAGCGCCGCTCACACAGAGAAACTCAGTTAACATACACGGTTAAAATTTAAAATTGTGTTTTTATATTTATAACACATGATAGCGTTAAGCAACATCACACAATCAAGAGTGCTGTTTTCCTGAATACCATCACGACTGAACATGACACTCATTTCATACGTCAGCTCCAAAAACAATTATTTAACATATATATAACAATTTTTTTACGAAACCTGAAGCATAACCTATATTTAATAAAAAAATGCCCTTTATAAAAAGGTAAAAATATCACAAATATGCAGATTTAAATATGTCAAAGCTAATTGAACACTTGTCAGAATATTGCTTCAGAATAAATTATATTTAAAACAAAACTTTCCGGACAAGCAAATGTTTCCCTCGGACAAGTGAATGACTTACAAGCTGTTCTTGCCAGTATCTTATAATAACCTTTAACCCTCTACTGCATAGCGTTGCTCTCAGGCAACGGAAAGTGTTTTTAAGTTTAATTTCCAGTACATGCTTCTTTAAATAATTGCAACCAATCAAAATGGTCAAATGATTGCTATAGAATGGTCCAATAAGGTGTGGGAGTCACTATCAAGCATCATTTGAAGGCGGGGCTTCCTTTTCTGACATGTGGTCACATGAGCACATGGTGTGAGAAGAAGGTAAGATTATTTGCTTCAGTAATCTTATTTACAATGACATGAACTGTAAATAAAAAATATATGTATGTGCATGAAGGTGTAGAGAAGTTGTTTGTCAAGTTTTATTAACTTTTTTTAATTTAGCATGTTTAGAAATTCAGTTTTTCTTCTTGTTGCCTCAGGGCAACGTTATGCGATAAGGGGTACTTTTTATGGAGGTCTTTGCTGACAATGTGTTTGGATGTTATCACACATCATTACATGTTATTTGTGCACAATATGGAAAAATAATAATAATAATAATAATTAAATTGTACTTTTACAGGCTAGTGTTCAGTGCAATAGCAATGCTAATGGTAGATATGTGTCTTTCTTGAAGGCCAAAATCAGTGTTTTTGCTTTTTCTGCACTGATGTTTACAGGAAAATGGACGCAGGGACATTTTATGGTAGAAAGGAGCTATCAGTCAGAATCATACCCAACAATGGATTTATTAGTGAGGACAGTGAGCTTGAGGAAAGTGACAGTGATGAAGAATGGACCCCAGAAAGAGGTTTGAGAGGCAGAAAAATACATGTTTAAAGCCCTTTTCTTATATTAAATGGACCAAATGCTACAATTAAATATTTGAAACCCATTATTAATTGAAAAGAGTGCCAGTTCCCTCTTGATTTTCCTAATAAACATTGAGACAATATTACATTTTTCTCTGTGATTTACTACCTATACTGCATAGTGTTGCCCTGAGGCAACAAAATAAAATCTGCTAAGGGGGTGGGTTTAAAAAAAAAAAAAAATTTTGTTTGTTAATCTGTTATCTTAAATCTTCAAGAAAATAAGATTAAAAAAATTGTTTTAATGCAAAAACATAATTCATGCATTAGAGGGTTAATAACCGACAGCAGGGCAATCTCGGTTGAGTGGCTGCTTTTATAAAGTGCAAAAAAAGTGTGTTTTATAAAGTGTGTTTTGATTGGTCAACTGCTTCGAATATGTTTTGGAAAAACATCCCTCCCTACCATACTGCGAGTTTCAACACACTACTAAAGCAATTCAACCAAAGCCTATAGCCTCCTTTTTTTGCGTATGCCTTGGGCGGGAATTATTATGCAAGAACTATTGTGACTTGTACGTTGCTGGAAGAAAACTCAAGACTGCATTCGAAGACTGCATTAGAGAATTGTGTCTTTGTAACTCTGCAGACCTTTTCCATGCTCAAACAGCAACATTATACACTAAAATGTTCAAAAGCATAATAACTTCAGGAACTTTGACTTTAAGCTTGGTCATTCAAAACAATTCACCCTTCGCAGCAAGTTTGATTGACAGGCGATCTGACCAATCACATTGTCGAATCTGCCATTTTGTCCGACAAAGCAGTCAGGAGAGTTAGTAGATTAACGTCGGTGGACTTGAATTTGGAGAAACAGTGTGTACTGACGTCTTTCCGCGGTTGAAACAACATTTCTTTTAGTGTTCATTCATGTTTATTTCGTGCTTATCAATGAACTAGAAGGAAGAGATAATCGGTTCACGGGCAGCTTTAACTGATGCGCTACAGCGATCACGACACATTAAAGAGCCACGAAACGCTATTTATTGTTTAGATTTCTTTTTAAAAAATTACAATTTCAAAGTTGAGACTTTGTTTCATATCAAAAGTAACTTGCTCTGTCCTGTCTGTCGGCGTGTTTTCAGTGTCCTCTTTGCTCCGCGATGTATTTTCTCTACGTGAGAACGTGTGTGGTGTGGCATGGCTTGTCGGACATAGCAACAGTAACTAAAGGGGGCGGGTCTTTGCGAACGGTCAATTCCTCAAGAAAAAAAGTGATTTTATTGGAAAAGCATCTTGGTGATATTCAGGCAGTATAATCCTACATGAATACGCATCTTAAAACTCATCTTTGATCCTCAAAATGACATTTAAAAGTTTTTTCTTGTAAAAAAATTCATGAATATACAAATTAGCCCCTCCTCCACTTAATCACACAAGCTCAGAAAAACAGTCGGACAATGTATGCACAATGGCGCTCTTTACAACGTCGGACACATAACTGTAATTAATATGACTATCCTTTTGCTTGACTGTAATTAAACAACTAATAATGTGTTGCCAATGTTATAAACCATGTTCCCGTTCGCCATCTCAGTCTGCCGTCAGTATCAATCAGTATCCTTAAAACTGCAAACAACTTCAGTGGAGAAAGGCATGTAGTTCATTGTAATATACATACAGTATATAATTCACCTGCTATATTGCTAAATCTACCCTTTTTTTCATATCAACAGAAAAATATACCGGGATAACCTGGCTTCTCTTGAGACTCCGTCCACTGCTTCAGAGAATAGTTAATGATATGCTAAAGCCTGCCGGCACGTTGACGTGATTGGTTACAAGGTTTGTGACGTCAGAAACACTAGCGATTTCAAACCACGTTTTTGAGACTGTCTTTGGGCCCTATTTTCAAGCAGGTGCATTTAGGGCGTGTCCGACTCCATTTCTGCTAGTTTAACGACAGAAAAAACGGTCGGCGCAAGGTCCAAAAGGGTTGTAGGCCTACCTAGTCTCTTAATGAGTCATGGGTGTGTTTTGGGTGCAATAAATCTCCCATTCCCTTTAAAATCCAGTTGCACTTGCACCATGATGGATTCGCTATTTACATGGCGGAATTTGCAAGTGGAAAGACTGAATGCTTCTCCAGAGAGGAATCCTTTTATTTTTTATATTTAAAAATGTTTGCGTGCTGCTGCCCTGTGTGTGTAATAAGCAGTGTGTACGCGCATTGTGCACCCACCCATATTACTAACGCACCTATTAAATAACAAAAAATACTGCAGCCGTTTTCAGTTGCCTCAAAATAGCAACACGCCAACAATGCACCTGAACACAACTCGTTTTCAGACCAGCACGCCCAAGAGTGAACAGATGGGCGCGGGTGCATTTGCTATTTAAACAACATGGCGCTGGACGTGAAAATGCCTGGCGCCTGGTGTCGCATTGCACCGGGTGTGAGGGCCCTTTGGATCACTGCAGTTTTAAAGAGAAAATACTCAACAATGGTGCTGACTTATGAATTTGCACATGGTTTGTTTTAAAGCATATTAAAAACCACATAGACCTATAAATATATTTTCACCACGGGGGGGGGATGGACGACTTTAATATAGATTCCCACATGCACTAGACTAGACCATAAAGTGTTATATTGTCAGAATGTAAGATAACAACTTCAAAGTAAACAGAGACTTCTATCAAGCCAGTGTTCAGATAAAACCTCAGTAGAAAGTTGTCTTTATCTTGTGCTCAATGTGATATCACTGCATGCATACATTAGCAATCAGTATGACAGCATGACAGAAAGGCAAGGCTATTTCTTACTATTTCTCATGGATGGCTGATTGTCAAGTGTTGCCCAGTTTATGCTATATGGCCAAAAGGTCACCCTTCAACCTCTGCATTCACATGAGCACAGTGTTTTAATCAGCGCTTGAAGAAGATCAGCGGGATCATAGATGATGTAAGAGGGAAGTAAATAGCGATGAGGGGATGGGGTGGGGTGGGGGGATAAATGTAATCAATTTATGAGATAAAGTTTGTTTAAGTAGGCTACCCGTGAAGTTAAGATCTGTGAAGTCTGTCTGTGCACAATCCATAATGAAAGACTTCTAAAGGTATTCAGTTCATGTGTAAAGCTCTTTGTAAGTGCTTGCAAATGCACTTTGTGCAAAAATCAAAGCTATTTAAAAAAAAGAAATTGCCCATAGGACAACATGACATTGCAGATTTGAGCTTTTAGGAGAGAAAAAAAGGGAAATGCATTAGTTGAAAAAGTGATGTCTTGTCTAGATATTTGTTAGCTTGTTTTTCAAAACTATAACCCTTAATCCTTCAAAAGGGATGTCACAAGGTTTGGGAAGCAGTCGTACATGAAGACAATCTGATAGGAGTAGGCTAAGGTCATTTGCAATGCACAAATGGAAAGTCTCCAATGCTTGTACATCGTGAAATCACCCAAGGAAAATCAATTGTGTGCAGGCCTAATCAAATTCCATGTACATCTCTCGTTCTATTGGCTGAAATGTGCAAATCACAGACATTTTTCCACAAGTCCAGCATTTGCAGCCACTACAGATTAGTTTGTGAAGTAGCATCTCGTGAAGTTTTGTCACCATAATGAATACATCAAATATAGGCATGAGAAAAGGAGGTATTAAAGGTCCCGTTCTTCGTGATCCCACTGTTCAAACTTTAGTTAGTGTGTAATGTTGCTGATAGAGCATAAATAATACCTGTAAAATTATAAAGCTCAAAGTTCAATGCCAAGCGAGATATTTTATTTAACAGAAGTTCCCTTTCAAAGCCTACAGCGAACGGCTGGCTTGGACTACATCCTGGTACTTCCTTCATAAATGACGTCAGTAGAACAGACTAACCTCCGCCCACAAGAATACGTGAAAAAAGGGGGCGTGGTCTTGTTGCTGTCCCACGTGGAGAAGAGGACGTGTCGCGTGGAGAAAAGGAAGTGTTGCGTTTGAGTGTGTTTGTCGCCATGTCGTCGAGACGCTGTTATTTTCATCCCGGAGTCAAATCACCTTTGTTTGGCTTTCCCAGGGACGCTGTAGAGATCATTAAGCGCATATATCTCCCGTTAAGAGGCGTGACCTTTCCACGTGCGCTAAGCTGCTGTCGAATCACAACACAGGAACCGTGCCACGTTTGCTAAGATGCGGTCAAATCACAACACGGGAACCGCTGGCACAATCAGAACTCGTTACGTATTTCTGAAGGAGGGACTTCATAGAATAAAGGAAGTCATCAGCCGTTTTTAGGAGAGTGAAAACAGCGGTACACAGATAAGTACATTGGGTTAAAAATACTGTTTTTTTTTACACGCGAAACATGAACACATGTTATATTGCACACTGTAAACACAATCAAAGCTTCAAAAAAACACGAAGAACGGGACCTTTAAAATGATGGATGTGAATCATAATGTGATATTGATTGATAGGCGGAAGATTTGGATAAGACTGCATTTTTTCCCACCATTTTGAAGGGAATCGATTCATCAAGCCTCATGACAAGTAAACTTGTAATGTTGTGTGCGAGCCAAGCCATTTCTCAAGGGAATATGAGACCATCACATATACAATGAGCTACACACATTCTGTTCATGGCTTATAAATAGTGGACCTTATTCATGAAACATGAGCAAAATGAATTGAATACCTTCATAAGATGAGGAATATCGTCTTGTGCTGGTCTGCAACGAGCCAGGCATTACGTAACGTACGTTGGAAAGGTCACACCGAACGTGGGCGGAAGTATTGTTTAAAAGTGTGGAGAAGGAGGATCGTTCAAATTGTATTGCATGTTGAATGGCATATTTATTATTTAATTTATCATTGTGTTACCTGTTTTGTTAAAAAAGCGTTTGTATTTCGTTCGCTTTGAGCGGAAGGCATCATAGTTGGGGTTAAATATTATAGGGGTGAATGAGAGAATACATTAAATATTTTTTGGTGTGCCCATTTGCTCAAATAGCAAAAGAAAAACTCAACAATAGTGATTTCACAACTTTCAAAAAGAGGGAAAAAATGGAGTGAGATTGATAACGGCAGTGAAAAGAGAGAAATATGTTCATTTTTACCATAACTTTTACCAATTTTTAACATTAGACGCTATTAGAAGCACCCTCACAGCAGCGGGAACTTGATTTTTGTCATTTGATGCAAAAATGATAAAATCCAAAGTATTAGTGTTATAAATGTACATATATATATATATATATATATATATATATATATATATATATATATATATATATATATATATATATATATATATATATATATATACATTTTTTAATGAAAATACAAAAAACGTTGCAGGATTTACAATATTAATGACCGTTAAAACGCGTCATCACAGTCTGTGAAAAGGGTATATTGTGGTTAAAAAGTATATACATTTGAATTTCTTTTTGAAAATGACCGATTGTTTCGCAAGATAAGACCCTATTCCTCAGCTGGGATCGCGCGGTAGCATTTGAAGCACTTTAAAGCCCTTTGAAACTGCATTGATGTGGACGTTCAACATTTTGGTTGCAATTGAAGTCTATTGTGTGGAGAAAAAACAATAGAAATGTTTTCCTCAAAAAAATGTATTTCTTTTCCACTGAAGAAAGAAAGACATGGACATCTTGGATGGCACTGGGTGAGTAAATGATCAGGAAATTTTCATTTTGAGGTGAACTAATCCTTTAAAAAGGCTTTTATGACCGATTTTACACAACAAAATTGTTTTATTTTATTTTTTATATCGTTGTTATTTTATTAAAATAAAATATTATTCAAATAACATTATGTTTTTTAATGTATTCATTTTTCTAAATTATTTGTCGACTATTTGGACAACATTTGTAATGGAAGTAGAATAAATATATTTTATATAATAATTTTCCTAATTATCACTATTTTGTATTGACAAAAGTGTAGTTGTCATAGATCCATCAAAAAGTTAGATGATTTATGCTAATGGTACATTTATTTGCATTCCTCATATTTTATTTTTAGCACACAAAGATTTTAGTGCTAAATTTGTTTTCTTGTTTTTTAATGTTTTATTTTATTTTGAATCAAATGTGTGTATGATTTTGTAACATGTATTTTATTTGAATAATGGATTGATGTATTTTATTTGTGTATGCTTTTTATGTTAATTCTACATCTATTTTAATAATTTATTCATATTCATTCATTAATTGTATTAAATTAATTTTCATGATTGATATTTTTGACTGAAGTGTTACTGGAATTAGAAGACATTTCTAAATATTGTCCATATTTTGGCGATCAATTCTGTGGGAAGTTGTTGTTGTTTTTTTTCTTTCATGGATGAAATGCTCAACCCATCATTAAGCACTGACCATGTTTCAAAACAAAGCTGCTGTTTTTGACCCTGCGAGGAAGTTTGTTTTAACAGCATGATTATATACAGCATGAGAACACTACTGTAAAGCCATTCATTACATTCTGATGCAGTAAAATCAGTAACCCACTGGTCATTATCCCCTCATCTGCAGTAATTAGATCCCTCAGACTGTTCCTTTAGCATTCCAGTTATAGGGCTTCTCTCGTCCTCTCTTTCTCACATCAATTACCACTACAAGTAGCAACCCACCTTCCATGCCAGTGATTCCCAATCCCAATCTATTTCTGATTCTCAATGGTTCGTCAGAGCCCACAGGTACTGTCGCTCTGGAAACAGTTGACTGGATAATAATAAATAGAGGCAGGATTAGTTTGCTGATTGGTATTAGTAATGTCAGGAGCTCTTATCTTCACACAAACATCCACAGACTCTGTTTATCGTCATTTTGTCCCCCCACATATTTGCACTGAAACTGGTTCAATATTAATAGGGTTTCTAGGTATCCTAGGATGCCTCCGTTTTCACCTATTGATGTGTGTATAGGTAGTGTATACAATTGCATCACTGATTGTGTGGGAGCTGCTCTACATTTGACAGTATATTACTCAATACACATTCTCACTGGGATTCGATCAGCAAATATTCTCTTCAGTAATAACGAGTTGCATGTAATTTTGTCTTTATTATAAGTCACAAGCCCACACTCATTAATCTCTATGTCAGAAACACATCCGTAGCTCTCATTAGCCTTTTTGTTGGTCTTACTCTGAGTATTTCATCAGACCATATTGGAAATTCGTTCACTAATTGTCTGTGGTGTTTAATTCCTTGTTTTTTATCCAGCAGATCATTTTGGACAAAAAAGAGGGCTTGAGAGATGCTATTTAAAGGGATAGTTCACCCAAAAATCTAAATTCTGTCAGCATTTGCTCACTCACTCACTTGTGTCATTTCAAACCTGTATGACTTTCTTTCTTCAGCAGAACACAAAAGAACATATTTTGTAGAGCGTTGGTAACCAAACCCTTTTGACTTCCAATACTGAGACATTTTTCAAAATATCTACTTTTGTGTTGCACGGAAGAAAGCCATACAGGTTTAGAATGACATGACACTAACAGAATTTTCATTTATGGGTGGACTATCCCTTTAAAGCCCTGCGATTATCAGAAGCCTGGAAATGTAAATTGTATATTTAAGGTTGTAATAAATATTTGTGCATTGCATTTTTGCTAATTTTGGGATTTGTTCATTCGTATATTTTGCGATGTAATTTCTTGCCTTTTGGACATGATAAAAAAGATACAAAAATACAAATTTATATAGAAATAATTTCACAATATCTCAATATTAAGATTCTGCAGACTCAAATACATTTGTATATAATGTTTGAATTATGAGAAGCACAACATTAGCTTTTATTTTAGGCTAATGTGCGTGTGTTATATTGTTAATATTGAAAATTCTTGCCATAATGTAGTCAACAGCCCCCAGACCTAAACCTAAAATCATTGATTTTTTTCCCCCTGAATGTGTATATTTACGAATGTGGGCGATGATGAATGTTTTGGAGAGGGTGGAAAAGCGGAAAAGTGCTTTTTCTATACATAAAGCAAGGGTCTAAGGGTGAGGAGGGAAAAAAAAGAAAAGAGACAAAAGAGAGAACATAGCGTATTGTTATTTTCAACAGACAGGGCATATCTCATTTGTAAGCACCCACTTTTACACCTACATGGTGCACGCACACACACAACAGTGCTGTAAACACACATACGATGTGCAAGAGGTACAAGTACCTGCACTGTGAAAAAAATAAACCTTTTGGACAATGTCTGGCATTGACGTCACGCAATTTCCTTTCCGAATGAATGTTAATTGACAGTGTCACCTATAAAAACATACATGTAGGCTAGAGACCCTCACACAGTGTTATTCACAACACTTCAGCTATTTCGAGGCCTCTTCAGTCGATAATATCTCCACTAAGTCTGTTTGCTGCTTTTGTCTTTTGAACTGCAAATGCCTTTTGCCCTGTAAGCACCATTCAAAGCAACTGGTTATAGGTTTGGTTTAGCTGTCGACTTTGTGGTTTTCAAACTGGGGTTTAAGGACCCCTAGAGGGCTGCAAGGAACGGTCCATGGAAAAGTCGATAGAAAAACATTGTAAAAAAAGTGTAATATATATATATATATATATATATATACACACACACACACACACACACTCACCTAAAGGATTATTAGGAACCGCCTTTCACCTTCAGAACTGCCTTAATTCTATGTGGCATTGATTCAACAAGGTGCTGAAAGCATTCTTTAGAAATGTTGGCCCATATTGATAGGATAGCATCTTGCAGTTGATGGAGATTTGTGGGATGCACATCCAGGGCACGAAGCTCCCGTTCCACCACATCCCAAAGATGCTCTATTGGGTTGAGATCTGGTGACTGTGGGGGCCATTTTAGTACAGTGAACTCATTGTCATGTTCAAGAAACCAATTTGAAATGATTCGAGCTTTGTGACATGGTGCATTATCCTGCTGGAAGTAGCCATCAGAGGATGGGTACATGGTGGTCATAAAGGGATGGACATGGTCAGAAACAATGCTCTGGTAGGCCGTGGCAATTAAACGATGCCCAATTGGCACTAAGGGGCTTAAAGTGTGCCAAGAAAACATCCCCCACACCATTACACCACCACCACCAGCCTGCACAGTGGTAACAAGGCATGATGGATCCATGTTCTCATTCTGTTTATGTCAAATTCTGACTCTACCATCTGAATGTCTCAACAGAAATCGAGACTCATCAGACCAGGCAACATTTTTCCAGTCTTCAACTGTTCAATTTTGGTGAGCTTGTACAAATTGTAGCCTCTTTTTCCTATTTGTAGTGGAGATGAGTGGTACCCGGTGGGGTCTTCTGCTGTTGTAGTCCATCTGCCTTAAGGTTGTGGGTGTTGTGGCTTCACAAATGCTTTGCTGCATACCTCGGTTGTAACGAGTGATTATTTCAGTCAAAGTTGCTCTTCTATCAGCTTGAATCAGTCGGCCCATTCTCCTCTGACCTCTAGCATCAACAAGGCATTTTCGCCCACAGGACTGCTGCATACTTAGATTGCGGCAGTCGATTAGATATATGTTTTTCCCTTTTCACACCATTCTTTGTAAACCCTATGTTTGTGCGTGAAAATCCCAGTAACTGAGCAGATTGTGAAATACTCAGACCGGCCCGTCTGGCACCAACAACCATGCCACGCTCAAAATTGCTTAAATCACCTTTCTTTCCCATTCTGACATTCAGTTTGGAGTTCAGGAGATTGTCTTGACCAGAACCACACCCCTAAATGCATTGAAGCAACTGCCATGTGATTGGTTGATTAGATAATTGCATTAATGAGAAATTGAACAGGTGTTCAGGGAGTGCAGAATTATTAGGCAAATGAGTATTTTGACCACATCATCCTCGTTATGCATGTTGTCTTACTCCAAGCTGTATAGGCTGGAAAGCCTACTACCAATTAAGCATATTAGGTGATGTGCATCTCTGTAATGAGAAGGGGTGTGGTCTAATGACATCAACACCCTATATCAGGTGTGCATAATTATTAGGCAACTTCCTTTCCTTTGGCAAAATGGGTCAAAAGAAGGACTTGACAGGCTCAGAAAAGTCAAAAATAGTGAGATATATTGCAGAGGGATGCAGCAGTCTTAAAATAGCCAAGCTTCTTGTCACGATTCCACACAAGAAAAAGGTAAAAGATCCAATAGCAGTACGTATATTATTTATTAAGGGAAAATCCAAATTCAGTGGTCAGTCCAGGCATAGGTCAATCTCCAATAAAGCAATCCAAACTTAAACAGGCACAAGACAATGGCAAGAACAGAACTTGGAAGTGGGGTGAAACAAACAAGGACTCCGTGACACATACTAAAACAGACAGGGTATATATACACACACAGATCTAACAAGGTGATGGGAAACAGCTGAGTGCAATGAACTGATGAGTGACAGACAGAATGCTGGGAAATGAAGTCAAAATGTGAAAGACACCGTGAGAACGAGGACCTCTAGTGACAACCCAGGGAAACACAACCAGACACTGTGACAGTACCCCCCCCCTACGGAGCGGCTACCAGACGCTCCAAGACGTAACTACACACACACAAGAGTTCAGGAGGGAGGTGGAAGGTGGAGGATCAGGGGGAGGGATGGTGGGCCAGATCGATCCATGGCGAGGAACAAGGACAGGGGGTGATGGCTTAACTGGCGGCCAGGACGGAGACGACAGTTCATCTGGCGGCCAGGGCGGAGACGACAGTCCATCTGGCGGCCAGGGCGGAGACGACAGTCCATCTGGCGGCCAGGGCGGAGACGACAGTCCATCTGGCGGCCAGGGCGGAGACGACAGTCCATCTGGCGGCCAGGGCGGAGACGACAGTCCATCTGGCGGCCAGGGCGGAGACGACAGTCCATCGGGCGGCCAGGGCGGAGACGACAGTCCATCTGGTGGCCAGGGCGGAGCAGACGACCCTTCAGGCGGCCATGGCGGAGATGACAGTTCATCTGACGGCCAGGGCGGAGACGACAGTCCATCTGACGGCCAGGGCGGAGACGACAGTCCATCTGGCGGCCAGGGCGGAGACGACAGTCCATCTGGCGGCCAGGGCGGAGACGACAGTCCATCTGGCGGCCAGGGCGGAGACGACAGTCCATCTGGCGGCCAGGGCGGAGCAGACGACCCTTCAGGCGGCCATGGCGGAGATGACGGTTCGTCTGGCGGCCAGGGCGGAGACGACGGTCCGTCTGGCGGCCAGGGCGGCGACGACAGTCCATCTGGCGGCCAGGGCGGAGCAGACAGTCCCTCTGGCGGCCACGGTGGAGACTTTCCCTCGGGCGGCCAGGGCGCTGGAACAGACACCACCGGCTCGGGCGCTGGAACAGACACCACCGGCTCGGGCACTGGAACAGACACCACCGGCTCGGGCACTGGAACCTGCACCACCGGCTCGGGCTCAGGGACAGATACTGGCTCCGGCTCAGGAACAGACACCGGCTCCGGCTCAGGAACAGACACCGGCTCCGGCTCAGGAACAGACACCGGCTCCGGCTCAGGAACAGACACCGGCTCAGGAACAGACACCGGCTCCGGCTCAGGAACAGACACCTGCTCCGGCTCAGGAACAGACACCGGCTCAGGAACAGACAACACTGAAGGTTTGAAGGGCGTCTCCAGGATCCGAGCTAGACGCTCTAAATAGCCGATCAGTGCTCCCCCGGCCATGAGAATGGGCATCTCCCGATCTGTCTCCGACTGGGCAGACGTGGCTTGAACCATCTCTGGCTGGGCAGATGTGACCTGAACAGTCTCTGGCTGGGCAGACGGAACGTGAACAGTCTCTGACTGGGCAGACGGGACATGAACTGTCTCTGGCTGGGCAGACGGGACGTGAACAGTCTCTGTCTCGGCAGACGTGACGTGAGCAGTCTCTGACTGGGCAGACTGGACGTGAACAGTCTCTGAATTGGCAGACGTGTTCTTATTCCCTCTCCTCCGTCCGCAACGGCGAGATGGAGGTTCCGGTCCGTCCCTCACGAGCCCAGGGTCGAATGGGGGCCATGGTGGAAAGTGGTGTTGGACTTCCTCTCGACCACCAACTCCTCTGCGACCTCCCCGGGTCCCACGGAAAATGACTAGGCGGGTTCCCTCAAACATATCTCTCCTCTCCCGCTCGGTGGCTGGGGAGGAGAAGTTGGAACACATACCGCTGGATCTAGGTGTGACGGAGTCCTTCTGTCACGATTCCACACAAGAAAAAGGTAAAAGATCCAATAGCAGTACGTATATTATTTATTAAGGGAAAATCCAAATTCAGTGGTCAGTCCAGGCATAGGTCAATCTCCAATAAAGCAATCCAAACTTAAACAGGCACAAGACAATGGCAAGAACAGAACTTGGAAGTGGGGTGAAACAAACAAGGACTCCGTGACACATACTAAAACAGACAGGGTATATATACACACACAGATCTAACAAGGTGATGGGAAACAGCTGAGTGCAATGAACTGATGAGTGACAGACAGAATGCTGGGAAATGAAGTCAAAATGTGAAAGACACCGTGAGAACGAGGACCTCTAGTGACAACCCAGGGAAACACAACCAGACACTGTGACACTTCTGAAGCGTGATCATCGAACAATCAAGCGTTTCATTCAAAATAGTCAACAGGGTCGCAAGAAGCGTGTGGAAAAACCAAGGCGCAAAATAACTGCCCGTGAACTGAGAAAAGTCAAGCGTGCAGCTGCCAAGATGCCACTTGCCACCAGTTTGGCCATATTTCAGAGCTGCAACATCACTGGAGTGCCCAAAAGCACAAGGTGTGCAATACTCAGAGACATGGCCAAGGTAAGAAAGGCAGAAAGTCGACCACCACTGAACAAGACACACAAGCTGAAACGTCAAGACTGGGCCAAGAAATATCTCAAGACTGATTTTTCTAAGGTTTTATGGACTGATGAAATGAGAGTGAGTCTTGATGGGCCAGATGGATGGGCCCGTGGCTGGATTGGTAAAGGGCAGAGAGCTCCAGTCCGACTCAGACGCCAGCAAGGTGGAGGTGGAGTACTGGTTTGGGCTGGTATCATCAAAGATGAGCTTGTGGGGCCTTTTCGGGTTGAGGATGGAGTCAAGCTCAACTCCCAGTCCTACTGCCAGTTTCTGGAAGACACCTTCTTCAAGCAGTGGTACAGGAAGAAGTCTGCATCCTTCAAGAAAAACATGATTTTCATGCAGGACAATGCTCCATCACACGCGTCCAAGTACTCCACAGCGTGGCTGGCAAGAAAGGGTATAAAAGAAGAAAATCTAATGATATGGCCTCCTTGTTCACCTGATCTGAACCCCATTGAGAACCTGTGGTCCATCATCAAATGTGCAATTTACAAGGAGGGAAAACAGTACACCTCTCTGAACAGTGGTGGCTGTAGTTGCTGCTGCACGCAATGTTGATGGTGAACAGATCAAAACACTGACAGAATCCATGGATGGCAGGCTTTTGAGTGTCCTTGCAAAGAAAGGTGGCTATATTGGTCACTGATTTGTTTTTGTTTGGTTTTTGAATGTCAGAAATGTATATTTGTGAATGTTGAGATGTTATATTGGTTTCACTGGTAAAAATAAATAATTGAAATGGGTATAAATTTGTTTTTTGTTAAGTTGCCTAATAATTATGCACAGCAATAGTCACCTGCACACACAGATATCCCCCTAAAATAGCTAAAACTAAAAACCACTTCCAAAAATATTCAGCTTTGATATTAATGAGTTTTTTGTGTTCATTGACAACATGGTTGTTGTTTAATTATTAATGTTGTAAAATTAATCCTCAAAAATACAACTTGCCTAATAATTCTGCACTCCCTGTATATATATTTATAACATTGATTCAGATAAATAAATTGATTTAAAAAATAAATAAAAAATACATCTAAACACATAGAACAGTAATATAGTGAGTAGAAAAATGTAATGTTATAGAAACTAAGTTCCAAATATAATTTATGAATATTTATAATTTTAATATCGCAGCATAAATTTTGTCTTTATACATGAAAATACACAGATCAGGCATAACATTATGACCTATTATGAATATTGTGTTGGTCCCCCTTTTGCTGCCAAAACAGCCCTGGCCCGTCGAGGCATGGACTCCACTAGACCCCTGAAGGTGTGCTGTGGTATCTGGCACCAAAATGTTAACTGCAGATCCTTTAAGTCCTGTAAAATGCAAGGTGGAGCCTCCATGGACTGGACTTATTTGTTCAGCACATCCCAGAGATGCTCGATTGGATTGAGATTTGGGGAATTTGGAAGCCAAGTCAACACCTCAAACTCGTTGTTCTTCTTCGAACCATTTTTGCTTTGTGGCAGGGCGCATTATCCTGCTGAAAGAGGCCACAGCCACCAGGGAAGTATAGGTGGTACGTGTCAAAGTAACATCCACATGGATGGCAGGAACCAAGGTTTCCCAGCAGAACATTGCCCAAAGCATCACACTGCCTTCGCCACACTGCTTCCTGGTACCATGTGTTCCACAGGTAAGCGGCATCCACGTGATATTAGGGCTGAAACGATTAGTCGACATTGTCGACAATAAAAAATTGTCGACAAATATCTTTGTTGTCGAGTAGTCGTTTGATCTCACGTGACCTAATGTAAGTGCCTGCAATATCGATTTGCAATAGCGATTTGCTACGGCACTGTAGCGCTAGAGTGTAATGCAGCCCTTACAAATGTTGCGGTAGAAGAAAACAGCATGAATGACGGAGTGCAAACAAATGCCAACTAGCAAGATGTGGGAAAGTTTCACAAAACTTCAAACTAAGGCTGCGTCTCAATCAGCTCCCTAGTTCAGTAGTCAGGGCACTGATCAGGGATCAGCCCATTGACTCTTGTCCTGATCAGTGCCCTGAATACTGAACCAGGAGCTGATTGAGACGTGAAGGCGAAACTTTTCATGGGTGCACAACGTGCATGTTGGAGCACTTAAAGAGGAAACAACTAACTAACTTGCGTTAAATCTCTTTATTAGAGAATGCAATACTAATAATAATTGTAATGATATTAACAATAATAATATAATTACAGTAATGTGATGATTTATTTAGCATAGAATAAAGTTTGATCGAGCGTGGAGTCAGGACTGTTTTTATTATTATAACACTATTAGGTATTATAGTCTCATCACTTGCCTGTATTTTGTTCCATATGCATGAAGACTTACAAAAGGCGATGTTAGGAAGAATATCATGTTACTTTTTCCCTACTGCTAATTAAAAGGTGAATGAGAATCTGTCAGCTCAATTGTCATGTAAGAGATTAATATGTCATTTTGTCTGCAATGTTATTTGCAGATTAATATTTTACCATTCTTTGTGTCCTGAAGTAAATGGCCTCTTTTTCTTTTTCAGTTCTAAGAAAAGCAGTGGGTCTATTATTGTTTTCCAAATGAAGCTCTTAAAGGGATAGTTCACCCAAAAATGAAAATTCTGTCATCATTTACTCACCCTCAAGTTGTTCCAAACCTGGATGAGTTTCTTTGTTCTTCTGAACACAACGGAAGATATTTTGAAGAATGTTTGAAACAAAGCAGATTGACTACCATTGACTACCATAGTATTTTTCCCCTACTATGGTAATCTGCTTGGTTACAAACATTCTTCAAAATATCTTCAACACATACAGGTTTGGAACAACTTTAGGGCAAGTAAATTATTCATTTTCAGAATTTTCATTTTTGGGTGAACTATGCCTTTAATACTGTTGCCAAGAGATGTTTACATTCTTTGTCTGTAATGCAGCTAATTTTTGTTTATTTATTTATTTTTCAATTGAAAGAGAACAGAATATTTAAACAATGCTTAGAGAGCATTTGTGTGTGATTTGAGTTCTGAGAACTTGGCTCAAAGTTCATTAAAACATCCATTTCAAAAGTTGAAGTGATTTTCTTTTTTATATATTATAGTTAGAATATGTATAACTCAATGTTTTAACTAATTGGGAAAGCTGAATAATCGGTCAAAATGTACTTATCAGTCTTCGACGGCAATAACACTAATCGACGATTAGTCAATTAATCGTTCTAATAATCGTTAGATTAATCGATTATCAAAATAATCGTTTGTTGCAGCCCTACGTGATATAAAAGAAAATGTAATTCATCAGACCAGGCCACCTTCTTCCATTGCTCTGTGGTCCAGTTCTGATGCTCACATGCCCACTGTTGGTGCTTTCTGCAGTGGACACGGGTCGGCATGGGCACCCTGACTGGTCTGCGGCTATGCAGCCCCATACGCATCAAACTGCGATGCACTGTGTATTCTGACACCTTTCTATCAGAACCAACATTAACTTCTTGAGCAATTTGAGCTACAGTAGCTCGTCTGTTTGATCAGACCACACGGGCCAGCCTTCACTCCCCACGTGCATCAATGAGCCTTGACCATGACCCTGTCGCCAGTTCACCACTGTTCCTTCCTTTGACCACTTTTGATAGATACTCTGACCACTGCAGATCAGGAACACCCCACAAGACCTGCAGCTTTGGAGATGCTCTAGCCATCACAATTTGGCCCTTGCCCATTTTTCTTGCTTCAAACACTTCAACTTTGAGGACAAAATGTTCACTTGCTGCCTAGTATATCCCTGCCACTAACAGGTGCCTTGATGAAGAGATAATCAGTGTTATTCACTTCACCTGTCATAATGTTATGCCTGCTCAGTGTATATAGCTGGCCTTTTCCCCCGAGATGATCATATTTGGGGGTCCTTGGCATCTAAAAGATTGGATTCTGAATGTGTTTAGGAGTTTATAGTGTTCCCCCTCCATAATAAGGTATTCTCAGTATCTTTATCTGCTAAAATATTTTTTTTAAATCCGTCATTATTCATTTTTAACAAATCTGTATTAATGCGGTTATGTAACCACTTTGTTGTCTGTCTTTGTTTTATAATTGCCAGGATTCTTTTAAAATCCGTAGGATTCATGTAAATCCTATTTCAATTATGTTATGTCTGGAGATCTTAAAATCTTTTTGAAAAAAAAAAAAAAATTGTTGGGTCTAATCCCTTATTATATCAACTTATTCATATTTTGCCTATAATAATAAATCCAATAAGATGGAGTTTGTGCTTTTGGACTGAAATGAAACAGTGTTTGCTAATGCAATCAGCGAGCATCTCTTATTACCTAGGCAGCTGGCCTTTTATGTATCAGGCCACATTATCTTATGCCAAAAGATGGCATTGTATCAAAAGAAGAAAAAGACGTGGTGATATCTGCATGACGTGAAATCAAACATATCAAAAAACCTTTCAAAATGATTTCATTTTAAACATATTATAATGAAATTACCAGTTGGCTTGTTGTGAGATAAAGTGATGGCAACCTTGCAAACGTTTTCCAAGTCAGAACAAAGGTTATAAAACGGAGACCTGGGCTTCAAGATGTCCTTTGAACAAACAGGGAACTTTTTACAATTTCCTGGAGAGGTGGGTAAACATGATGACTTATTCAACATCCGGACGTCTGTATACCAGCATAATCCTGTTCAAATAAATAAGACAAGAGGCAGAGCAAATCAAAAATGTCCAAAATAAATAAACATCTTTCTGAACAGAACGAAAAAGAAGACAATACAGCCAGAAGTGAAGAAGTTTTGGGGCTTGTCAAAATAAAGGAAAAAAGAGAATAATACAAATGCTGAATACTGAAGTCGTGGTGGACCTAAAGGTAGGTGTGAGACTGACTGCAGGAAAATAATACAGATGCTGGTCAAAGCAAAAACAACTGAAGCAAAGAATAAACAGAATGTCAATTCAAATGTCATTTAAAGGGGCTATATGCAACTTTTTCCCCAAAATAAACGTAACTATAGCCTTTTTATTTTACCATTTATGACTCAAACATCTCCTGATGAGCATACTGACACCTTGTCCGCTCACAGTGGGTGCACCTATAAGCCTGTATCCTATTTTTCATATTTTCTGACGGGTCGTCTTTTCCCGCGCTGTCTGCGGATGTGACGTCAAGCGCGTTCATGTTAAACGTTTCAGATCACTCTGCCTGCCACCACCGCTAGTCAGCGAGTAGCCTACACTCGCAAGCAGTGCAATGGATTTAACGAATACACAGAAGAGACCCAGGACAACTCGGACACCAACAGTAACTCCACAGAAGACTAAAAAAGTTAAACCCCTGACAAGTGGCCAAAAAAGGTCGAAGATTGAGAGAGACCGGCGCATTGCAAGGACTAGAGTGAACATCGGCTTCGCATTTGACTTCGCATATATATATATATATATATATATATATATATATATATATATATATATATATATATATATATATATATATATAAACAAAAATAAATATGAATAGTGCATCAGTAATGTAAAGTCTTTTTGGGTGTCTAGAAAAGCGCTATATAAAACTGATGGATTATTTATTATATAGCCATGTAAAGCTACATTATATTGTTTGTTGTTTCTATATCTTAACAAAAAATAAGAGGTAAATGAAGATGTAAAGTGTGATGCATTTTATTTCACATAAGACATGTAGTCAATAAATATTGCTAAATAGTATTATGTATATGTGTCTTTCATACTTGGTGATAGTAAGCAACTTGTGTATAATAAGTGGTCAAGGACAGTGCTCAGTCGTCAAGGACAGTGCTCAGATTTGTGTTTTTAATATTCTACGAAAGTTTCGGTCTGTGCGCCCTTCATCAGCGTGTATGCCAATGGCGAAATGGGTTTATTTATTTATTTAATGGATACATTTTTTGTGTAGTTTGTCAGCTACACGTTTGACGTTTTGATAAGAGAACACTTATCTCAAACATTATATGTATTTGACTGTTCTTACCTCTGTAAACATAATGTTGACCTCCTTGCAGCAGATGACTTGTGAAGTGTACACGTACGAGTGCGCGCTGCGAGAGCGAGCAGAAATGAAGATCAGTTCTGTTTTTTGGCCACAGGTGTCAGTCGCGAGTTTAAATTTCAGAAAAACGCATATAGCCCCTTTAATGTATTATTTTCTCCAGCAATAATATAATTAATATAATATAATATATGTGAACCTTTATGACCTCACCTGTAGGGGGCGATGAACGGATGAGCTGCATAAGTAACAGCGAGTTTAATTGCAGCAGGTGAGTGATGCATGTCAGTCGTTCTTTATTTACTTGATCAAAATATTAATTTGATTTTGTAGCTTAACTTTTTTAATATAAACAGTGTGTAATATTGGGTGATTTTGCGGTACATGGTGGACTTTAACGAGCACCGGGAGACATCTAGCTTCGTTTTCTTCCCATATTAATGCTGAGGCCCTTTTATATTATCAAATGTGCGTAACGTTAGGAAGCGATTGGGAAGCGATTGTTTTTTTCACTCTTAGTCCTAATTCTGCATAATGGATAAGCACACTTTAAAGGAGTTCGTACCCTTGAGCTGTTCTACTTTTGTCCGTCAAAGAAGCTGACAGCTTTTGTTAAGCGCGTGCCCTGGGTGTTTTTTCGAAATATGCTTTCATATATGGAACTGCTGGGGCGGGGTGAGTAAATCATCCATATTATATTATTCACTTATAAATAATATCATGACACGAGGCAGTTTTCTTACGTGAGTCATCAAAAAGAGAAGTTGCACGTGCTGCTGTTGCGCAACCGTGTATTGAATATTTTTACCAGTAGATGGCGCTGTGAGATACGTTGACTCTACTTGGTCGCGCGCGCCGCTCCTGCGTCATGAAGAACGTAACCGAGAGCAGAGCGCCATTATCGTCAAATATCAAAAGAAACATCGTTATCGCTTGCAAGGTAGTAAGTAACACACTAAATATTCATGTTAAATCAAAGCATTTGCTTTATAACAGAGTCTTAACATGGTGCGGGATGGTTTTGTCCCGAAAAGTTCCGCAGTCAGTGATTAACGTTACCACACATCTGAACTAAAGTAAAAAAACAAAACAATTTCTAAACAATTACACTTGTAATAAATACATGTGCAGAATACACATACTTAATGTGTATTAACACTTAACAAATGCTTAAAATAAGCCTAAAATGCAAAAGACCAATTAAAGATAGTAAGAGTTATTTTCCAGCACAAATGCAATAAAACATTTGAAGTAAAAAAAAGTAATTTATACAGTATAAACTTGTGAAAATGAAAGTATTAAATAAAATCATATTTGTTAAATAGTTTTGTTCATCATATCATATTTGTCATTTTATTTTTGTAATGTGTTTTTGTTAAGTCATGTTATAATATTGTTTTGAACGGCTTGTGATTTACAATGGTCAGTCCTTCCAGAAAAATGCGGCTTTTTTTTGTGATTGTTGCGGGCAAAAATCCTTGATTATGCGGCATGTTTTCTTAAAAAATGCAATGAAAAATGCGGGATATTTATGCAATTTTATGCAATGAAATTGCGGGAACTTGCAAAAACTGCGGTTTGATGAAAAAGAGAAAAAAAGCACTACATCACAGAAAGTGCTGGGAATATTTAAGTTCTCATCTTGTTTTATTGAAGACCTTAATAAACACATGGCTCAAATTTACAAAACATTGAGTCAAACAAGTTCTGTAGCTTTACAAAAGGAATATGCTACAACTTGAAAAATTAATAAATAACTTCCTGTTTACAAAACAGACATTTGAGTGCTTCCAATGCACAAAGTGCAATCTCTTAAAGGGTTAGTTCATCCAAAAATTTTAATTCTGTCATTAATGACGTCCCCTCATGTTGGACAGCCGTAAGACCTCCATTCGTCTTCGGAACACAAATGAAGATATTTTAGTTGAATTCCGATGGCTCAGAAAGGCCTCCATTGGCACAATGTACACTCTCAAGACCCATAAAAGGTACTAAAGACGTCATTACAAAATCCATATCACTACTGTGGTTCTACAATAACTTTATGAAGCGACGATAATAGTTATTGTGCGCAAAAAAAAACTAAATAATGACTTATACAGTGATGACCGATTTCAAAACACAGCATCATGATGCTATGAATCAGCGAGTCGATTCATGATTCAGATCGCGTGTCAAACTGCTGAAATGTGTGACTTTGGCGATCCAAACCGCTGAATCGACTCACTGATTCATAACGCTTCAAAGCTTCATGATGCTGTGTTTTGAAATCGGTCAACACACCGGGAAACTGCTTTGCGCGGTCTTATGCTGTTATTTTTGTTGGCAAATGGGAATTTGCGTGCTTCATCATGGTTTCACCGATATCTATGGTTTCACCACGGGGTTTGTAGCTTTTCGATGATGTTCGCGTCGGGTAATTATGTCACTTCAAAACGTTCCCATGGCAATAGGCGGAAATGGCGGCTCTTGTGTGAAGTAAACAAACAACTTTCTGCTAATATATATGACTTTTTTTGCAACGAAAATGCGGGGATTATGAAATCATGCTAGCCCCGCATATTTTGCATGCGGAAATAGGCAATTTATGCGGCGAAAGTGCGGCTTATTTGAACAAATGCCGCCCCCGCATGAATATGCGGACTTTGGCTGATTATGCGTTAAATCACGCGATCGCATAATCGCGTTTTTCTGGAGGGACTAAATGGTTACAAAACTGTTTTCATGGTTTGTGTTGTTTTTGTTTTGTTTTTGCGGGTGTGGTGAATTTTATTAAAACCAGACTAAATATCGTAATAAACTAAATCATAATGATTATTAATGTTAATAACAATATAGGGATTCCACAACAACAACGACAAAAAACATTCAAAAATATATTATCCCTGTTTTTTAATGAATAGATAATAACAAATTAGATTTTTAGTGATATTTTGACCACTCAAATAGGAAATGTTCCCGGTTTCCATTTCAGAAATCTGGTCAGCTTAGCTGCAGGTGCTAGCGGCTCATCAGCGTCTCGTGAGTGATGCGGGTTTGGTGATCACGCCACTTGTGTGGAGAAAAAATATATACATGGGTCATTATGTAGTACGTTTTCTTATGTCAAATGTTAGTCACCATAAATCTAGATTGAAAGTAATTATTGAGGAGTAATGCAGTATTTATTATAAATTATTTATCCATGCATATTATTATAATTATTATTAAATTAGTGCCCTCTTAATCTTTGAAGAGGCCATATTTTGCCCTTTTACAAAGGTGCTTGAATTTTCAAAACAAAAAGAAAAACAAACATTATTATTCTCATATTTTGTATTGTAGCTGCACCTCTCTTCCCAGTCTGTCAGTAATGCTCTTTAGTCTCTTTGGTCAGCTTTTCTTAAAGAGAATAACTATAGTTAATAATAATAATAATAATAATATAGTTCACCTAATAATGAAAATTCAAACAGGCAGTTGATTATAGGTTGGTACTATGGAAGTCAATGGTTACCATCAACTGTCTGGTTACCAACATTTAGGGATGGGGCTTTTACCGGCTTCACGATAAAATGTGCTGACGGTTATTATTATCGTTTCAAATTTAATTATTATTAAAACCGTGTTTGATTATAGCGATTTTGAAAACTAGCTGTAAATCCTGTCCAGCCAGCATCAGTCTGGTACAGGCACAGCGGACAACGTTGTTTTTTGAACAAGAAGAAATGGCGGAAGGCAGTGACCGCGCCGGGAGATTTTTCAGACTTCTTAAATCTGAGGTGTGGTCATTTTTTGATTTTTACTAAAGTCCTGAGGGAAACTTAATCAAGGATGGTCACCCTGTCTGCAGAACATGCAAAAAGAAAGTCATCTTTGTGACCATCACCCACTGTTGCATAGCGAACGTAGGGCTTTGACCTCAATACCAAAACTACATCTGGAAAATAATTGGACACACAATTTTTTATCTCGCTCTCTTGAAATTAAAGGAGAACTCCGGTGAATTTAAGTTAATCTTGATCGTTATACCTTTGTAAGTACTGTCTATAGAAATAAAAACAAACCGGATTGGTGCTTGCAACACAGAGCTGTTACAGTTAATGCCCAGAGCTCCCACTCAGCTAACACAGCAGCTATGGGGGCATATACATAAAGAGTGTCTTTGTGCCTCTTAACAGACACAGAATGCAATTAAAATGTCTGTCCAACATGAACAGGGCCCTTACATGACAACGAGATGCGTTTAGCAACTTAGCCATTGCTTAAACTCACGAGATAGTGTTTTAGACGGCAAGCTGTAGTCTCGCTGAAGTCCTGTGAGAACTCAGTTGTAGCCGGTAAAATGTAAATAGTCCAGGAGGGAGGAGCGTTGTGTGTGTGAAGAGTGATGATCGGCTCACAAGTGAAGAAGAAATGGTTCGTAAAGCTCCTCCCCCCTGGACTATTTACATTTTTACCGGCTACAACTGAGTTCTCACGGGAGCTTGCCATCTAAAACACTATTTCGGTGAGTATTTCGGTCACTATTGAGATTAATGTTTTAAATCTTATCTGTTTATAAATAAATGTTGTACAGTGTACAAAACAATCGTCCAGACAAGATCACAAGAGTCACAACAGTATTATAAGTATTATATATACTTATATATATTTTATCAGTATTATAAGTCCTCTGATTTAATTTTCAATATATAATCAAAAACGGAGACGCAAAACGGCAAGTTGCATTTGATAGAAATGAGAGCGTGTCCGTTGTGTATGGTCCAAAGCTGCCAAAATTAAAAATAAATAAATACATAAACAAATATTCAAAGAAATGTAAAAAAGCTAAAATAAATAAATAAATATAGAAATATACATAGAAAAGAAAAAAAAACTAAAATAAATAATTATTTATACATTTATTTCCTTATTTATGTATATATAATTTTTTTTTCACATTTATTTATTCTTTTATTTATTTATACATTTATTAAAGGTCCCGTTCTTCGTATTCTTTTGAAGCTTTGATTGTGTTTACAGTGTGCAATATAACGTGTTCATGTTTCGCGTGTAAAAAAAAAAAGTATTTTTAACACAATTTACTTATCTGTGTACCGCTGTTTTCCCTCTCCTAAAAACGGCTGATGACTTCCTTTATTCTATGAAGTCCCTCCTTCAGAAATACGTAACGAGTTCTGATTGTGCCAGCGGTTCCCGTGTTGTGATTTGACCGCAGTTTAGCGAACGTGTCACGGTTCCTGTGTTGTGATTCGACAGCAGCTTAGCGCACGTGGAAAGGTCACGCCTCTTAACGGGAGATATATGCGCGCTTAATGATCTCTACAGCGTCCCTGGGAAAGCCAAACAAAGGTGATTTGACTCCGGCATGAAAATAACAGCGTCTCGACGACATGGCGACAAACACACTCAAACGCAACAATTCCTTTTCTCCACGCGACACGTCCTCTTCTCCACGTGGGACAGCAACAAGACCACGCCCCCCTTTTTTCGCATATTCTTGTGGGCGGAGGTTAGTCTGTTCTACTGTTCTACTGACGTCAATTATGAAGGAAGTACCAGGATGTAGTCCAAGCCAGCCGTTCGCTGTAGGCTTTGAAAGGGAACTTCTGTTAAATAAAATATCTCGCTTGGCATTGAACTTTGAGCTTTATAATTTTACAGGTATTATTTATGCTCTAACAGCAACATTACACACTAAATAAAGTTTGAACAGTGGGATCACGAAGAACGGGACCTTTAATTTCTATTTTTATTTCCACATTTATTTATTTACGACATTTCTTTATTTTGACATTTATGTATTTCTACGTTTCTTTATTTCTTAATTTATTTATTTTTACATTTCTTTGAGCGTAGTGTAATGAGGAGGGCGTGGTTTACCTCAGACATAGCAATCGAGCTCAAGAGTAGACGTGGGTGAAGCGTTGAGGCCACAGTGACATTTTGTGGTGTGGCGAAATACAATAAGTATAACCTACTGACGTTGATACTGTCTGTGATGCATGACTTGGATAGGTATATGGCCAAAATCTTATATCACAGGTTAAGTCATATCACCCTAACTGTACTGTGTGACATGGATACGTTACTCTTTATTCTGGACATGGCTGTAGAACATCGTCTGGTCTGGATTTGTACAGCAACATCTTCAACAGATCTGATAACAGGGACTCTGAAATGGAAGCGCCTGATATTTTCCATTACCAGTCAGAACACACGGAAAGGAAGCAGTGCACATATAGGCTACAGTGAAGTCACTGCAAGCATATTGATTAATGCTTTTGAAACGAGAACACAAATTCACTTCACATTCATATTTCCTATTTGTACATGCACAACATGTGACACACTTAAAATACAACACATATTTCAAAGATCCAAAATAGAAGAGGTGTCGTTACAGTAGAAAATGTTGTTTCTTTTTCCATTCAGGAAAAAATCTTCTTCTTCTTCTTCTTCTTCTTCATTATTAAGCTATTGCTATTATCATCTAGGGCTGTGCTCAAAATATCGATACAACGATACATCGTCATGAACTCCTGACGATACTGTGTGCTTTTGAATGTAACCAATTATCACGCGAGTCAAGTGGTGCCAATTTTAACAACGCCAGCAGCAGTGCAAGACATTCAAAATGGATAAGAGGATTTTAAGTTGTTACAGTTTTTGCAGCGTGCCTCCCATCCATTACATCTTTGTGCTCTGTTACTATTGATATGAGACAAAGTCTCAGATTTCAAATTACGTCCATTTTATTATGAAATCTAGGCGCAAGATTGCTCTGGCGCAGCTCAGCTCATGAGAAGCGGCAGACGGCAGTGCGCTGCGCACGTGAACTGATCTTCTCCTCCGCCTTATACCAGCTACAGCCCGAAATAAACATGAATGTGCATCTGAAAGTCTGTTAAGAGTACAACTTACCGAAATCCATATCATGTCTCGTGATCGCTCAATCAGTGTTTCAAAGTGGAAAGACATCAGTAAATTAGCTTGTAAACAATGTCACATAACGTCACATTTACCTCAGAAAATCCATATCCAGTGTCCATAAATTAATTAGTGAGCTAGAAAAATTGACTATAGAGAGGAGCATTTTGCTAAATATATGCACCATATTACATATTCATTATCATTTTTTGTTTGTTAATATTTTTCATGCATGTTTGAATTAATCTGGCAAGTTATGACAGCCACCATTTAAATTTCAAAAACAAAATGGAGTAGACATATGATTATGTAATTTCTAAAGCTAACATTATAACTTTATTATTTAAAAAAAAAAAACATAATTGAGTGCAATTTAAGTATTTGTACAAATCAGTTAATTTTTGACCTTCAGTAGGCTATTATAGTAGGCTACAACTGACTCCCATAGTTTACAGCATTAGTTGAGAGATGTGTGTACCTGATATGTAGCCAAAATAATCAATATTGAATCGAGCCATTTCAAGCCTTTTTTGTGACAATTTATTTAATTAATTTAACTCAGTGTTTTTAAATAACAAAAACAAAATCATTTTTCACTTATCACATCTGTTATAACACTGGCTATTCAATAAACAGATATTAACTGTTACTAAACTCTGCTAAAAAGAAATTCCAAATTTATCCATATCGTGATGCGTATCGTATCGTGACTATAGTATCGTGATGGGTATAGTATCGTGACATGTGATACACAGCCCTATTATTAGGGTTGGGCACCGAGAACCAGTTCCAACTTGGAAACGTTTCAAAAAAATAACAACGATGCCATTGAAATCGTTTAGAAATTTTGTTTTCAATTCTGATCATTGGTTCCAAACGCACAAGTTTTGGTTTCCGTATTGGCCACCGTATTTCCGTAAGTGCTTGCCGCGCTCGTTTGTTCTGTTGCAGCCATGGAGCACGGTAAGCGGCGCTCAAAAGTGTGGCTTTATTTCAATTTTAAAAAAGCCTGGATCGGCACAGTGCAACACATGTGACAAACTTATTTCTTGCATGGGAGGATGCACTACAAATATGTGGTGTACAAATTAACGAGTGTAGCGTGTTTGACATGCTGCGCAGGTCCACTGTCTTGTCCTCCTCGGGCAACCCTGCGCTAACCAACGTTATTAAAGGGATAGTTCAACCTGAAATTAAAATAAAGCCATCTTTTACTCACCCTGCTGTTGTCCTAGTGCCCTATGTCCTTCTATCTTTTTTGGACCTCAAAAGCAGAAAAAAAAAAAAATAGTCCTGCACGCGCTCCTTCCTATTATGGCAGTGAAAAGCGACCAGGCTAAAACATTACAAAAAATGAACAAAGGGAGACGCGCGCCATATATGGAAAGTGTTCAGAGTCATACTATAAGGTTTTGCTAGAAAGAAACTGTATTATTCAGTCAAAACACTGAGCTTGGCCATTACTCTGCGCGCGTTACTATGTGTACGCACTCAGAGCCGTCAGCAGGCGCCGGCGCTCATGCCTACTATAACTCGCACTGTTGTCATGGCACCCAGGATAAGCGCACACGGACTATTTTGAGAAATCAGGCTCAATAGAAACAAACGCGACTTGTCTTTTATATGACGTATATGATAAGAAATAATACAAAATAAAACCTCCTGAAGTGAATGTTGTGTACCGGTTGTCATGACAACATTTCGTGAGGCTACTGACGGCTTGGAGTGCGCACACACAGGAACGCGTGCAGAGTAACGGCCGAATTGCCCACGCTAGTAGCAATCTTAATATGACTGCTGCTAATGCTATTGCTAAACCGGTGGAGACTCGGTGTGAAACTCCATTCACCTTTGCAGCAAAGCAGGGGAAAATGCCAGCGGAGAAAGTCCCAAAACTAAAACTCATTATTGAATCAAAATAAAAATATCCTCTGTGAAATGAGCCTGTGACATGTTTTGACTCCACCTCTCAAAGAATCGGAATCGAAAGTAAGAATCGGAATCAGAATCGTTCAAATCAAACTGATGCCCAGCCCTACCTATTATCATCGTCATACTAGTACACTACGCTGGAAAATATTAAGCACCTCCATTTCAGAGTCCCTGTTATCAGATCTGTTGAAGATGCTACTGTTCATGTTTGTTAGCCTAGAAAATGTTATACGTTTCTAATGAGAGGGATTAAATGGTTCCGCAATGAGTAATGGTGAATCTTACAAGCATCATAGTAATTTTCATTGTGCCCACATTTAAGAAATGTTAAGTTTTTTTTTCATTCAAGGTTAGCTTGTGTTGGCTATAGTTTGCATGCGTTTGGTGGAGCTGTACCATTTAAGCCCATCTTTAAAAAAAAGTTAATTTATGAAAATAATCTGCTCTACAAAACAATTTATGATGTATTTATTTTTAAATGAATGTAAAATTAATCAAAACATTGCGTTTGTAGTTTGCATACTTAATTCTTTGGCAATCTATCTTTCAGTAAGGCTAATGGATTGTTCTTGTGTGCAAGCTAATAAAACTCATCTTTCCTGTTAGAGGACAATTATATAAAATGATAAAGTACTATTTGTTCATACACACATACAAAAAAAACCCCATTTATTTCTTTTTTGACATTATCAATGTACTTAACAAAGAAATTGCAGACATGTGTTGATTTAAATGGTTTTATTTGACTTCAGAGTTGAAAGTGGGCTTAAAGGGTACATGGGCTTAATAGGTACACTTACCAGCAGATAAAGAGACAGACATACAGTAGATATTCATATAGTCTGCACATTCTCTACAAAATGATCTAGAATACACCGCATACATTGTTTAATGAAATGAAACTACTTAGTAAATGTATCTCTGCTGCATACAAAGTGCTCATTAGTAGTGAAATGAGTGCTACTAATAAAAATGAAATGTGAAAAACTGAACAGCCACTGAGTTCAAAATCTACTGCATAACAGCAATGATCACAAACTTTTTTTGTCCTTATCAGTGCATAGTTTGAAAGTCGGTTCCTGAAGGTACCCTCTTCTTTCTTTTTTTCAGAGCTTTTGGCAGTGTTGTTCCTCCCTTAGGTTGGTTTTTAATGAAAATTAAAATAATGAGATAGAAACAAGGCCCGAAACACATTTTACTATGCAGATGCCAGGTCCTCTTCTGTTGCTGTGATGGTATCAAACTGTATTACTCAGTGGGCCTTCAAATGTTTGTGCCATTAAAGTGGATTTGTTATTATTCAGACGACTAGCTATAAACATGACTTTAAAAGGCTAGTTCACCCAGGATAGAAGAGTCTGTCATCATTTACCCACCCGTATGTCATTCCAGAAGATTTTTTGAACAATGGGTTGAGGAAACAGTTTTGGTGACCATTGTATTCCATTGTATGGTTAAAAAAACAAAGAAAGAGAGAAAAAAGTCTTGCAGGTTTGGAAAACATATAAACTGGCCATAAATACACGTTACAATGCCTGTTATAGCATATAGAGTTATGTTTTCTGGCACATTTCGTAATGCAACACAATTAACAATTGGGGGGTCTAATGCTATGTTATGCATTCTGACTTATTTAAACTGTTAAAGGAACACGGCGACTTTTTGGGACTTTAGCTTATTCACCGTATCCCCCAGGGTTAAATAAGTCCATACATACCATTCTCATCTCTGTGCGTGCCATAACTCTGTCTGATGCACCCACCGCTAGCTCAGCTTAGCACAAACACTGTAGGTAAACGGGTCCAGCTAGCCTACTGCTCAATAAAAGACAAAATAACGCCAACATTTTCCTATTTAAATGTTGTGATGTGTATAGTCACATCGTGTACTAAGACTAGGGAATACCCCAAAAATCTGGATTCGGTGCTCGGCCGAATACCGAATCCACTGGTTAAGATTCGGCCAAATCCGAAACCGAATCCTACTGCCATCCTCAGTCCATTATCACAGTAAACACATTAATGAAGTAAACAATGTCCACAGCAGTGTAGGGATGCTATTGACCATTTAACCGTTAACCGAAAGTAAGAACTTTGACCGGTTAATACTATCAGTTAAACGGTTTAAATATATTGATGTATCATACAAACTCTATATACCACCCGCCCAGCCCTATCCAGTAGTGAAAATGGTCATTATTTAATACTCCAGACAATCCAAATCCACATGCTGTTTCTGAGGACATTTAACTAAGCTCTTATAGTGGCCACATCTGCTAAGCTTTAAAAGGACTAAAAACACACTATGGTCTATTTTCATTTTTTCTTTCTCGTTTACAGATGTGCACTGCCTCCTCCCTCTTGTTGCTTCTAGTGTGTCTGTTTCTGTTTAACTTGAAGTATCAGAGCTACTGAAACTCAACTCTTGATAAACAGTATGCATTTTTAATAATGTGTATAATTTATTTCATCAGGATTTCTTCTGATGTTAAGGAAGCAATTTGGTTTGAAAAATCATGGACCCAGTCAGTGCAAATCCTTCCATTGAAACTGCCGTTTCTTTCCAGCCCAAACACCCCGCGGTAAGACTTTTCATTTCACATGACCACATTTTACTGTTAGTTACTGTAAAAAATAAATAAATAAATAAATAAATATATATCAGGGTTTTTCCTGGGTCAAAAATGGTCTTCGGTGGTGGCTGACAGACATGGTCATCCAAACACACACACGCACAGTAAAAAAGTACCCTACCCACGTGATCTGCAAGCGCAATACTGACTATACATTTTAAATAAATTCAAAGAAAGTTTGTAATTTTTTTATTTTGATACCTTGATGTTTGTTTTTGTTCCTCATTTTTATACTATTTACAGATAATTGTTTTGGTATATAATCATATCAATATTAAAAAAATGAACAAATAGCCTAATTTTCTGCCATATACAATTTCATAAAATTATCAGCTAGCTAATAACAACTTTGTTCTGGGTTCATTTCACTCCAGTCTAAACTAAATGATTCATAGGCTATTTATTTTACTACACATTGTGAAAATAAATAAGCTGAAAGACTGTGGATAATTAAAACGAACTCTTACACCGACTTTTGCTAAATTGGGTAAGCACACTTGTGTTCTCATTTCAGAGGTGTTCAGAGTAAATGATTAAACTGATTCGTGAGTTCAGTGTTGGACAGATCAGTTGTTCTAACCAGTCGTTAAAATTATTCGGTTCAAAGGAGTCATTAGGTCGCGAATCGGACATTAGCAGACGCGTTGTGTGCGAATCCCGTCTGTTAGAACATTGTGAAAGATTAGTCAACACAGAAAACACTTCATAACCAGATAGGATTTGTTTCCCGTTTATTTAAAGTATGGTTTATGTCAGCTGTTCAGAGAAGAGTCGACGTTTTTTGAGCGCAATTCACACCCAGCGGTAATTAAAGGAAAACATTGTCTGATAGCGCCACGTGCAACATGGATTCCGACCTTTTGATTTTGATTAACGTAATATGCGAAATATTAGAAAGTTAAGAATGCTTATTTTGAAGACAGAGAGAGCGCGAGCAGGGGAGGAGCTCTCTGATCGTTCTCTCTGTCACTCAGTTAACACAAGCGCAGCAGTCATCTATTCTACATCACTCATAAATCACAATAACTGATCAAATAAGGCTTTGATGGGAAAAAAAAATTAAATGTAGTAAAAAACCTATATATATATACAGTGAGGAAAATAAGTATTTGGACACCCTGCTATTTTGCAAGTTCTCCCACTTGGAAATCATTGAGGGGTCTGAAATTGTCATCGTAGGTGCATGTCCACTGTGAGAGACATAATCTAAAAAAAAAAATCCAGAAATCACAATGTATGATTTTTTAAAACTATTTATTTGTATGATACAGCTGCAAATAAGTATTTGAACACCTGAGAAAATCAATGTTAATATTTGGTACAGTAGCCTTTGTTTGCAATTACAGAGGTCAAACGTTTCCTGTAGTTTTTCACCAGGTTTGCACACACTGCAGGAGGGATTTTGGCCCACTCCTCCACACAGATCTTCTCTAGATCAGTCAGGTTTCTGGCCTGTCGCTGAGAAACATGGAGTTTGAGCTCCCTCCAAAGATTCTCTATTGGGTTTAGGTCTGGAGACTGGCTAGGCCACGCCAGAACCTTGATATGCTTCTTACAGAGCCACTCCTTGGTTATCCTGGCTGTGTGCTTCGGGTCATTGTCATGTTGGAAGACCCAGTCTCGACCCATCTTCAATGCTCTAACTGAGGGAAGGAGGTTGTTCCCCAAAATTTCGCAATACATGGCCCCGGTCATCCTCTCCTTAATACAGCGCAGTCGCCCTGTCCCATGTGCAGAAAAACACCCCCAAAGCATGATGCTACCACCCCCATGCTTCACAGTAGGGATGGTGTTCTTGGGATGGTACTCATCATCATTCTTCCTCCAAATAATGATTTCAAACCATGATGACTGTATTACCAACAGTAACCTTGGAAACGGTGGTCCCAGCTCTTTTCAGGTCATTGACCAGCTCCTCCCGTGTAGTTCTGGGCTGATTTCTCACCTTTCTTAGGATCGAGACCCCTCGAGGTGAGAACTTGCATGGAGCCCCAGTCCGAGGGAGATTGACAGTCATGTTTAGCTTCTTCCATTTTCTAATGATTGCTCCAACAGTGGACCTTTTTTCACCAAGCTGCTTGGCAATTTCCCCGTAGCCCTTTCCAGCCTTGTGGAGGGGTACAATTTTGTCTCTAGTGTCTTTGGACAGCTCTTTGGTCTTGGCCATGTTAGTAGTTGGATTCTTACTGATTGTATGGGATGGACAGGTGTCTTTATGAAGCTAACAACCTCAAACAGGTGCATCTAATTTAGGATAATAAATGGAGTGGAGGTGGACATTTTAAAGGCAGACTAACAGGTCTTTGAGGATCAGAATTCTAGCTGATAGACAGGTGTTCAAATACTTATTTTTATCTGATTAAAAAATCATATATTGTGATTTCTGGATTTTTTTTTTTTTAGATTATGTCTCTCACAGTGGACATGCACCTACGATGACAATTTCAGACCCCTCCATGATTTCCAAGTGGGAGAACTTGCAAAATAGCAGGGTGTTCAAATACTTATTTTCCTCACTGTATATATAGGGTTAGAAGTACTGTATGTTAAAAGATTGCAGATCGTTTAGATTAAAGTAGCTTCAGGCTGAGACTTGAAGTTGAAAGTTTAAGTTCCTTAGATTCATCTCTTTGGAAATCCCGTGCTCTCACTCTAGGGATGGGCGATATGGACTGAAAATTATATCACGATATTTTCTGTTTTTATTGCGATAACGATATAAATGACGATATAAATGTAGTACCACTCACTCACTGTTTTTGGGTACAAATGATAGCTGCATGCAGTCTTGAGAGCCTCACAAACATTGATCTAAAAGTAAAACGTATCTCATAGGCTCCTGAAATTACATAAAATAAATCAATTACAAGTTTGAAATGTAAACATAGATTCTGTATTTATTTACTCTCATTGTGCAAACAGCAAAAGTAACAATCCCAACCATGTACAAATTAAACCTGATAAAGTAACAAACAGAAACTTCCATTGTACACTCTTAGAATGTAAATATGTATGAACATGCTACCAATTAGGTAGTGCAAGTTATTACACACTCTTGTCTCATCGAACAAAGACTAAAGGTAGTGCAAAACATTGTAACAAAAAGTAACAATCCCAAATATGTCTTCAGTTAAAGTTACATTGTGTAAATAGTGCAAAACACAACTAAATTAAATAATTTTCAATTAAAGTGTAAACACTGATATAATCTTAAATTGTAAAAAATTTTAAATAAATACAGGCTGCCATGAAAACTTTGGGTACTGCAAGTTGTAACAAACTCACATACTATTGTGTAAATAATGCAAAACACAAAATAAAATAAAATAATTTTCAATTAAAGTGTAAACAACACTGATATAATCTTAAATTGTAAAAAAAATTAAAATAAATACAGGCTACCATGAACACTTTGGGTACTGCAAGTTATAACAAACACACATACTATTTAAGCATGTGATTCAGGTATCAAAATTCAAAAAGAGAACACTGCATGCTCACACCTCAAGATTTTTTGTCAAGAAGACTAACATATTTACTGTAGCTGGTTTCAGAAGGGACCTTTGGCATGTTACCACATTTCCACTAGCACTGAATACCCTCTCTGAGGGTGTACTTGTGGCGGGGATGCACAGGTATTTTTTTGCCAAACGACTGATGTTAGGGAAATTCACCTCCTGTACCTTCCACCATGTGAGGGGGTTGCTCTCACTATCTGCCAGTGAACCATGCAAATAGCCGTTTAGTTCGGCCTCGATTTTCTCTGTGTCAGAAAAACTGGTGGTCATCTCAGCAGCTGGTTTCTTGAAAAAGCTTCCTAGACTCTTCCTCTGCTTCTTTGATGCACTCTGGGCTTCTTTTGTAGATTCACCTGATGTTTCAGGGGTAGCAGCATCACTTGGCTTGACCGAAAGGGATTCCACCTCTCTGACCACTCTAGCTTTGATGACCAGGATCTCTTCTTGACTCAAATACTGCATGCGGAAGCGTGGATCAAGAAACGTTGCCATGTTTATTAGTTCCTGAACCTCTGGGTCACTGTATTTGGTGTTCATATAGTCCTGTATTGAACTTTTAATTGTCTTGGTGAGATCAGTGTCTTCATCTTTCCTCTGCAGCAGCTCGTTGTTGAATAGGTGAAGAGTAGGCTTCAAGCACGACACTGTGACATAGTTTTCAGAGGAGAGGGCATCTGTGAAATCAAGAAGAGGCCCAAGTGCCTTACTGACAGAGTCCAGGATATCAATATCCTGCCATGTAAGTACCAGATGCCTGGTTGACCGGTCAGCAGCCAGGACATGTGTGATGGCCTTCTCTTGCTCAAGCAGGCGCTGAATCATCTTCTGCCTTGATCCCCATCGTGTTGGTGATTCAGTCACAAGTTTGTGTGGAGGAAGGCCAAGTTCTACTTGAGCATCTTTGAGTGCTCGCTGCTTTTTCCAGCTGTGTGAGAATGCACAGACGACCTTCTTACAAACCCCCACAGCTCTGTCAATCCTGGGATCCCTCATGCTTCTCTCTGCAAAACAACAACAAATTGAATGAGAGTTCAGTTAAAAATGAATCTTAAATGTACACAATCAGGGCTTCAAATAACTTTTTTTGCCTGTTATGATGTAAAAAAAAAAAATTATAATATATATATATATATATATATATATATATATATATATATATATATATATATATATATATATATATATATATATATATATATATAAAGAAAAAGGTAATAATCTTTAAACCACACATTTTAATGCAACAAATTTTGTATTTAACATGATCACAATTTAATAAAAATATTTTATTAAGTAACTATTATAATGCTTTCATTTCCAGTTATTCAAAAATGATATACAGAAAGTGAAAAAACATTTACATTTTAAAAGAACAATTATTAACATTATTATCACTGACTTAAGTGTAGTGCGAGTTTATAATTTTATTATATATAAAATTCAACTGGTGGGTGTTAATATCAAGCTTTACAGCACACAAACGTACATATTACCTCTAATGAAAATGTAACTATGCTCAATGTGTGCATGCATAAAATACATTGACACTGAGAGAGCTGATGCTTACCAATAGCAATGTGTAGACAATGGCCAAAGCAAGACAGTCTTGTCCACATGTTCAGAGTGACTGCTTTTACTATATTAGCTCCACTGTCCGTTGTCAGGCACACCTGTTTCTTCTCATCTAAATCCCAATCTTGAAGAAACAGCTTTAAACCACTCGCAATGTTTTCTCCCGTGTGGTCATCTGGAAAAAAACTTGTCTGGAGGCAGCAGCTGTTCAAACTCCAGTCGTTTGTTATATAGTGGACCGTGAGGCTAATGTACGGCTCGGTCGCTCTGCTAGTCCACATGTCTGCAGTTGAGGCAAAAAACTCCACCGTAGACAGCGTTGTTTGTAACCTACTACGACACTCATCATACATTGCTGGCAGCGCCGTTTTGGAGAAATACTTTCTTGAAGGCATCTTATATCTTGCGTCGAGTTTATGGATCATTCGCTTGAATCCTACCTTCTCGACAGTTTGGAATGGCAACATGTCTTTTGCCAAACAAAACGCCACGCGTCCGTTAGTTCGGCCCATCGTTTACTTTTGTTATCATAAGGAATGCAATTTGCAAATGCGCTGGAAATTTTCGTCTGAGTAGGACATTTCTTAACTTGAGGCTTACTTGATGATGACTCTTTCTCCTCACGCATCTTCATATTTTCTTCATACTCAGGTTTGTGTCTGTATTTAAGATGGTGGAACAAATTGGATGTGTTTCCACCCTTTGTAACCACCGTTTTCTTGCAAACTTTGCATATAACGGTCGTTTGCTCCACATCTGATTTTCTATAACCAAACCAGTTCCAAATTGTTGAGGTAGCGCCTCGTTTTGCAGTTAACTCCTCCTCAGCTTCACTGCTGCCGTCCGCCATTGTTGTTTTCGCTCTACATGCGAGCTGCGAATGCATCGCAGACCGTCGCACACAGAAATGCGTCATCAACTAAGACTTATCGTTATTATCGCAGGAAGACAAATTCTTATCGCAGGGAGGATTTTTACCGGTATATCGCAAACGATAAGATATCGCCCATCCCTATCTCACTCGCTCGCTCAACAATGCCAGTAATGTAGTGTGTCCTATACAGTGTAAACTTTGACTTCCATAGTATAGAAAAAAAATACTATGGAAGTAAATGTGGCTCATCATCTTTTGTGTTCAGCAGAAGAAATAATATATACAGTTCAAAAAACATAAATAATACAAATAACATTTATTTGAAAGAGAAATCCTTTTATAAATGTCTTTACTGTCACTTTTTGTCAATTGAGTGTAGCCAGTGTAAATATTGCCTTGTCAGTGTACAAAATATGCTACATGGAGGCCAATATATCTATAAACAACAAAGGACTGCGCTCTTTCATATTTTCACTCATCTCAACTCTCTTCAAATCCACCTATTTCTAGAAGATAATTGAATTCATAACTCAGACCAGCTGCAGGCGATTAGCCTAAACGCCATCCCATCTTCTCCCAGCTGTTGTTGGCAGTGTTGGTTTACCCCTGAAGAGCTGCTGACTTTGAGTTCACCTGAACAGTGCTCATATGTAGATTATCTATGATTCAGTCCACATGAGGGTTCTTGATTGGGTCTTTGATCATCTAGTAATCCTCTTATTCTAGGGCAGGTTGAATAAATAAAACAAATAATGAGCTACTGTCAAGTCACCTTTATTTATATAATGCTTTATACAATACAGATTGTTTCAAAGCAGCTTTACAGGGAAAAACATGGAAATGACGAAACGGTGATGCTATTTGCACTAGCCACGCCTAACAGTGCCTGGTTGGGCCAAACAAGATATAAAAAAAGAATCTCAGCAAATACTTTTTATATAGAATAGTGTTGTCACGATACCAAAATTATGACTTCGGTACGATACCAGACTAAAATACCTCAATACGATACTGAATCGATACCATGGCAAAAAACTGTAAAAGTAATTGAATTAAGGATGCCGATATTTATTGGCGCTTTTTTTTTAAATCAATTTACAACCATCGCAATATCGGCTATATCATGAGAAAGGCCTATATAACAAACCAATGATTTATTAATGAACTGCGTGAAGGCACTGAGCTGTGTAATGTCTGCTGCATAATCCAAGATTATATGTAATATTCCTGCTGCGCTGCTGTCTGTGTTTTAATGTTTATCAAACAACAAAAGACCAACAAACAAAAAAATAAATCGCTCACTACTCTTGACTAAACTTTCATAAGGATTCATTTCCGCGATGCGGACAACGCAGACAGAATCCAGTCATAAAAACGAAATTTACTGCATAATGCAGAATGGCACGAAATGTTTTGATGAATAAATAAAACGCTGGTCAGCCACTTAAATCAATCGCGATATATATACTAGTGTCTGTGAATATTAAGCCCCAAAAAGACTTCTTAAATATGAATCCTGCATGTTTCTCTGTCTCTGTAAATGAATAGAGACGCGCGGCTTCATTTAGCCTAACGTTACCTCTTTCTCACACACACACACACTCACACACACACTGAAACTCGCAGTGTTTTTCAGCCTCTGCCACCTCAATATGAGACACAAATGCATTAGTCACTTCATGAGCATTTTACCATTTTATTCGACAAAATCTCTCTCTCTCTCTCTCTCTCTCTCTCTCTCTCTCTCTCTCTCTCTCTCTCTCTCTCTCTCTCTCTCTCTCTCTCTCTCTCTCTCTCTCTCTCTCTCTCTCTCTCTCTCTCTCTCTCTCTCTCTCTCTCTCTCTCTCTCTCTCTCTCTCTCTCTCTCTCTCTCTCTCTCTCTCTCTCTGGTGAATGTTAAAAATCCAGTGTATGTTCATTAGAAATTATTTGATAATGTAGCAATAAACTAGCTAGTAGGCTATGAGTTAATAATATATATATATTTAAATTACAAAATTTCTAATAAGAGGGCAAGTGACAAATATTGGTATCGGTATCGGCCAATAATTGTTCATTAAAATCGGTATCGGCCCCAAAAAATCATATCGGTGCATCCCTAAATTGAATAATATGACAGAACTTACTATTCATTGTTTTATCATTGTTTAGGGTTAAAAAAACCCTAAAAACTCACTTGGCCAGCATGTTCCGGCCCTGCCCTGCCCTGCTTCACACAGAATATTAGGTCCGGCCCTTTAAGAGCTGCACGCACGGACCAAAATCATTGTAACACCCGATTTCTCATTCAACTCTGTTCACTAAAGACATATCCGACTATGTTTACCCGAATACTCGCCAGTACGTGCATTTTTACATATTTTTTACCATTCAAACTGGCGTCGTGATCGCGAGTGAAAGGTGGCCGCCCCGCACTTCTGTTGCTTTTTTTTTCCTGAGCTGTGCGTATATATGTGACTGTTCTGCTTCCATTGTTTAGTGAACGGTGGAAGCAGAGCTCACACACACGTCCTCACTACTGTTGTCACACATCGACGCAAATTAAGAAATACTGCTCTTATTAGAGTGCTGTCATTTAGGGCTGGTTCGAATACCAGTTTTTGAGCTTCGAAGCTTTGGTAGTAATCAACATTGAATATTTCGAAGCTTCGGAGGGAAGGAGCTGAACATATCCTTCTCTCTAATAAAGGCTGGAATCTGGAGAAGTGAAGTGGCGCGCCTCACATGGGCAGGGCTTAGCCTATATGCTCCACGAACAGGCAATGAACTAGTGATACAAAACACACAGGTCTGTTACTTCCCAGTTTTGATATATTATAGTAGCTAGTAAAAATAATTCTGTTCGGTTATAGAACAGACTAACTACAGCCCTGCATTTCTGTCCCTGGGGCCGAGCTTCTGGACAATTTTTACGTCATACCTCAAACGCGGGCTTTTTCCTTCATTTTATATTTTAGACATTCATTAATTAAAAGAAACAATGAGGTGTGCTGTGCTGGTGGAAACAACATGAGACCATGACACCATGACTGTCAAGACGGCTCGCACAGTGTTTAGAGTATCGCCGCAAATGAGTAAAGCAAGTCAACGCGCAAACTGCGGAATGTCTTAGATGCTTAGATGCTCTTACAGTACTTGCGTCACTTGTTCTGATATTGCAGTCTTTGATCTTGAAATGAGCTGATGAATATAATGCAGCTCATATCTGTTGCTTTCGTTGACATGAACTCTGTTAAATGTGCATAGGCTAGCTCAAGAATTGAAGATCGGATTTATATTAATTTTGCGGAGAGGTGTAAGGTAAGACAACCTGCCTGTTTTTTATTTATTTATTTTTGAACATGTTACTCCAAAAAAAAAAAAAGGTTCTATATGGCACTAAAAGTGGTTCAAAAGTGATAGTATAGACAAGCAAGACAAGTCAAGTGTTGATTTAAGAGGATAAATGGATCAAACGTGTTGTTAACTCACTGTTGGCCGCTTGGTCGTTACTTTAAAAAAACAAAAACTAATTTAACAAACAAAAAAATGCTTTAAACATTTTTCTAAATTAACTTAGTAAAGAAACGAAACGAAATATAACTACTTTGACATCAAATACAAAACTGAACTATTGTAATGGCTGCAACGATGTGTAATAGGGAGGAATGTTTACTCAAAAAAAAAAACGCTGTTGCACTAAAGTTTCGGAGGTTATGGAGAAAGTAACCATTTACCGTTAAGACTCTTCACCTTCCTTTGGCACTGAAGCCACGTTATTCTGTGTCCCCGTTCTTCCATTTTGTGTGCTATTTTTTCAAAAACGGAGCGGTTACGGTAGGATCCTTCTAGTTTAGCTTGAATTTAATTATCTCCCCATATACTAATTAGGTCTAACACCTCACTCTCCCTCCAGTGACTCGCTCTATCGCTGTTCTCCATATCTAGTCAAGTTTTTAATGTTACTGTCTGTTGTGTCTAGGGCTAACTCGTCGGTGCATAATTGTGACAAATGTCGACGTAAAAGTCGCATCAAATCCGCCTTGGTTGTTCACACTGCGGCCGCATTGAAAAAAATCAGATCTGGGTCTGATTCAGGACCACATATGTATGTGGTCTAAATCTGATTTGAAAAAATCAGATCTGGGCAAGATTTGAGTGTTCACACTACCTCTGAAGAAGTCTGACCTGGTCACTTGACCCCCCAAAAAATTGGATTTGGGCCACTTTTGCCTGCAGTGTGAACGGGGCCATTGTGATGCTTGAAGTGTTTTATATCTATGGATTTTATTATAAGTAAGAAAAGTCCAGTGTTGATTTGAGAGGCTAAATTGATCAAACATACGGTTAACTCACTGTCAGTCGCTGGCCGCTTGGTCATTAAAAAACTTTAAAAAACTAAAACTTTAATTTAACAAACAAAAAAATGCTTAACATTTTTCTAAATTAACTTAATAAAGAAACTAAATGAAATATAATTACTTTGACATCAAAAACAAAACTGAACTATTTTAATGGCTGCAACGATGTGTAGGTCTAATAGGGAGGATACATTTTTTTTATAAAAAAATTACGGGACTCGGGCCGATAGTTTTGGTAAGCTGTCAGACACTGCCGAGCTAGGGCCTCAGCGTCTAGGGCCAGGGCTGGGCTATAGGGCCTAGATTTGAGGCCCGTGCAGGGCTCTAAGACTAACTACAATTAAAAAATTGAACGTGCCACTTGAGCCAAACTAACGGGCGTCTCAGCACATCAGCAGCAGCAGTCAGATCATATTCTTCACAAGAGCGAGGAGCTAAATTTCAAGATGATCGCGACACTGTGTATAAATTATTATATTTCAACAACGAATTGGAGAAAAAAATATTGTATAATTAGATTTAGAAGTTAATGCAAAAACTGCCTCATGTGAAGTTTACATGTTTGCACACAATGTGTTATTTGAGTGTTGATTGTTATACCTAAAAATAAATAGCAACTGAATTTAGGCTAATAGTTTGGGCTCTGTTGTTAACCTTTAATATTAATGTGTAAGTAAGGGCTCCCTATATAGTTTACAGCATTCTCTTCAATAAACTTTTAGTTATAATTGAATTAATTTAAGGACAGATGATTTTTTTCAGTAAACCACTGTTAAATAAAAATAAATAAAAAGCAATTTTGTAAAACTGCTGTACCAAACATGTACCGAACCGTGACTTCAAAACCGAGGTACGTACCGAACCGTCAGTTTTGTGTACCGTTACACCCCTAATGTACATGCTTGTGTTTTTGAGAGAATAGCGTTTAAAAAATGTTAAACTGAATTAAAGCCTCAAAACACACAATAGATATTGTTAGCCTCATAGCATAATTGCCTAAGTCATTTGTTGGCCAAATATGATCTGGGCAATTATGCTATGAGGCTAACGATATGTGTCCACAAGACTTTTGACTAATGGGTAATGTTGCCTAGAGTTTTTTCTTCAAACTGATGTGAGATTCATTGTGCCTACTCATTCACATAAAACAATATATTGATTTACATTTTGTAAGACACTTTTTATTTACAAAGCCTATATGCAAAGGCGTGTGAATCATCATGAATAATGCTGTACACCTGGAGACAAAGGAACCCATAATGATCCTTTGAGTCAGGTATGTGACTGAGCGAGCTAAGGAACAGGACAAAAAAATATATATTTTGTTGTAGTTTATTTAGAATGTAGTTAACAAAGGCACATTACAAAGGCCTATTATATTTTAAATTATCAAAATATTTGACTACTATTTGTAATGTTTTTGAAAGAAGTCTCATGCTAAAAAAGCCCAGTAATATTGTGACACTGAACACACTCAGTATTCAGTGAATACAAATGACTAAACTGAATAATTGGTAATGATGAATGTTATAAGTAATATAAGTAAAATATTTGGGATTTAAAACAACATAATGCAATGCAATTATGGTTTCAAAGAGTGTAGGGTGAATTCAGGTTGCTTGCGACACTTTTTTCCCAGTCATTTCGATGCCAAAAATTTCTGAATCATTTGATTCAGTCCCTTTCATAAATCAACAAATATTAAACAAAAAAATAACATTAGGCTATAATATTTAAACATCAATATGAAACAAAATACGTTTTAACGGATACACCAAGTAGCCTATTGTACACAAAACACATAGCAACTGAGCAGAACTTTGCTAACAAAAGCTTTATTGATGTGACACTAGGCTATTTTACAGTAAACACTTCATAATCTGTCCAAAACAGGCCAAATAAATGTTGTCTAAACAGTCTTACGTCTATGACATTTTATGTTGCAGCAGGATTCATATTTAAACTGTCTTTAGCGGTTAAATATTCACAGAAACTAACAGAATAAACTTGCCTCACAATCGGCTGGCAGTTACTCTTAGAAATAAAAGCTTTTTCTGAGGTAAATTATTCCAGGATTATTCCACAACACGTCTCAAAACGATGTAAAGTACATGCAGGAATGTTGATGTGTTTATTTGAGTTGATGTGGGTGTTGACTCTGCTCACATGGATCGCGTAGTATCTGAATCTCAAAAGAGCGCACGCTCCATAGACGTGGCGCATTAGCGGAAAATGAAGAGGCGCGTGAACGACTGACATCTCTCTCTTTTCAAACAGATTACATAAACAGAAAATATTTGTTTTCATTTTGATTTACATTTAAAACCTGACATTTCAACGTTTCTTTAGACATATGTCTCATGTTTGTGTGACAAGTATTCACTAAGTTAGAGTTAATTTTCGGAAGATAATCTGAGTATACGTCATTGAGTGTTCACAAATATAAGCACAGTGTAATAGAGTAGTAAAAATTTAAGAATGTCACATTCGTCTTCGATTATATTCATTTTGACAAGAAAAAGAACACTGAAGATGACAAAAGCTTTGTTTACATGAGCATCAAAAATCTGATTTTTGTATCCCACTAAAAAACCTTTGAAATCTGATTAAAATGAGTCCTGAACGGTCCTATTAAATTTCAAAGTAGTGTGTCCTGGCCCTACCATTACTATGGCAACCTCTATAGATGATGACTGTCTAAATGAAAATATCTGATTTCATCACTTGCAAAATTGTTTGGAAAAACAAGCTAAAATTGGATGTATTGTGAACCAAGTCAAAAAGCTCTTTGATAAATTTTTCAGAAGCTGCTTCCCCTCAATCGCTGATGAAAATGACCTGAAATTGATTCAATTTTTGATTGGTTCATTAGCGTTGCTGTAGCAGATTGAAAAATGTTATCTTTGTTTGTAATGATGGTGATTATCATAATCAGATTCAAAGCACAGCACCAGGTAAGCGTAAGGTAACTCTTGCCGCAGTTAATGAATGCACACACACGACAAAAAAGCTCTTACACACACTGTCAGGAGTCAATCATGTGGAACCTTTGTGGGATCGTTATAGTTTTTTTTTTTTTTTTTTCTATAATTGATGAAAGACATAGATGTACTCACCTGGTCAGGAGTGAGGTTGAAAACTTGTCAAATTAGATGGAGTTGCAGAAGTAATAACTACCAAATTATTGAACTACTCAGAAATGCACACAGTTTTCTGAGTAAGGGTTCAACAAGCAATTTTCCCCTTTTTTCCGGAGTATATTAGGTAGGAGAGAGAATTTTCTGCACAGAGCCATAACAATTCTTGGTAATGCAAGTGGGTTCAGTACCATGCAGACTTTTTGTCCAAAACGATTCTTTAGAATAGTGCAAAGTTTGTTTTTGTCTTTTTCCTAACTGTTTAGTGTCAGTGATGGTCCAAGTGCCGACATTTATTTTAAATCGTAAGAAATACACTATATTGCCAAAAATATTGGGACACCCCTACAAATCACTAAATTCAGGCATTACAATCACTTCCATGGCCACAGATGTATAAAATCAAGCACCTAGCATGCAGACTGCTTTTATAAACATTTGTGAAAGAATGTGTCGCTCTCAGGAGCTCAGTGAATTCAAGCATGGCACCATGATAGATTGCCACCTGTGTAATAAGTCCATTCGTGAAATTTCCTCACTACTCAAGGGTATGAAACATACACACAGTATGTTTTTTGTATCGAAAAGAGTTTGAGTCTTAAATCCTGATGATGCAATGTCTGTTTATATTTGTTCTTCATTATTATAACAGATTATTCAATATCGTATTTATGTATTTAAAGCATTTCTTATTTAATCTGAAATGTATGTATTTAAAGCATTTCTTATCTAATCTGAAATTTAGGCTTGAACTATCTCGCTTTGCATGTAATGAGTCTATATAATATATTAGTTACACCTTTCAAGTTGAATTACTGAAATAAATGAACTTTTCCAAGACATTCAAATTTATTGAGATGCACGTGTGTGTGTGTGTGTGTGTGTGTGTGTGTGTGTGTGTGTGTGTACACATACATACAATCACAATGCATTGACGATGCACTGCATCCTCATGTTTATAATTTTGTCAGTCAGTTATATGAACTGAACCTTTAATTTTACCTGCTTAAAGTAAACACGCTTCTTGAATGTATCAAACATCAAACAAAACTCAAGTCTGGGCTCAGAAGACAACAGGAGCGTTTAGAACAAATACACAATATACTAAAAGCCACTTCAGGATGTGGTCTGGCCGCATTACAGTGAAAGCTAAAGTCTAAATGCATCTAGTTGTTGAAATATTTTACTCCTCCCAACAATACTAAAAAAGAAATGTGTGAGAGCGTTACGGGCTATATGACATGTTATAGCCGGATATGACAGAGCTACTGAAGCACGCAGATGAGCAGCTGCGGATCTCTTCATCAAGCCAGCGCACAAACTACCGCAAATAAAACCGAGAGCAAGTCGCAGGTGCTCAACATACAATCATATTCATTAAAAGTAAATAAAACGAATTACATCTTACCAGTGCTGTTGCCGCGCTCTCTCCTATTGCAGTCTTTGATTTTGAAATTAGATTTTGATTTTGAAATGCAGCTCATATCTGTTGTTTTCGGTGACGTCAACTCCATTAAATCTGCATATAGTGCGGGAATTGGAGAACGGATTTATATCCGTTTTGCAGAGAAACATTTATGTGACCAAGTGTAAATGAAATTATGCATTTACAGATCAGATATCTATCTGATTTATCAAAACAAAGTTACCAGGTGTAAACAGGCCCTTTAAGAACTCTAACGTTGATATCATTTGATCCATTTTTGGCTGAGCTGGGTCCACCTTGGCACTGACAGTGATTTTGATGCATCAAAGAAACGATTCATTTCGACACCCTTAGTATGCATGCATGCATGCATACATACATACATGCATACATACATCCATCAGGCATAACATTTTGACCACAGTTAGAACCAGGATGCAGGATGCAGTGTGATGCTTTGGGCAATGTTCTGCTGGGAAACCTTGGGTCCTGCCATCCATGTGGATGTTACTTTGACACGTACCACCTACCTAAGCATTGTTGCAGATCATGTACAACCTTTCATGGAAACGGTATTCCCTGGTGGCTGTGGCCTCTCTCAGCAGGATAATGAACCCTGCCACAAAGCAAAAATGGTTCAGGAATTGTTTGAGGAGCACAACAATGAGTTTGAGGTGTTGACTTGTCCTCCAAATTACCCAGATCTCCATTCAATCGAGCATCTGTGGGATGTGTTGAACAAACAAGTCCGATCCATGGAGGCCCCATCTCGTGACTTACAAGACTTAAAGGATCGGCTGCTAACAACTTGGTGCCAGATACCACAGCACACCTTCAGAGGTCTAGTGGAGTCCATGCCTCGACGGGTCAGGGCTGTTTTGGCAGCAAAAGTGGGACCAACTATATATTGTTATGCCTGATCAGTGTATATATATTTATTATTTGTAAAATATTTATATTTTACTGATAAAACCAAAGCATTCGATTCTTATCGGATCTGAAATGTGAGCTGAAGTAGTGCTGGGCGGTATGACCAAAAAATTATATCACGGTATATGACGGTATTTTTTTCCCCTATGCATGACTGGGTGTTCACCACATTTTCTACTGATTGAGAGAGGATATACTGCAGTAGATTGACAAGAATGCCCTTTTTTACTGTCATGACGAGTGAATATTGTAGAAAAACAAAGCCCCACAAAATGATGCTGTGCGGAGAGAACAACCAATAAAACACATGCAACACACTCATTACAGACACATGCATATTAAAATATGACCATGGAGATAGAAAAAAGAGTTGAGGGCACCGTAAGCATTTTAAAAACCTAACCCTATATAACAACAAACTGACAAAACGAGGGAGAAACGCGGAAGAACATTTAAAAGGTCGAAGGATATTTGCAATACATTTAAGAGCACTACAGTCTCTGAACAAATGACACATGTCAGTTTAACACAGAAAGAATAAAGCAGTAAAATTTTTGCCCATTCTTCTTTGAATTGTTAGTCTATTTATTAACTTACATTGTCTTCTGTGTAGCACAATAACCCATTGTGTCAATGCGGTCGTGATCAGACGTACAGTTCAGTGTCCTTTGCATAACGTTACATTTCATTTGAAGAAGACGTGATGAAACGTGTGCATACACGCTGCCGGTTTATGTTTAGAGCACTAGAGTATATGAAATATGTCCATAAAAAAAACTTTCTCGCTCGCTCCGATCTATATGTGCTATAATATGATCCATGTGGAGAATGTTAATCTCAGCTCCGCACAAAAAACGCTCTCTCTCGCGCACCGGGTGTAGTTTGAATTCTCCGTTGTAATCAAGGGCTGAATCCGAAATCGCCCCCTATAACCTCAAATAGGGCATTATTTGAGGGACAGCCATCTGTAGTGGTGTCCAAAACCATATTGGACGTTATTGAGTGCACACATTGCACCGCAGTAACGAGTGTACAGCCGATGTACACACAACGGCTGTCCGAATTCAGTCACTCGTTTTCATTTACTCTTCCAAGTGAACAATATAAGTGGATAACGTAGGGAATAGTGAATGAGGCTTTAGGGGGTGATTTCGGACCTACCATAGGCTGTGAATCAATCTCAGATGTGCTCTCATTACAGTGCAACAGTGAGACGTGACCCCTCTCAAACAGTGACATGCTGCGCCGTGTTTCGAACGTCCGAACGCGACATATACCGGTATTGCGGTATCATCAAAATTCATATCATAACAAAAATAAATACCGGTATTCGGTATGAACCGGTATACCGCCCAGCACTAAGCGGAAGGGAATTTTAATAAAAACATTACAGCCTGATGCAATTCCTCTGGATGTCAGACTATATTCTCTTGCTTTTATTACTCCAAATACAGACATTATGGTGTCTGTGAGCCCAAGCTAAGGAAACATTACCAGCAGAAATAATTTTCGGTTGAAAGGAGATTAAAATAATTAACCTGGGAACTGGAGCCCCCTATCCATTATGCAGTCTTATTTAATAATTGACTGCTGTAAGTGATATTTCCCACACAGACAATTAGGGACTTTGTATTGGCGTCTGTTGTTGAGGCAGCTTTGAATGATGATAAATCAGTCTTACTGTCGCCAGCCATGTCTCTTATCCGTCTCTGCTAAAATGTTGTTATTAGTACTAATTTAAATTGATATCATCTTCAGTGGAAATCTTTCAGGGGACGACACTTTGTCACAAAGGCCCAAATGGATTGTGATTCAATTGCGACACAGTTGTAGTAACCACTTGTGAATAATTTAATATTCCATCCCTTTGTTTGCATTCAAACGTTGAGCTTTCCCGCTTTGATGTTGGAAAATGTGAAGCAATCATAGAAAATGAAGCGATCATAGAAAAGATAAAACTGGAACATGTTGCATCCCGGCGCAGAGAACAAGGCTGCGTTTTTGGATGGAGCATTGTTTCTTATTTCCGCTTGAAATAAATAGCTGACGCTTTTATCACACTCAGTGCCAGTTTCAAATCTTTATTTTATTCCTTCCTCTGTGTTCCGGCAATCCCTTTTATATGTTTCTGTGTGTGTGTTTCTCCTTTTGGTAGCTGTCGTGGAGTGTGAAAATCAGGAAGAAGTTGAAAAGCGTGGCTCCTTTCCTGGGCAGGTTCAGGCCGCTGGTTGGACAGTGCTGTCACCAATGCACCCCAGAGAGCCTGGTGAGAAAACGAGAGGGATGAAAGGATTATTTGAAGATAATAAAAGGACAAACAGCCAGTGGCAGATGGGGAAGTACACAGATTTAGGCTCACCTGAAAACCTCAGACACTGCTTTCACAAACCCATATCATGAGGGACGATCAAAGGGATTTCAGAGCTCCAGCAAATGTGTTACTTACGGTAGGAATAGCAAGAAAAAAGGGATTAGTAGTGGAGAGAAAAATAATGAACACTCAAGAGCATGCCATGCTATGAAGAGCTTTTCAGAAAACTGCAGATGACTAAGCTTGTTTTCAGCAGCACTGGTCCCAGTGGGCACATCGTGCTGAGAGCTGGGATGTGAGGCTAATGGAGCATTAATCAGAGGGTTATTGGATCGAACCTCTCCTGAACTAATCTATTAATCTCAGGCCAGCCAGCCAGATAAATCATATTTGAGCTATCTGGTGTTTGTATTAAAAGTCATTTAAAAATCGTGCTTGGATTTGATTTAACAGCCCTATCAAATAAATCTGTACAGAGATGCACTGTGTTCCAAATTATTATGCAAGTGACACATCAGTAGGATTTCAGTGCAATAAACATTCCGATTTAATTTTTTCAAAGAAAGTGTTTGTTTCTCCATATTTTTTGTAGATAACTGGTATCAATCTCAGACAGGTTTAAGTAGTTTGCCAGGTCTACTTAGGTAAATGGAAACCCTACTTGAAGAGGTACTTCACATTAAGCAAGTCACAGTTCTCATGCAATATGGGGAGAAGGAAAGATCGTTCTGAAGATGAAATGGTGCAATGTTATGCAAAAGGCATGAAAACTAATATTGTGTGAAAACTGAATGTAAATTATCGAACTATCCTAAGATTTTTGAGTGATTGCTGGTGTCTCTGGAGTCTCAAGAACCTATCCATGCAGCCACCTCTTACCAAAGCTCACAAAGAGAAACGGTTACAATGGGTTTAGAAGACTCCATTTTGAAATGGTTTTAATCACTGACGAATGCTGTACTACAATGGATGGTCTCTAGATGGATGGATTTCTGGATGTTTGGTGAGTGGTCACCCTGTTCCAACAACACTGCAACGTCAGCAAGGAGCCTAGCGGGTGATGATTTGGGCTGGAATATTGGGAAGTGAGGCAGATGGTCCCTTTAGGGTCTTTGAGGCTGTCAAAATGACTTCTGTAAGAAATGTGGTGTTTATAACTGACCATTTCCTGCTGTGGTATAAAAAGATAGATTTATTCTGAAATAAAAGGATTTTCATTCAGGACAATGCACTATCCCATGCTGCAAAAAATGGCAATAAAACTGTTTGAAAATGTTTTCTACACCCACTGTAAACATTTCTCTTTGTGAGCTTTGGTTAGAGGTGGCTGAAATGCAACTTTACACACAACTGCCAGCTTGCATGGAGAGATTCTTGAGACTCTAGAGACACCAGCAGCTTCAAATACCTGTTTGTTGCTCAACACTTGCTGTTTTTATAGCTGTCCTTTTAATACAATAATTGTTTTGACATAAACTTTCCTTAATAAGCCTTTATCTGACCTAGTTCTCTTGTGCTGTACGTTACTCACAAATCTTCAATAATCTCCATTCAGTTTTCACACAATATTAGTTGTTTTCAAACCTTTTACATAACTTTGCACCATTTCATGCTTTTCATCTTCAGAAAGATCTTTCTTCCTCCCCATATTGCATGAGAACTGTGACTTGCTTAAGAATGTGGAACAACCTCTTTAAGTAGGGTTTCATTTACCCAAGTAGACCTGGAAAACTATTTAACAAACCTGTCGGAGATTGATACCAGTCATCTTAAAAGATATGGAGAAAAAAATAAATCGGAATGTTTATTGTACTGAAACCCTACTGATATGTCTCTTGCATAATAATTTGGAAAACTGTGTAGGGATGTAGCAGCCACAATAATTGTACTTAATAATTGATATCTGCCCCCTCTAGCTTTACTGAGATAATTACTGACAATCAGTGCCTTAAAGGAATAGTTGTTTACACAGTCATGTCATTTTGTAGAGTACAAAAGGAGATGATTAGCTGGATGTATCTCTTTACTATAGACGCCTGTTTCTGGAGAAAAAAAAAAACATATTTTTGCAACAGGTTAAAATAATAGTCACATTGTGAGACAAAGGCCATAAGCTGGTTTCACAGACAGGGCTTAGATTAAGCCAGGATTTGGCCTTAGTTAAATTAGGACATTTAAGTAGCTTTTATAAACGTGCCTTAGAAAGAAAGAAAAAAAACATTATTGGTGTGCATCTTGAGACAAAACAATGGCACTGATATATTTTAAGATGTCAGTGCAAGTTGCTTTCAGTTAAGACCGCTCAAACATGCACTGTAGTATGGGACTAGACTTAAGCCTTGTCTCTGAAACCAGGCAAAAAAGTTGCAATCCCCTCAACTCTGTGACAAAAAAGGTTTTAATAATGTAAAATCTGCTGTAACACATCTTAACTTGCCATATTTGAATACACTACAGACAATTTTGGGGTTGATAAGATTTTTAATGTTCTTGAAAAAGTCTCTTTTATTCACGAAGACTGCATTTATGTGATAAAAAAACTGCAAAAACAGTAATATTGTGAAATATTACAATTTAAAATAATTTTCTTATAAATTTTCTTAAATAACTTATCAGTGTTGAAAACTTGTGGTGCTAAATATTGTTTTGGAATAATTTTTTTCAGGATTATTCACTGAAAAAATGAGAACCAGACATTACACAAACTTTCTAGATAAAAATATCTTACTGACCCCAACATTTTTACCAGTAATGTATGCAAAAATCCTCCCTAAAGAAGAATATTTTCAGTGAATAGTTACCTAAATTTCAGTTTATTCTGTAAATAAACAGTTTAGTTTTTTTTTTCAGGAACTAACTTTATGATTTATAAGTGCTTTCTATGCTGCTGCACAGAAAAGATGATACACAAGTTATTAATTTACCTTTTCAACAGATTTTTACAAATAGCTCTTTATTCCAGAAGGAATCAGTTTGTTTTGAGAGCTTTGAAGAGCACTGATGGCTGCAACGGTTTTGATCATGTTAGTTATGGTTGACCTAAATGGCAGCAAAGCACTGCCATAAAATGGCACATTATTCCAACTTCTATATTCACAACCTTTCAAATAAGTCTGTTCTAGATATTTTTTTAATTCATTGTTGAGAGCTGATGCAGCTGCTTGAAAATACTAATTGTATGGTAGCTCACTTAAAGGTCCCGTTCTTCGTGATCCCATTGTTCAAACTTTAGTTAGTGTGTAATGTTGCTGTTAGAGCATAAATAATACCTGTAAAATTATAAAGCTCAAAGTTCAATGCCAAGCGAGATATTTTATTTAACAGAAGTTCCCTTTCAAAGCCTACAGCGAACGGCTGGCTTGGACTACATCCTGGTACTTCCTTCATAAATGACGTCAGTAGAACAGTAGAATAGACTAACCTCCGCCCACAAGAATACGCGAAAAAAGGGGGCGTGGTCTTGTTGCTGTCCCACGTGGAGAAGAGGACGTGTCGCGTGGAGAAGAGGAATTGTTGCGTTTGAGTGCGTTTGTCGCCATGTCGTCGAGACGCTGTTATTTTCATCCCGGAGTCAAATCACCTTTGTTTGGCCTTCCCAGGGACGCTGTAGAGATCATTACGCGCATATATCTCCCGTTAAGAGGTGTGACCTTTCCACGTGAGCTAAGCTGCGGTCAAATTACAACACGGGAACCGCTGGCACAATCAGAACTCGTTACGTATTTCTGAAGGAGGGACTTCATAGAATAAAGGAAGTCATCAGCCGTTTTTAGGACAGTAAAAACAGCGGTATACAGATAAGTAAATTGTGTTAAAAATACTTAAAAAAAACGTAATATATAATACTTAAAATATTTTTTACACGCGAAACATGAACACATGCACACTGTAAACACAATCAAAGCTTCAAAAAAACACGAAGAACGGGACCTTTTAACTAACCCAGTCACATTGATTAAAAAACACTTTTTTTGCCTACTAACCGAAATCTATTTTATTAATTTATTTTAAACAAATATAAAGAAAGCAAAAACAAAACAATAAGGAACTAGCATTTTTAAATGTTTTATTCTATCATCGAGATACTTGCATGATATAATTACTTGCGTGTCACCATATTTTGAGAAAAATATTTTGGAAGTAATTTATTCAGGCAAAAATTTTGAATGTCTTTCAGGCTGTGATTTATAGTGGAACTAATAGGGTGCTATTTTGAACACTAAAAGGCTTCCCTAAAGTGTGTCATTATCTCAGTCTATATAGGACAGCAGAACAGACTCTGAACCATGATGGTGGCTGGTTAGCGAGCTTTCCATCAAGTTTGATCAAATATCCTCTTGCCACTCTCAGGGTCTGAAGTTGCTGTGTAATACTCCTCCTCTGGGCTTTCAGAACCTGACGTGCGTGAACGAGACACACACCGGGTAAGTGCACATCCTTCACTCGACTCAAGCCCTCCCCATCCGGGCCATTAAAATAACAATGCATCACTCCAGCTTCAAACTGCTCGAGTGTAATTACTGTTACAGTAGTGTAAACTACTGTTTGTGTTTCTGACTCACAAGCCTGGCACATGCACTTCAGTTGCAAATTAAAGAGTCCTAGAATAACTTTCCCCTTATTTTTTACATTGCAGACCCACAATCGAGTGCACTTCCACAATCCCTCTATCTTTTTGTACACTTTCCGCCATGCACACACCAAAGCTAGGGAAGATACTTTAAAGCTGCAGCTTTCCAAGCACAAGCTACTCGGTTAAACCTAGTTCAGCTAGTCAAATTTTTTACTTGGCTTCAGTATACTAACAAAAAATATCTAGCTACAATAAAGCTACTTAAGGCTTCAGTGTGTTTTATATATATCTGTAACTAAAAAAAAAAAAGTGTGTGGTCAGTAAGATAGTTTTTATTTTTATTTTTTAAGAAATGTATACTTTTATTCAGCAAGTGTATGTATTAAATTAATCAAATCATAGGGGGGAACACATTGTAATGTCTTGTGTTGTTCTCCTTTCTATTCATCAAAGAATCCTATAAAAATGTATCATCGTTTCCACAAAAATTAAGCAGCAAGTGTTTTCAACATTGATAATAAGAGAGTTCCTTGAGCACCAAATCTGTAACACATGGGTGTTGTTTTAATCGCACAAAGACGAAGAAAACATGGAAACAGGCTTTAATCAGATAATCCACAGAATACAGGTACGAATTGCAGGGGTAACACATCCACATATAACATGTACGACACCAGACAAAGAACAGAACCAAACGGAGTATAAATGTACAGGAACTAATGAGATAATTGACAGGATAGGTGAAGAGAATCAATAATCAGACACACTGGGAAACTGGGTCAAATGACAAGCAAAGGGAGAACAGAACCGCAACACATTGAACAAAACATAACCCTGACAAAATCAGCATATTAGAATGATTTCTGAAGCGTAATATCTGAAGTGTAATATCTCATAAAAAGCTTAAAAATTCACTAACATTAATTGGATTTCCCAATGCTGCCTGAGAGAGTTCAGGAGATTAAATTTGATTAAAGTCTGTAACACTGTGTCCTACCTAGACTCCCCACGACGCGATAAAAGGTATTTTTTTCCAAGTTTTTGTCCTAACCAGCCACACCAGCGATTATGTGATGATTCTTTTTTTAGAAAAGGTTTCTATTTCTGTGACGGCTGGACAACAACATGCAAAGTATGACAATGATTACGTGCTTTATTTAATGTTAAAAGAATTTAATGTGAGTTTGAACATAATTTGGTGTGACCTTTATAGCCATACTGAAAATGACAATGGATAATTCACTTCAGATCTTGATAAAAAAGCAAACAATAACATTCAAACTGTAAACTCAGTATGAACAAACAGTACAGTGTTGGGTAAAGTTACTTTTAAAATGAATGCATTGCTTTACTAGTTACTTGCAAAAAGTAATCTGATTGCGTAACTAATGCAAGTGCAACTGCAAGTGTATTCTATGACAAAGAATCTTTCAGTCACTTAGTATGTATTGTTAATAATGTTAAATGCTGCAACATTTATGGATTTGCTTATGTCCATTTTGTTGCGAGTGCAGTGCACTTGCAGAGAGAGCTCTGCCCACACATTCTTTTGGGGGCGGCAGTGGTTGTCTACAAACCGGAAGGTTGGTGGTTCAATCCCCGGTTCCACCTTACCAAGTGTCGAGGTGTCCATGAGCAAGACGCCTATCCCCAGCTGCTCCCAACGAGCTGGATGGCGCCTTGCATGGCTGACACCACCGTCGGTGTATGAATGAGTGAGTGAATGAATGGGTGAATGTGAGGCAATATGTAAAGCGCTTTGAATGGCCATGGATCTGTTGAAAGCGCTATATAAATGCAGTCCATTTACCATTTTGATTGGCTGTGAATATACACTCACCTAAAGGATTATTAGGAACACCTGTTCAATTTCTCATTAATGCAATTATCTAATCAACCAATCACATGGCAGTTGCTTCAATGCATTTAGGGGTGTGCTCTTGGTCAAGACAATCTCCTGAACTCCAAACTGAATGCCAGAATGGGAAAGAAAGGTGATTTAAGCAATTTTGAGCGTGGCATGGTTGCTGGTGCCAGACGGGCCGGTCTGAGTATTTCACAATCTGCTCAGTTACTGGGATTTTCACGCACAACCATTTCTAGGGTTTACAAAGAATGGTGTGAAAAGGGGAAAAAAACATCCAGTATGTGGCAGTCCTGTGGGCGAAAATGCCTTGTTGATGCTAGAGGTCAGAGGAGAATGGGCCGACTGATTCAAGCTGACCCCACCGGGTACCACTCATCTCCACCGGGTACCACTCATCTCCACTACAAACAGGAAAAAGAGGCTACAATTTGCACCAAAATTGGACCGTTGAAGACTGAAAAAATGTTGCCTGGTCTGATGAGTCTCGATTTCTGTTGAGACATTCAGATGGTAGAGTCAGAATTTGGCATAAATAGAATGAGAACATGCATCTATCATGCCTTGTTACCACTGTGCAGGCTGGTGGTGGTGGTGTAATGGTGTGGGGGATGTTTTCTTGACACACTTTAGGCCCCTTAGTGCCAATTGGGCATCGTTTAAATGCCACGGCCTACCTGAGCATTGTTTCTGACCATGTCCATCCCTTTATGACCACCATGTACCCATCCTCAGATGGCTACTTCCAGCAGGATAATGCACCATGTCACAAAGCTCGAATCATTTCAAATTGGTTTCTTGAACATGACAATGAGTTCACTGTACTAAAATGGCCCCCACAGTCACCAGATCTCAACCCAATAGAGCATCTTTGGGATGTGGTGGAACGGGAGCTTCGTGCCCTGGATGTGCGTCCCACAAATCTCCAACTACAAGATGCTATCCTATCAATATGGGCCAACATTTCTAAAGAATGCTTTCAGCACCTTGTTGAATCAATGCCACGTAGAATTAAGGCAGTTCTGAAGGCGAAAGGGGATCAAACACAGTATTAGTATGGTGTTCCTAATAATCCTTTAGGTGAGTGTGTGTGTGTGTGTGTGTGTGTGTGTGTATGTGTATATATATATATATATATATATATATATATATATATATATATAGGGCTTAAAGCACCGTGCCGGATCTGCGGCGTTTGGCTGCGGATAAAAATTCGATAAATAAAAAACTGTGTTCATGAGTTCGCCTACCAATAGTTTGAGAGTAACATGCAGAGTCTCTGCACTGTACTCGTCCCCCACAGCTGCTGAAAGAGGTTTGAATCAACGATTATTCAGTTTTGACTGATCAATGCATGATGCATAATTTTATTTTTGAAGGTCCCATCTAAAAAATAGGGGACCAATATATATTATATAGGCTATATATATAATTCAATAATTTTGCCTACTTAATTTTGTTATCACTGGAAATGATGCGCTCGAAATGTGAATCATTGTCTGTCCATCATTTTGCGTGACCATAAAGAAAAATGGCACGTCAATATTGAAAATGTTTACATTTTAAACCATGAGGGCAGGCCAGTGGATATCATATCGCAATGTGCAAACTTTGCGCGAGAGTTATGCCGGTGAGGGTCTTACACGCCAGTCAATTATTCAAAGTGAAAGTAAAAAAACTAACCGTTTATCTGACGCTGTATTACGGGCGCATATTCTATTAGAGATGACGAGAGGTTAATCAAATTTATTTTTTAATATTTCACAATATTGAAATGCCTGCGAATTACATATTTTTTTCCGATCTCTTATATTTGTACTTTTTGCACATAAATTGGCTTATTCTTACTGTTGACATTGAAAATGATGTTTTTCTGAGGGTTTAGTCAATTAATTTCTTGATTGCCGTTTTGACAGTTTCCACCTGGGCATTTTAGTCATATTTGCTAATTCTCTTTAATGTATTTGCCCTGTTTTTATCCTGAGATTCCTGAGATTTTTTTGTTTGTTTGTCATCAACATTTTTTGGCGCTCTCCAACACACAACGGGCTTCCCCCGAAACCCCGTAGAGGGACAGATATCCACCCAACTTTACAAAAATCCTGTGGGAGAAACTGATCATGATCATTATGAACTTTACTCCAGTCTAGTACAACAATGTTCCTCAAAGTCAGTAAAGTTGATTAAGCCAAATTAAAATGTCATTGAACAAACTAGATTTGGGCTAAGCCCCGAATCTTTAAAATGTCTGGCTCTGCCCCTGGCAGATACATTATTATACTGTTGTTTTTTCTTTTGTTTGCCAAATAACGTATTTGTCCACTCACCCAGCCCCCAAAGTTCAGGCGCAGGTAGGGATGCACCGATATGAAAATTTTTGCCGATACCGATAACCGATAATTCTTTATATTTGAAAGCCGATAACCGATATGTTGGCCTATAAATCTAAATACAAATTTTAATTAACTCTGAGAGCCTGATTACAAAAACAAAAGGCTCACCATTAAAAGCCATGTCCCAAACACTTCAACATAAATCAAACCCATACACTACAGTAGCCTATTTGAACCAGTGTAAGATTCCTTACCTTTTCAAATTAATTTTACACTCCTATGGCAATTTTTTTTTTAACACTTTACAATAAGGTTTAATTTTTGTTAGTATTAGTTAACCAACAATGAATGAACAATACTTCAACAGGATTTATTCATCTTAGTTCATGTTAATCTCAACATATTCAGACCCAAAGTTGTGTCTTTTAACATTAGGTATGCACTGTGAATGGTATGTTAATAAACACAAACATTTTATTACTAAAATAAACAAAGGTTATTGCTCTCTGTTTGTTTGTGTTAGTTAATGCATTAACAAATGAGACCTTATTTGTAAAATGTTACCAAAAATTATATTATATACCTAAATAATGCAAACAAGTTATTGAACAGCATTGCTTAGGCTGCATAATAAAGAATCAGAATGCAAGTGCATGAAATAACGCAACAACTAAACCCAGAGAATTCACAACGTTTTATAACAAAAATATTCTCATTACAGTGTTATGTATAGGACAGTCCCAGTAGTTATTAAAGGGTTAGTTCACCCAAAATGGAAAATAAAGTCAGTAATTACTCACCCTCATGTTGTTCCAATCATGTACTACTACTACTACTCTACTACTACCAATCTACTACTACTAATCTCAGTTCTCGCGCATGCGTCGTGGCACTCCCGCGAACTCTCGTCAGAGGCTCAAATTGAACAACAATAATAGTGGGATAAAGTCGTTATTTTTGTTGTTTTTCCGCTCAAAAAGTATTTTCGTCGCATGATAGACTTAATACAGAACCACTGTAGTCATTTGGACTCCTTAAATGACGTTTTTACTTACTATTCTGGGCCATCAAGTTTCATTCCCTCTGAAAGCCTATGGAGGAGTGAGACAGCTCTCAGATTTCATCAAAAATATACTAAATTATGTTCCGAAGATGAACGAAGGTCTTACATGGTTGGAACAACATGAGGGTGAGTAATTACTGACTTTATTTTCAATTTTGGGTGAACTAACCCTTTAATGCTGTGCATTTCTGTTTGAAATGCGCGCTGAAGCTAAAGACCGGTACATTGAAGTGCTTTACTGCATCGTTAATTAACTCAACCAAACGCATATGAGATTACATACACAGAATAATAATAAATATAATATTACAACTTACAATGGCACAAAAGGCTGTGAATGCACAAGCGAACTTGACTGTGCTTGTCATGAAGGTGTAACTCCGTGGGCGCGCTCTTCCCTCAAAAAAAACTCGCTGAAACACAACGCTCTTTTACAGCCATATTCTATTCTCATTATCATTTTATGTCGATTATATTAGACTTGCGCTGCATATGTTGCACATAACTGTATTTTCCTTTTCGAAGTGATTCCAATCATATTTAGAGCAATTCAAACCCATCATGGTGGACAGCACGTCTGTCTCAGCTGAAGGAAATAATACATTATCTATCGGCTTGAATATATCGGTCAAATGTTCTTATTGGACCGATAACGATAACATCAAAATAATCATTTATCGGCCGATAACGATATGTTGCCGATATATCGTGCATCCCTAGATATATATATATATATAATATATATATACATTTTTATTTATTTTTTTCACTTCTAGTAGTCATATCGTGTTTGGAGTAGACGACCAATTGCTTGTCACTGGAATCTTATTGCATCACATCTAGTTAGGATTCGGTGTAAAGCTGTATACAAAATGTAACCAGAGAGCATTTTGTTCTGCTGCAATGCCACTTTCTGGAAAACCTACATTATTTTAAAAAGAGCTACTGCAAAATGTAGTTAAAATGTACTTATAGTTTCTCCCCAATAATGCACACTTCATCAAAATAGGTTTTGTACATTTTATGGGAGGGACTCCCTGTTGGGACCCGGTGTAGAATAGGTCCCTAGTAGGGGTGTAACGGTACACGTATTCGTATTGAACCGTTTCGGTACAGGGCTTCCGGTACGGTGCACGTGTGTACCGAACGGTTATGAATGTAATCTTTAACAGTTAACAGTCGGCTTGTTGTAAGCGCGGAACACACTTCAATCCGAGTTCCCTCACGAACATATTAACCCTTTAACTGTCACCCCCCTTTTTGAGAATACACATGAAAATGCACTATCCAAACTTAAAGGGCTGTAATTCAAGAATGCTTTGGAATATAGACCAAAGTTTGGTCTCGTTTTAAAGACGACACTCTGCAGATTATTGCTGAAGTGAAAGCAAAAAATATTAAAGTATGAAAGAGTTATGTAAGTTTAAATTTACTGTAAATGAAAAATACTGTACTAAATATTTTTTATTTCATATAAAATATATATTTTACAAAACAGAATTTACTCTAAAATGACTATAAAATCAAAGCCATATGTCTAACCAATTTGTGTTCCAAATTTGAAGTTGATATCACAAAAATTGAAGTTCCCATGAGATTTTATTTAGGTGCTGTACCAAAAATAGCCACCGGGTGTCATTCAAATTCCATTGATTGTTTTTTTTTATGCATTTTCCTGTAAATTTCTGTCCAAATATCACTTCCATCACAAAACAGTCACCAAATATGGACCCTTGAAACTCAGACCTTTCCGACAATATGTGTTTTGTCAAGATTGGAAAAGATTTTGAATATAAAGTAGTTAAAATAATTGTTGTAATATGAAACATGACACCGCCCACTAGGGGAGGAGCCCGCTAGAATAATTTAGAGTAACGTTTCCAGGGTAACACAATGTCCGATTTCAAAACGGTTTTCACAGGATGAATTTTGTGTTTGTAAGCTTTCAAATGATACCTAATTTATGATAATTACTTAAATATATGATACGAAAAAAAGCGATCAAAAAAAGAGCACCAGGCGTCCCACCTGTGGGACGGTGACAGTTAAGAGGTTAAGTATTCAGTCCATTTTATCACGAAATTCAAACATATATACATATATATATAAACAATATACAAACTATATATACTCATTATATACTACTTAGCCTGTTAGTGATGTCTTGTTTATTTAATGTATGTTTAAATAAACCTGTCATGAAAATTACAGCCACTAAATTATTATATTTCAACAACGAATAAAAATAATTAGATTTAGAAGTTAATGCAAAAACTGCCTTATGTGAAGCTTATGAGTGTTGATTATTATATCTAAAAATAAATAGCAACTGAATTTAGGCTAATAGTTTGGGCTCTGTTGTTAATCTTTAATAGCCATATGTAAGTAAGGGCTCCCTATATATTTTACAGCATTATCTTTAAGAAACTTTTAGTTGTAATTTAATTCATTTAAGGACAGACACAATTTTTTTCATTAAACCACTGTTGAATAAAAATTAATAAAAAGCAATTTTGTAAAACTGCTGTACCGAATCCATACCGAACTGGGACTTCAAAACCGAGGTACGTACCGAACCGTCAGTTTTGTGTACCGTTACACCCCTAGTCCCTAGCATTCCCCTTGCTGTTCGTAAAAGGCGACAAATGGGGCAACATATTTACCATAATTTGCAACCCATGTCTGGGAAGAAAGAGTATCTGGTATTTGAGGAACGTGGTTAGCTGCAGCTTCCCCAGATCTAACACAGTGCTTTGGCTCTGACTTATAAAAGACAGCAGGTTGGAAGGACCCGATCCAATCAAGCAGCTGTTCATGACATGTCCTAGGTAGTTTTTGGCAAAAAAAAAAAAAAAAAATCATATAAACATGGCTAACAAACAAATGCCTAAAAGACTAATTTTGGATCATAACTCTGATTATGGAGATGCTGGATGCATGTTTGTAAAAAAAAAAAGAATAAAAAGAATTGCCAGATCTTTTTCAACTGTTATGGCTCTTACCAAGTTATCTCCTTTCGCAATATAAAAAGGTGCATCAGGCATAGCAGGGTGGTCTGAATTGAGAATTGAGGTCTGGTCAGATACTTGTGGAATGTGCAAAGAAAGCTTACACTGATACTCTGATGTGTGCAAATGTTTTAGAAAGTGTCTTACCCACTCGCACCTAAACAAGAGTAAAGGAATAATCCAAACCAGAGAATTGCATGATATGAAAGAGGAAGGGCATGTAGAAACTGCACAGAGCTCAGCTTCATGAAAATATTGTCCTTCTTGAATTAATGAAAAAGAAACCCAGAAAGTGAAATGTCTAAAAAAGGTGAGCTATTTGGAAGGTTGAGAAACACCCTAACTTCAAATTTGAGAAATCCTTTGCCTCTGTGGTACAACCAACCATGCATTCTGTTGAATGCAAGATAGACATGACTTGGTTAACTAAAGAGAAACCACAAGCAAGTAAGGAAAAACTGAACCCATAAGAGACTTTGACATGATAGAAATCCAAACTTCCAGGAGTCGGAGCCCCTCTCCCAAGAATATGGGTAGAGGTCATATACCAGTTCTACCCACTTAATGGGTAGTTACCTCATTCAGTGGAACTCTACTTCAGCGATTAGCTACTATACTTAATCCTCTTGTCTGTTGCCTTCAAGAATGTCACTTAACTCCAAACAACCCTATTTGTCTGAAAAACTAAGTTTTAATGCTTATGGTCCAGTTAGACATGATATAATTCATTGTCAGATTACAATAAGAAAAAACTAAGAAACCACTGCAAAATTAGCAGTCTCTGGATTTATTATTTATATGTTTATATGAGTAAAATTATTTTTTTTTAATTTTCTACAAACTCCTGACAACAATTCTTCAAAATTTCAAATAAAAATAAGGTCATTTAGAGCATCTATTTACAGAAAAGACAACTGGTCAAAATGCATGTTTTCAGACCTCAAATAATGCAAAGAAAACAAGTTTATATTCTATTTTAAACAACACAATACACAATAAAGAAAGTTCAGAAATCAATATTTGGAATAACCCTGATTTCACAGCTTTCATACATCTTGGCATGCTCCCTATCACATTGCTGTTGGATTACTTGCCACTTGACCATCCATCTTCCTCTTGCTTACATTCCAGAAGTTTTCAGTGGGATTCAGGTCTGGAGATTGTGATGGCCATGACAGGGTCTTGATCTGGTGGTCCTCCATCCACACTTTGATTGGCCTGTCTGTGTGGATTGGAGCATTGTCCTGCAGGGGAAAGTTTGGGGAGAGTTGGGGAACTTTGTCAGAGCAGTAGGAAGCATGTTTTTTCTTCTAGGATAACCTTGTACAAAGCTGAAAACTGGACTCATCAGAGAAGATCAGAATCAGGCAGATCTGTTTTTGTGAAGGCCACGTGGCTTTCACAAAGACCTATCTGCCTGGTTCTGATCTTCTCTGATGAGTCCAGTTTTCAGCTTTGCCCAACACCTGTTCCTCTAATGGTTAGACAGAGACCCGGAGATGCCTACAACCCACAGTCTCTCGCACCCACTATGTAATTGGGTGGAGGATTGGTGATTATCTGGTGGTTCTTCAGTAAGGCTAGAATCGGCCAGATACATTTTTGCAACAGATAACTAAAGCCACGTACAAGTTTATCTGCTCTGACAATGTTCCTCAAATCGAAGGATTGTTTGTTCCTCACATGACAATGCTCCAATTCACACAGCCAAGCCAATCAAGGTGTGGATGGAGGAGCACCAAATCAAGACCCTGTCATGGCAATCACAATCTCCAGGCCTGAATCCCTTAATGATCTCTACAGCGTCCCTGGGAAAGTCAAACAAAGGTGATTTGACTCCGGGATGAAAACAACAGCGTTTCGACGACATGGCGGCAAACACACTCAAACGCAACAATTCCTTTTCTCCACAAGACCACACCCCCTTTTTTCGCGTATTCTTGTGGGCGGAGGTTAGTCGGTTCTACTGTTCTACTGACGTCATTTATGAAGGAAGTACCAGGATGTAGTCCAAGCCAGCCGTTCGCTGTAGGCTTTGAAAGGGAACTTCTGTTAAATAATTTTGAGCTTTATAATTTTACAGGTATCATTTATGCTCTAACAGCAACATTACACACTAACTAAAGTTTGAACAATGGGATCACGAAGAACGGGACCTTTAACCCTAACTGGAATGTATAGCAAGAGGGTTACCAGCCATTAAATAAAGCCACGGTGCTTGAATTGTTTCACCAGGAGTGGCATAAAGTCGTCCAACCAAATGCCAAGCATGCCAAGACTCATGAAAACTATGATTTGGAAATCAGGCTTATTCCACCAAAAATTTATTTCTGAGCACTTTAAGTTAAAACATAATATTGTGTCGTTAAAAATAACTGTAAACTTGTTTTCTTTACATTATTCGAGGTCTGAAAACATGGCATCTTTTTTTTCTCGTTATTTTGACTAGTCTTCATTTTCTGCAAATACGTGCTCTAAATGACAATTTTTATTTGAAATTTGGAAGAAATTATGTCTGTAGTTTGTAGAATAAATCAACAATGTTCATTTTACTCAAACAGATACATATAAATTATAAATCCAGAGAAACTGCTAATTTAGCTGTGATTTCTTTTTTTCTTCTTCAGTGCTGTATATACCTATATATTCTGATGTATCTGTGACACTTCAAGATTTAAACAAGCTTGATTAATTGCCACCCCTTTCATTCTTAAGGGAGATTTTAATAGACGTAGTCCGTTATGGGAAGAAAACTGCACAAATACGAAGGGCAAAATACTTTTTCAAAATATGATTTCATTAGTAAAAATTATTTGTGCCGCCTCAATGATCGTTCAGATACTTGCACCAGGGACGTGGAACATATACTGACATTAAAGGGGTGGTTGATCAGCTTTTTTGTGTTTTGTGTTTGAAGGCTTGATTGTGTTTATGGGGTGCACTGTAACATGGGTTCATGCTTAGTTAAAAAAAAATATATATATATTTTTTCACATATTTTACCTTTATTCTACACTGACTGCTCTGTCCGTTCTTGTAAAAACTCAGAAATATGCAATGGGCTCAGATTGGTTAGCTAGTCCTGTAAGTGCTAGCCCCTGATTTGCTAACTGCCTAGTGCACGTTGTCCGGAAACGTCACACCCCTTACCATTACGGCTAGTTGCATATACTCAGGTGTACTGTAATAAACAATGGTGTCAATATAGTCTTATCAATTTGATCCCAAATCAGACCCAGAGAAATTTAGTGAAGAGGATTGATCAGAACCTGTGCAAGAACAGCTGTTACAAGATGTTTCAAAATGGTACTTTTTTTTTTTTTTTTGTAGTTGTCTCATACTTTGTAGATACACTGCTATTTGTAAATGCTACTAATGTTAGCTTTTGATATATGGCTTTAGCCTTATTAAAGCTTTAGTACAGAAGAATACATGATTGCCTTGTAGCCTTTTTTCATATAATCATTCTAACAAATGTTACTACAGTTCTCGAAGGGATTATTTGATTACAGACTGGATCTATAGTGATCGCTACTGACTGTATAGCACTGTTAGTTTTGTCTTTATACAACGGATGTAGCCAAATATCTGTCGCCACAACAATGAGACCATTACAAAGACTAATCATGAATTTATTACAGTGGCCATATCAAACACAGAACCATGTTTAGCGTACCTGCATTTCCTCTGATCACTTAAATGCAAAACAAACACCAACGTTCGAAGTTCACTAGTGGGATTAAAAAGAAGTTTGTAGGTGTTTGTCGGATAAATTTGAATTAGCAATTAGGTAACTGGCTAGTGGAGCCAAACAGCATTTGCCTTTGTTTACGTCCTTGCTACAGCATAAAAATAACGATAGAAACTATTCATGGAACACACAACAAAGAATAAAACATACTTATAGGTTGTGGGCCATAAACAAAAGCTTCTGCTTTTAAAGTGGGAACTGCTGACCTCCGTAAAATGTGCAGCACAGAGCTCATAATCAAAGCTCGTTAGTCTAACCCATGGTTCAACGATAAAAGGGTTATTGAAATGCGGAAAAAAGCAGAAATAATTTATAATAAACGTCCAACAAAGTTGTAAGCACACAGAGTTGTTAATAATACAAGATGTTTTGTATGAAGTTTAACTGCAAACAAACCAACCAAAAAGATCTGGGAAATAATTTGAAAGATTGCACAACAAAGGAGGTGGATCACAAATACAACATATTAAACATTGAGAGACTCTTAACGACAAAACAAAAAATAGCAAATATGTACCGTTAGCAGTCTTTTGACACCTTTATTAGAAAATGTCAACCCAAAGGTTTGCTGACCTTTTAAAACAATACGAACACAGCAAGAGTATAAATATCTGGACTTCTCCTCAAATAACATGGAACCGTATAATCAATTTTCAATATAGAACAGCTCTCAAGTGCTCTTTAATGCTCCCATAATACTTTAGTTGGTCCCGATGGGATTAACTGAGTTTCTGAAGCATCTACTCCATGCTGTATTATTACTCTTTCTCCAAATGTGTAATACTATCTGGAGAACAGGAGATATACCACAATCTGGACGCCCATCCGCACGGCAACAGCACCTGGTGGCCGGAGTGCGCAAACCATGAAATAGGTTTTGAAATAGTTTTTAAACTATACCACCACCATCCCTGTGCAAACCACAAAAAAGTTGAATCTGGGAAAACGGCGATGGCATGTACGCAAGCATTGCATGTTTAGCCTATAGGCAAGCGCTTTTGAATATGTATGAGTGCATATGTTTTTATCTGTACAGAGGAGAAGGCAAGGGAAGGAGGCCTTCACAGGGGAGAGTCTAGTTGACACTGTCTCTGTCAACACTTCAGGGCTGCGTTGTAGTCATGTCTAGGATCTGCTCTGGATCCGACAGACTACAGTAAACCTTGGTAGATGCCATTCTTTTTATGATGTAATGAGTATGAAAGTTGTGTTATGGAAAGTGTTCCCGGTTCCGGCAGACCTAGTTAATGCAGCCTAACAATCATTTAACTATTAAATAATAGAAATTGATAATGTTCTGTGTGTATGCCATAGTAAAGAGATGTGGTTTTAGTCTGCTTCCCGAACAATGCTTGGAAGACTGTATAAAAGTTAAGGCGCTAAATAGGAAAAGGATTGACCGCCAGCAATTGATTTTGATATTCTAGGTATTATCAACTAGCCAGAATTTTGAGACCGCAATAGACATGAGGGAGTATAATGTGTTAAGAGCTTGCTCAAGTACTGGGGAGCTAAACCATTTAGTGCTTTGTAAGTAATTAGCAAGATTTTAAAATGTATGCAATGTTTAATAGGGAGCCAGTGTTTTGTTGACAGAACCGGGCTAATATGGTCACACTTCCTGGTTCTAGTAAGAACTCTAGCTGCTTTTTTTTTTGGACCAGCTGCAGTTTATTTACTAAGCGAGCACTAGCCTGGCTCCACCCTCCTACGTACTTCCGCTCAATTTTAATTTTCCTTCAGTACTCCGTCTGGGATTGCGGTATATTCTCTGGATTTCTCCAGTCATATTTTAACCTGTCCAATCAGCGAACAGAGGGAGTGGCTGAGAATGATGACGTTGATGTTGTGTGCTAGTTTGAGATGACATGCGTAACGACCAAACATTAGCTATTGGTTATGGCAGATCCAGAGTGGCCCTGGGCAGATTCAATAGTTTTCAACAGAGTACCTGCCTTCAAAGAAGTTAACGCTTGGCAATGGAGAGTGGCCATTCTCTCTGTACAAATGAAATATACGAGAGTCTGGTAGGACCAGGCTAGGCAACCTCCCAGTAGAGCATTACAATAATCTAGCCCTGAGGTCATGAACGCGTGAACTAACTGTTCAGCAGTTTGCATTGAAAGCATGTGCTGTAATTTAGATATATATTTTTAAGATGGAAGAATGCAGTTTTACAGATGCTAGAAACGTGGCTTTCAAACTAAAGATTGGTATCAAAGAGCACACCCAGGTTCCTAACTGACGACGAGGACTTGACAGTATTCTAAGTTATTATGTGCAGAGGTTTTTTATCCAATAATGAAAAATTCTGTTTTTTTCTAATTAAGTTGTATGAAATTACTAGTCATCCAATTTTTGTCAGCTATGCATTCCGTTAATCTTGTGAATTGGTAAGTTTCATCAGGGCACAAAGAAATATAGAGCTGAGTATCGTCAGCATAACAATGAAAACTATTTTGATACCCAAGATGGCGGCGCGAGTACATCGCGAGGCTCTGGGTCTCTCCAGATTCTGCAATTTTGCGGTAATTTTCTTTCTCATCTCGGGTCTGTTCATGCAGAACAGTTGTGCCTTTACATCGTACACCCGTTGTGAGATTTTGGATATTGGTTTGCGAATTTCCGACAGTTTTATGGACAATCTTCAACTCCTTCCTGAGATCGCTAGGACACCCGAGGCTATGCACTCTACCCGGCCGGGCGGAAGTGCTCGCAGGCGGCGTCGAGATTGTAAACAAAGGCGGGGGAAGCGCGGAGGACTAAGAGCTAAGCTAAGGCTAACACCACACCGGGCTCTCTTTACCCAGCATTTTCCTTGCCAATGTACGGTCGCTAGTGAACAAAATGGAGGAGATTTGACTCAGCATCACACACAGACTTTTGAACTGTAACGTCCTAATCTTCACGGAAGCCTGGTTAAACAGCGGAATACCGGACACTGCTATTGAGCTAGCGGGATGCCACACACTCCCGGCGGATAGAACATTAGATGGCTCCGGTAAGACCAGAGGTGGTGGATTGTGCATTTACATTAACAAAGCTTGGTGCACAAACTCTGCTATTGTTGGGAGTCATTGTTCAGCTAACCTTGAGTTTCTCATGGTTAAATGTAGACCGTTTTATCTACCACGGGAGTTCACTTCCACCATTATCACTGCAGCCTATATTCCCCCGGATGCTGATGCCAAGCTTGCTATGAAAGAACTTCACGCAGCCATCAGTAAACAACAGACTGATCACCCGGAAGCTGCGTTTATTGTTGCAGGTGACTTTAATCACTCAAACTTAAAGTCAGTGCTACCCAAGTTTCACCAGCATGTTTCCTGTCACACCAGAGGAAACAAAACCTTAGACCATGTTTACACAAACATGGCTGGAGCTTACGTTGCAACACCCCTCCCCCACCTGGGACAGTCAGATCACCTTTCTTTGTTCCTCACCCCCAAATATGCACCCCTCATCAACCGTGTGAAGCCATCAGTGAAGACCATCAAGGTGTGGCCTGCGGGGGCAGATTCCACACTCCAGGAAAGGTTTCTACACACAGACTGGAGTATGTTTGCTTCTCAAGCCACCAGTGGCGCTCACACGGACATTGACTCCTACACCTCCTCTGTATTGGATCATATCAATACCACCATTGACAGTGTTACAACCCAGAAACAGATCACCACATACCAAAATCAGAAGCCTTGGATGAACAAGGAAGTGCGACTCCTGTTGAAGTCACGCAACACTGCCTTCAGATCAGGAGATGCACAAGCCTACAGCACATCCAGAGCAAACTTGAAGAGGGGCATCAAAAAGGCCAAGCACTGCTACAAGCTAAAGATAGAGGGACACTTTTCCAACTCTGACCCTCAACGCATGTGGCAGGGCATTCAGGCCATCAGTGACTACAAACCCACCCACTCCACCCCCGCAGCCACTGATGTCAACTTCCTAAACGAGCTAAATTACTTTTATGCTCGCTTTGAAAGAGACAACAGAGAAACTGCCACCAAGCTCAAACCCTCAGCTGACCACCCACCAATCACACTCTCCTCCACAGATGTCTGCAAGGCACTGAGCCGAATCAGCGCGCATAAGGCTGCTGGACCAGAAAACATCCCTGGACGTGTTCTCAGGGCATTTGCGGAGCAGCTCGCTGGGGTTTTTACAGACATTTTCAACCTGTCTCTTGCCTTTTGAGCGGCTGGTCCTGGAACACCTAAACGACCTCTACCATCCACATTGGACTCACACCAGTTTGCCTACCGCAGCAATAGGAGCACAGAGGATGCAGTTTCCATGGCACTGCACTCTGTGCTCACTCATCTGGACAATAAGAACACTTATGCACGCATGCTGTTTGTTGACTTCAGCTCAGCATTCAACACTGTCATCCCAACCAAGTTAATAGCCAAACTTGGAGACCTGGGCATCAACACCTCAATGTGTAACTGGATTTTGGACTTCCTAACTGACAGACCCCAGAATGTTCGATCCGGATTCACCTGCTCCACGTCCATCACATTTAACACTGGTGTACCACAGAGCTGTGTGCTAAGTCCGTTTCTCTACTCCCTCTTCACCTCCAACTGCAAGCCTGTGTATGGATCTAATTCCATCGTCAAGTTTGCGGATGACACTACGGTGATTGGGCCCATCAGCAACAACGATGAGACTGCCTATAGGGCGGAGATCCAGCACCTGACCACATGGTGCGCTGATAATAACCTGCTCCCCAATACCACCAAAACGAAGGAGCTCATCGTGGACTTCAGGAAAGAGTCAAGAGGCACACACGACACCATCCACATCAATGGAATGGCTGTTGAGTGTGTCTCCAGTTTCAAGTTCCTGGGGATCCACATCTCGGCGGACATGTCGTGGACAACCAACACCTCCAGCCTGGTCAAGAAGGCTCACCAGCGTCTTTTCTTCCTGAGGACACTGAGGAAGAATCAGCTCTCCTCGGCTATCCTGGTGAACTTCTATCGCTGCGCAATAGAAAGCATCCTCTGCTCTGTTGCGGAGCGCATGGCACTGCAGTGGGTGGTGAAAACTGCCCAGCGCATCACAGGGACTCCACTACCTGCCATCGAGCACATCCAGAGGAAACGCTGTCTGCATCGAGCTCGCAGCATCCTTAAGGACTCCTCTCACCTTTCTCTCCTGCCCTCGGGCAGGCGTCTCAGGTGCCTCCGGACTAGGACCAGCAGACTAAAGAACAGTTTTTTCCCCAGAACTGTCTCTTTATTGAACTCTAACTAGGGCTGTACGATAAATCGAAAAATAACCGAAACGACATTCAGAACCTCTAACCGACGTATTTTTCCCATGTCGGTTATTTCGGTTTTCACGTGACTCCGCCCCGTCAGTCACATCAAGTCCAGTTTGCAGGCACACAGAGAGATGCAGGAGCTGTTATCTTTGTTTATAGATGCCCAGAATCACTATAGTAACTGCATGTTTTACACAGTTTATATAGGCTACAGGTCAGTTAATTGCTGTTCTTATAGCCTACGCGCTGACACACACACACACACACACACACACACACAGACGGCGTGCGCAAGCCCCGAAGCCAGATCGCTTTCACTTTCGTGCTCATAAAGTTTGTCAAGTACATGCGTTTAAAGGCTTGCCAGTTTCAACATTTAAAGCGATTGTGCACTATTCAAAAACAACAATACGGAATTTTTTTCTGTGACACAGAGAGCCGAGCCGTATCGCGTCTCTGACAATACAACGCGCGCCCTGAAGGCAGACCTCTTTCACCTGAGTACTCACAAAGCTTTGTCATTTGTATGTGGTTTAAGCCCTGCCAGTTTGAACATTAAAGCGAGTTTCGACCATCAGATGTGTATTATGCTGAACTAATGCCTGATGTATTCTGACAAACGAGCACTCAGACAGAAGCTTGCACATCACGTGAAGATCGCGCGCAGAAACGCAGTGCCAACTAGTCCTGTGACTAAAATAAAGTCACTAAAGTAGCTTAGAAACTCAACCGTTATAGGCATATATTTTCATACCTTTGAAGTAAGTACAAACCACAACTTCATAATGAATAGAGACGGTATGAGTAATTCACACACACAATCACTCTCTCCTTAATGCATTCAAATAAATGTAATGTAGGCCTACTGTGTTCATTTATCTGTATCTGGTGTACAACAAACAGAAATCTGCCCCATAGGCAATAACTGCTGAAAGTGAACTGTTTCCTTCAAGTAGCCTACTTTAAAATCACAAAGAAATGCACTTTTTCATTAGAAAAAAAAATCCACCTTTAATAGTAGAAATATTTACAGTACAAACCTTATCAGTGAACTTACTCAAAAACCTTATGAGGGCAAAAAATGAAAAAAAGAAAGAAAAAAAAAGCAAAACAATCGTTCATTAATCGTAATCGAGGTAAAATGTTAAATTAATCGAGGTTTTTATTTTTGGTCAAATCGTTACAGCCCTAACTCTAACCCTCGCTGATCCACTCCCCTCATATACTGACTCTCCTACCTCACATCTGCCTTCACTTGTTATTTGCACTACTGGGAAAACTGTATTTTAACTGTTCAAGAGGGAAATGGACTGTGGGAAGAAACTGTTCCTGTGCCTAGATGTTCTAGTGGCCAGTGATCGGAGTTGCCGTCCTGATGGTAACAGTTCAAACAGGAGGTGTCCAGGGTGAGCGGAGTCTGTTATGATTTTCCCTGCTCTCTTCCTCACTCTGGAAGAGTACAGGTCCTGGAGGGTTGGCAGGGGAGCACCAATAATCCTCTCCGCAGTCCGAATTGTGCGTTGTAGTCTCTTGGTGTCAGATTTTGTAGCTGAACCAAACCAGACAGTGATGGAAGTGCATAAAACAGACTCAATGACAGCTGAGTAGAACTGAATCAGCAGCTCCTGTGGGAGGTTGAACTTCCTCAGCTGACGAAGGAAGTACAGTCTCTGCTGGGCCTTTTTCACAATGGAGTCAATGTGATTGTCCCACTTCAGGTCCTGAGAGATGGTAGTGCCCAGGAACCTGAATGACTCCACTGCTTCCACAGTGCTGTTCATGATAGTGAGTGGGGGGAGAGCTGGGCTGTTCCTCCTGAAGTCCACTATCATCTCCACCGTTTTGAGCGTGTTGAGCTCAAGGTTGTTATAACTGCACCAGACAGCCAGCTGTTCAACCTCCAGTCTATAAGCAGACTCGTCACCGTTTTGGATGAGGCCGATGACAGTGGTGTCGTCTGCAAATTTCAAGCTTCACAGAGGGGTCTTTAGAAGAGCAGTCATTGGTGTACAGGGAGAAGAGCAGTGGGGAGAGAACACACCAGACACACTGGGCGCCAGTGCTGGTAGTGAGAGTCCTGGATGTGAGTTTCCCCAGTCTCACGAGCTGCTGGCAGTCTGTCAGGTAGCTGGAGATCCACTGACAGATTGAGGATGGCATGGAGAACTGGGTCAGTTTAGCTGAGAGAAGATCAGGCATGATGGTATTGAAGGCCGAACTGAAGTCCACGAATAAGATCCTTGCATAAGTCCCAGGTCTGTCGAGTTGTTGCAGGATATAATGCAGTCCCATGTTGACTGCATCATCCACAGACCTGTTTGCTCTGTAGGCTAATTGAAGAGGATCCAGCAAGGGTCCAGTGATATCCTTCAGGTGGGCCAGAACCAGTCTTTCAAACGACTTCATGACCACAGATGTGAGAGCGACAGGTCTGTAGTCATTAAGTCCAGTGATTTTGGGTTTTTTGGGGAAGGGAATGATAGTGGAGCGTTTGAAGCAGCGGGGAACTTCACACTGCTCCAATGATCTGTTGAAGATCTGCGTGAATTCTGGGGCCAGTTGGTCAGCGCAGGCTTTCAAACAGGCAGATGAGATGCCGTCTGGGCCTGAAGCTTTCCTAGTCTTCTGTTTTTTGAAGACTCGGCTCACGTCTTCCACACAGACCTTAAGCTCGGGTTGGATGACAGGAGGGGGGAGGAGAGGGGGTGCAGGAGGTTATGGGGGACATGTGAATTGCAGATCAGAGCGGGTGTGTGGTGTGAGACTAGGCTTTTCAAATCTGCAGTAAAAAGCATTCAGCTCATCGGCCAGTTGTTAATTCTCAGCAGATCGGGGGGATGGTGACTTTTAATTGGTGATATTCTTCAAGCCTGTCCAAACTGAAGCTGGGTTGTTGGAAGAAAACTGGTTTCTCAACTTTTCAGAGTAGCTTCTTTTAGCAATTCTGATCTCCTTTGTCAGTCTGTTTCTGGCAGAAACAGACGCCATGCTTCCTAATAATATCTCCCAAGGGTAGCATGTACAGGGTGAAGAGCAACGGTCCTAGCACTGAGCCTTGCGGTACTCCATACTGAACTTGTAATCAATATGACTCTTCATTTACTGCTACAAACTGATAGCGGTCAGATAAGTATGATTTAAACCATGCCAATGCAATTCCAACAATGCCAACATCATTTGAGAGTCTAATCAAAAGAATGTTGTGGTCGATAGTATCAAATGCAGCACTAAGATCCAATAACACTAATAGCAAGATACAACTACAATCGGATGAAAAGAGCAAATCATTTGTAACTCTAATGAGAGCAGTCTCAGTACTATGATACAGTCTAAATCCTGACTGCATTTCTTTCAGTAGCTTAGTCGGTATAGGGTCGAGCATACATGTTGTTGATTTAGATGATTTAACGAGTTTAGCAAATTCTTCCTCTCCTATTGCAGTGAATGAATGAGATTTTTCTCAGTGACACTACACAATGCATTGTCTGAAGCGATACTGTAGTAGATGGTTGCATAGTTATAATTTTCTCCCTAATATTATCAATCTTGCACATAAAGAAGTCATTACTGCTGTGCTTTTTGCAAACGTCAGAAGTTGAAGCTTTATTTCTTTTTAATTTAGCCACTGTATCAAAAAATACCTAGGGTTGTATTTGCTTTCTTCTAAGAGAGTCGAGAAAAAAGCAGATCTAGCAGTTTTTACGGCCTTTCTGTACGTAGACGTGCTCTCTTTCCACAAAATGTGAAAAACCTCCAGTTTTGTTTTCTTCCAGCTGCGCTCCATTTTTCTAGCTGCTGTTTTAAGGGCCTGAGTGTGCTTGTTGTACCACGGCGTTGGACTATTTTCTTTAATCTTCTTGAAGTGCAGAGGAGCAACTGTGTCTAAAGTGCTGGAAAAGAGAGTCAATAGTTTCTGTTGCAACATCGAGTTCCTCTAGGCCAGTGGTTGCCCACCCGTCGATCGCTATCATTGTCTTTATCACTGTCCCAGTAGCTCCCGATAAATAACCGAAAAATAAGTAACAACATGTAACAAGTAAAATTAGGTACTGCTCCTTTAAGGCAGAACGCACGCACTAACTCACTCACTCACTCACTGATGAGTGGGCAGTCCGTGGATGGAGCGCTACGTGAGTTTTGCTTACACTTGGCTACAACCATTCAGGCCAGCTATCCGGACTCTCTGTGTAAAGCGTTACAAACACCATTCAGGCCAGCTATCCGGACTCACTGTGTAAAGCATTACAAACACATTATCAGGGCTCGAAATCGCTCCATGTGCTCCCAAAATGTATTCTCTGCAACCTCAAAATTCGCACCGCACAAATTGACTGATGTTATAGTTAATTAGATATGACAGCGCTACTGCAGCACACATCGCTGCAGACGAACAGCTGAATATCTCTTCAGCAAACTGCTGCAAATTAAAATAAAAGTTGCAGACGCTCAGTGCACAATCATCATCATTAAAAGTAAAGAAACTAAATGATCAGTGCTTATGCCACTCTCTCCTATTGTGCTCCTTGATTTTGAAATTAGCTGTTGATCAATAAAATGCAGCTCACATTTGTTGATTTCAGTGACTTCCATAAGCACCACCTACTGTCAGAGAGTGAATTTGCATTTTTATTCAGTCCACCTGTTTTTTTTTTGTTTTGTTTTTGCAGGTGTGTCTTATGTAACAATTTCACAAAGCTAAAGTCAGACCATTCTGTATTTGCTGTAGGTCTTGAAATTATCTAATTTAAATAAAAAACAACTGCTCATGCTACATGTGTATATCTTTGATTGGATCATGATTAAAATGCAGTGGTTGCCTCACATTTCAAATGGGTAATTTTTTTTCAGTTTGGCCTGTTAGAGCAAAATAAACGCACAACCTTGGACACATCATCAGTGTTGTTTCCAGGAGTCACTGGGTATTTCGGGTCTTGCAACAGACACCCTCGTCCTGGCGACCCAACCAAGGCTGATCAGACCCTGGCCTGAGTCCAAGTGGCATTCTACTGCCCCCACTGCTCTCCCCTCTTCAAACAGATCCATCTGGATGCTTTTTTTCTGCTGCCTCCACGTTGTTGCCATAGGCCTTGCTCAGAGTGACTAGCAAATCCCCTGCTGCCCACCTCTACTGGCATACACCTGGTCCTCCATCCGTTCCTCCGACAATCCTCCACCAGCTCTTGGTATTTCTCCCTCTTTCTCTCTTGAGCCTCCTCCATCCTCTCCTCCCAGTGCACTGTCAGCTCCAACAAGATCAGTTGTTTTGTGGCCTCAGAGACCAAGATGATTTCAGGTCTCAATTTAGACAATTTAGGGTGATTTAGGGTGATATGTGTGTTGGGATTTTCAGCTGCCTCTCCAGATCAACTGTCATAACCCAGTCCCGGGCTGTGGAGAGCAAACCTACAGAGCAGTTTTTCAATGCTTTCTCTGGCTTTTGTCCTTCCTTGATGAAGTGAATGGCGTTGACTGTAGCTTGGGTGTATCGGCAGTCCTTGATCCCCTTGCTGATTGCCTCAGCAATGGATTCGAGGACCTGGTCCTGCCTCCATCAATACCAGCCCTCATCCAACGCCTTGGAGCAGCTGCGCAGGATGCGTTCTAATGTCCCTATCTAGAAGCAAAGGGGGCATGCAGGTGTTTCTATTTTGCCACATGTTGGATGGATCTGGGAGGACATCATAGACCCCCTGAATCAAGAACTTGATCCTTTGGGGGTTCCACTTCCAGATGTCCTTCTAGGTGACACTCCGCTTCATCGCCTGCTCCCACTTCATCCAGGTGCCTTGCTGCCGCATGGCCACTCCTCTACTGGCTCGCTCTTCCTCGACTGAAGCTCGCGCCTTCTCCTGTACCAGCCTTTGTCTCTCCTTTGCGCTGGCAGAGTCATATCGGGTCGCTATTAGGCTCCCAAGCCCGGCTCTGCCTTGCTCCACTGTTCCAAGGATGGCCTTGTTTCCGATTCTGCTTGCTGCGCCACACGGGATAGAACGGCCTCCGGGCTCAAAACGCCGCGCTTCGCGGGTTTGACGGCCTGTATAGGAGGGGCGGGCGCAGTGCGCACGCTCTCTGTGCTGTGGGCCAGCCGATCGCTCGCGATGGCTGGCCGCCCTACACACTGCATCTCTGCCGCTTCGAGCGGGGAGTGGCTTGTGTGCGGCCCTACACTCATCGCTCCGGCCACCCTGGGCGGAAAACAAATGGTGTGTGGCGCGGCGCGGCGCGTGGCGCCTGAGGCATAATGTTCGCGAAAATGTGTGAGCACGTTTGAGCGGGCACAACTCTTACGCGTGGAACATGACCGGTTAAGAGTGGCTGTGTGACAGCGCGTGTGGTGGTTAGTCGTGGACGCAAACAAGCGGACACGTGACCTAACTCTAGCACTCGAGCGGCCGGTGGCTGCTTTATGTGAGTGGGGGACACGGGGTTTATAATGCTTGTGTGCAGGGGTGAACACAGAAAAGTGGGCACATTTACTGCATTTGAAACACATACGGCGTGAGCCGTGCAACCAGAAATAATGCAACTTTTGTGATTTCTCTGGATCGCCGTAAAAACGGAGGTTATTGACAGGCGAGAAGGCATTTTTGCCGGCTCGTTGGCTGCGTGAAATCCATCTGCAGCAGCCACAGTGGTGGGGGCTGACAGGAAAGAGAGTTTTGACGGTGGTCCGGCCGCGGCGGGACTTAACCGTCGTTTCTTGCCTCTGGCTAGGAGGACTTTGGAGGCTCGGGCTTCAGCGCGATCCTAGGCCGGGGGCCCCGAGGTGGAGGCGGCTTACCACGGCTGGAAGAGCGCGATCTGGGGCGGCCGCTCGGTCTTCGCTGAGACGAAGGGGGCCGCGCTGGGCGCTGCGCGGAGCTCGTTGCTGGCTGGTCACGAGGACGGCGAGCAACGGAGCTATTGCTAGCGCCGGGGCGTCGAGGCAGGAAAAGGTTCATGGCCTGCGTCGTTTTCTGCACTTCGGAGAAACGGTCGACGATCCCCTTGACCGCTGGTCCAAAGAGCCCAGACGGGGAGAGCGGGGCATTTAGGAAGGCCGCGCGCTCTGTTTCTCGCATGTCCGCGAGCGTGAGCCAGAGGTGGCGCTCAGCTACCGTGAGGGAGGCCATAGAGCGTCCGAGGGCCTGTGCTGCGGTCTTGGTGGCGCGAAGGGAGAGATCCGTCGCGCTTCGCAAATCCGTGATTAACTCAGCGTCACAGCATTTCTCGTCCAGGTCGCGGAGGAGATTAGCTTGGAGGATTTGCAGCACGGCCATAGAGTGCAGAGCGGACGCAGCTTGACCAGAGGCAGCGAAAGCGCGGCCGATCAGCGATGACGTCACTCTGCAGGCCTTAGACGGGAGGGCAGCCTTTGAGCGCCAACCAGAAGGCGGGCAAAGGTGCGCTGCGACCGCCTCTTCCACCGGAGGGATAGCGTTGTAGCCTTTCTCGGCCGCGCCGTCGACTTGTGAGAGCGTCGAAGAAGCCTGAGACGAGACCCTCGCGGAGAATGGCGCGTTCCAGGACTTTGCGAGCTCCTCGTGAAGCTCCGGCAGAAAGGGTGCAGTCCTGGAGGTGGGCGCACGGCGGCGACTGTTTAGGAAGCATCCGTCAAGTCGGTTCGGCGCTGCCACCTTGGGCGGGGCCCATTCGAGGCCTAGCTGCTCGACAGCCCGGGTGAGAAGGCGCAAAAGTTCGGCGTCCTCACCCGCTCGAGAGCGTCCGGAGCCCCGGACTGAAGAGGACGCGGAAGACCAGTCCTCGCTGTCGGAAGCCATGATGGAGCAGCTGTCGGCGCGTTCCGCGGCCGCATCCGCCTCATCCCCGGAGGCGGCAACAGAAATGGCGGCCTGGGGTGGGGGCGGGGAAGGCGAGAGTGAAGCGGGCGGGAAAGGTTCCGGCGAGCTTCTCTCGGCGAACTCCGGAATCCGCTGCGAGCGGCACTTCTTTCTGCGCGGCGTGGCAGGGACTGGAGGGATATCATCATCGAACAGGACGAGTCGAGCCCGCAGGGTCGACATCGTCAGTTCTTCGCACTCTTGGCATCCGCCGGCGAGGAGTGCGGCGGCGGCGTGATCACGGCCCAGGCAGAGAGCGCAGATCATGTGGCGGTCCCCGGAGCTGAGCTGCGCGTGACACGAGCCGCAGGTGGAACGAGACATTTGTATCAACGCTCGGCTCTTTTTGTGAAAAAGTGTGACGCAGCGGCGACAACACTTTTGAGCGTAAAGGATATGGGCTGCCGGATAGCAGAGCAGGCACGGATGGCTGAAGGTGGCGCGATGCTGCCGGCTTCCTCAGGCGCTGTCCTCTGCTTGCTTGTCTGCGCGGTCACGGCGGCGGGTTCCAGATCCAGCGATGCGAAGGGCTTCGCTGAAGAAAAGAAAATCGAATATGCAGCCCGTGAGCCCTGCTTATATACACGTGGCCACGCCCCACCTGTAGGCAAATGAAGCCAGGTGGGCGCGAAGCGCCCTCATTGGTCGCCGCGTCACGCGGGCTCACCGATAGGCTGCTGCAGTTGCCAGCAGAGCAGCCAATAGCACGCTGGAATAGCCTGCTATGGTCTGCCAGGCTGCCGCACTGCGTTGACAATGTTACAAAATTAAGGATAATTTTGGGTTTTTCAGAAATCTCGAAGAAAGAATACTTTCCCGTAGCGTAAGGAACTTACGCAATACGAGAGAACCTCTCGTAAGAGAACTTTGGTTATCACTTTATTTTAAGGGTGAAAAATAATGCATTTGTTAAGCATTAATTAATGATTAACTTGTTCACAATTAACCACTAGTTAAGCATAAACACTAGTAATGAATGATTAACTTAACATTTTAAGGGTCCGGAATTATGCATTAGTTAAGCATAAACAAACTTGTAATTAATGATTTGCTTGTTCACAATTATGCATTAGTTAAGCATGGACACAATAGTAATTAATTATTAACTTAACATATATTAAGGCAAGGCACGTTTATTTATATAACACATTTTATGGTAATTCAAAGTGCTTTACACAGAAAAGGGAATTAAAATAATCACAAAATTACAAAAGTTATGAAAGGAATTAAGAGTAGATAAACTTCTCATCTGGTAAAACATTTCAGAATAATGTATGTGTATTTAATTAATTTCTGCACTTGCTCTGGGACTTCCCCATACTGGTTGTCTCTATTTTTGAGCGCCTAAATTATTTGTCGGACGTGATCCGATCTTTCACCAAAAAACTGCCAGGCAGAGCTGGACTATTTCAGTCCATGCTTCGATTTATCATCGATGCAGTTTCAATTTCTCTTCCAGAAACTTCTTAACTGCGCTGCATTTACCCACGTGATCTCATTTTCACTTCCAGAAACTTCTTAACTGCGCTGCATTTACCCACGTGATCTCATTTTCACTTCCAGAAACTTCTTAACTGCGCTGCATTTACCCACGTCATCTCAATTTCTCTTCCAGAAACTTCTCAACCACACTACATTACCACAGAGCCAGCCCAACCACTATGGTTTGTCCCCCCCTTTTTTCTTCAGAAATAAATAAAATTGTAACCAAAATAAACAAGGTTAAATTGAAACATAAAATAAAGTTCAAGCACACTGTAAAAAAAAATCCCCGTAACATTTACAGGAAAAACCTGGCAGCTGTGGTTGCCAGAACTTTACCGTAAAAAAATATGGTAGAAACATTTTAGGTTTTACGGGACAGCACTTAGTTTACTGTCTATTTTACAGTTCTGTATTACAGTATTACAGTTAATATTGTAATCATTTACCATTATTTGGCTCAGTGGGAGCAAATAAAGGTTGAATAGGAGTGGCACAAGAATTAAGCCTTGTGGGACTCCACATGTCATGGATGTCCATTCAGACTGATACTGTATACTCACCTATACTCACATGATAACCTCTCCCTTCTAAATATGATCTGAACCATTTAAGGACGTTTCTGAACCAAATATTAAAGGGATGGTTCACCCAAAAATGAAAATTGTCATCATTTACTCACCCTCAAGTTGTTCCAAACCTGTATGAGTTTCTTTGATCTGCTGAACACAAAAGAAGATATTTTGAAGAATGTTTGTAAAAAAGCAGGTAGAGCAACCATTGACTACCATAGTATTTTTTCCCCTATTATGGTAGTCAATGGTTGCTCTATCTGCTTGGTTACAAACATTTTTCAAAATATCTTCTTTTGTGTTCAGCAAAAAACAAACAAAAAAACCATACAGGTTTGGAACAATTTGAGAGTGAGTAAATGATGACAGAATTTTCATTTTTGGGTGAACTATAAATCATACAAATGTAATTTTTTTATTTTTTATTTTTTAGATTCCGTCACTCACAGTTGAAGTGTACCTATGATAAAAATTACAGACTTCTACATGCTTTGTAAGTGGGCAAACCTGCAAAAACGGCAGTGTATCAAATACTTGGTCTCCCCACTGTAAATGAATATCGGTGTGGTTATAGAAGAGGTAAAAGTACTTTAGATCATCTTCTTAGAATGGAATCATTTTTACGGGATACCTTTTATCAAAAAATAACAAGCCTTTGTCAGGTCAAAGAAAACAGCTACAGCATATGATACCACTTGGCGATATGGTATCCTTAAAGATCTGTATGAAATTGGACCTGAGGTAACTTGCCTTTATTGTTTTCTAACTTTTTATCAAATAGATGTTTCAGTTTTCAAGTTAGTACTAACCTATCAAAACCACATATTTAAGAAGTAGGGGTTCCCCAAGAACGCATTTTATTTACTCTTTTCAGCATCAAAATAAATTGTATAGTTAAGCTCAAATTCCTGCCTTCAGGCACTTGAATCTATAAAGACTGATCATCCCATAATTATAAGTATATTAGCTAAAGTAGATCTTGTAGGCAAGAAAAACTTCAGTATCTTTTTCTGCTGGGTTCCAGGTCATATTGGTTTATCTGGTAATGAGAAAGCAGACACCACTGCAAAGGAGGCTCTCAACTTAAATATTTCAGTGTCAGATTACACCCTCTGATCTCAGACCAGTAATAAAATCTTATATTAATAACGTGGCAGAATGAAATGGCATGAATGCCACGGAAATAAGTTACATGAAATAAATCCTAGTATGAATTTTTTACTAATTAATTTTTTTTTTACTAGACACAGTTTAGGTCATACAAGACTTACAAATGGCTATTTATTAAATCGTGAAGAACCGCCATTATGCCTTCCTTGTCAAACTACAATGACTGTAGAGGTGGGCGATATACCCGTCTTTGCGAATATCCATGAACTTAAATTACGTGAACATAAACAGTTGAGAGGGCACATGTGAATCAGTAGGCTATATTAAATTAGTGCATTTTGTCTTAGTGACAGCAGCCTAATAGATATACTGCTTTCTGTCATTTTAATCAGACATTCTCATTGTGCTTGACTGAATCGCTTTTGTAACTTTAATAAGATTAAATGTATATATAATTAATTTACACAGTGAAGACTATGCAGTGTTTTTGTACATTGTATAACTTTATACAGTTTATGTAGTTTTTCTATATAAGCCTTTCTAGTGCTTGGAAGTTTTTCAGGTAGGTCTAATTCAGTTGCGTCTTTGCTCTATTGTAGTTTTTTTTATCCTATTGCTTTTAATTAGTTTCTTTGTTCATATTTTACAATTTTATTTCACTAATTTACTTGTCTTCAGTGAGCTTAACAGTTTTTTTTTTACATAGTTAAAGGGGTGGTAAACCACGATTTCACTTTTCTAACTTTAGCTAGTGTGTAATGTTGCTGTTTGAGTATTAAACAACATCTGCAAAGTTACAACGTTCAAAGTTTAAAGCAAAGGGAGATATTTGCTTTTAAAGAAATCAATTTCTAAGGACTACAGCAAACGGCCAGAAGGGACTACAGACATTCCTCCAGGGTTGCTGACATCACCAGCCCCAATATTTACATAAACCCCTCCTCCGAGAATATTAAATAAGGGGGGGCGAGGCCATTTTGTATTGCTGTGGGGAAGAGTTGTTGTGGTAGGCTAGTTAGTAGGCTGGAGTGTTGTTGCCAATGCAGACGAAACGCTGTTATTTTCATTCAAATTGCAGGTCCACTTTGTTCAGCCTTCCTAGGGACGGGGGTGCGTTGCAGTGCATTTAACATACAACGTTATATGCATGTGTGTATGAGACAGAGGGGAACACGGTCGCATTTGCAGCAGTGCCCATCATAAATAAAAGCACGAAACAGACAGGGGTGGGAGGAGAAGACCGGAAAATGTGACATAATGGACAATATTCATCTGTATTTGCAATACACGAGCCGCGGTTCAGCTGCGCGAGACAAACACTGCCAGTGTGTGAATGCACGACGGGCGCACGCGGCTCCCGCTGCACATTTCACGGAGGAAAGCTTCCACAATCTTCACGAGTTCAATAAAGGATTCGCACAACGGCTTGTCCTGAAAGATGGATTTAAAAACAGAAGCTGTTTACGGGCCACAACCTTTAAGTATGATTTATTTTTCGTCTATGTGTTTTAGGGCTGAACGATTAATTGCATTTGCGATAATTTCGCGATATGAAAAAACACGATTTCCTAACCGCAAAGGCTGCGATTACAGTCTGGTCACGTGACACGCGAGAGTAAAGTCTGCAGAAGAAGAAGCAACTTGGCACGTTACACATATCATATGCCTGGCCTAAAAGGATCTATCTAATATTGTGTTGTTCATACTATAGGCTACCATCATCTCTCCAATGATTCTGGATCGATTCTGAGCTTAGATTTTAACTGCAGGTGCGTTTTAGAAACACCCGTATTCTGATTGCTTCCATTATATCTATCTCTCCTCACGCACGCACGCGCGAGCTCTCTCACTCACTCACTCACTCACTCACTCACTCACTCACTCACTCACTCACTCACTCACTCACTCACTCACTCACTCACTCATACACACACACACACACACACACACACACACACACACACACACACACACACACACACGAACCATAAAATAATATCCATAACCATAACGTTCCGAAAAGGTTGACGGCGCGAATTGCAATGACATTCGCAGGCTTCTTTGCACGGGATATGCGCTGTGAGAAACTTTGCTTGATGTCATGCTCACGCGGCGCTTTGTGAAGAGTGCTCGCGAGCACGCGTCTGTGTGCTTCTCAATGCTTTTATGACCCAACATTAATGTAAACACCATCAGTAATGTCTTAATGAATTAAACAGACAGGGCAAAAACATCTTATATTTCAAAAGAGATCTGTGCATTAGTGTGAATGCAGGTCTCCCGCTGTCTATGATGATGTCATCATTAATAATCAAGCTAAGAAAGAGAAAAATCACTCACAGTTCAGACACTCTTAAATACTGAAAGCAGTCTTTGTTCATTGCTTGTAATATGTTTTTTTGTTCCTCTTTATGATTTACTAGCTTATGTTTTGCAGCTATATTAGTTTATATATTTAAAATTATTAACATGCAATTGTTTTAATTAAAATGTTATAATGTGTAGTTATTTCAAAAAGCTTATAATTACATATATCATAATAAAAACATTTTAAGTTTTTAATAAATTAATAAGCTTAATATTAATAATTAATAAGGAAAAAAGTTTATGACTCCCAGAATCGGATCGTGAGGCACCAATTAAAGATTTCCACCATTACTATACAATGATGTATTGTTGAATAATACAGAAGATAAAGAGTTAAAAAAAATAATCGCATATTAAATCGCAATCGCAATATTGGTTAAAAAAATCGCAATTAGATTTTTTTCCAAAATCGTTCAGCCCTAATGTGTTTTCCTGTAATAGTTTGTATTGTTAATTGTACATTGTAGCAAGGAAGTACACAGATGACAACACTCATTTGGCTCTGCAAACCAGTTTGTTAAATGCTCATTCATACTTAACGTTATCCGACAAACACCTAACGTTACAACATTTTTTAAATCTCAACAGCGAACTTGGCAGTAGTGTAAATTATTCTTTGATTCGAGTTTTTATGTATTGTTTATCTACAGGCATGCTAAACATGGTTCTGTGTTTGATTTGGCTACTAGTAAAGCCAATGTTTAGTGTTCGTTCTTGCTTGCGACAGATATTTGGCAAATCATTCTAAAAATACAAAAGTAACAGTGCCATTCAGTAGCGATCACTATAGATCCGCAGTCTTTACTCTTGAGGACTGAACAGGTTCTGCTTGATCATCTTCACTAAAATTGTCTGGGTCCGATTCGGGCTCAAATTGGTATGGTTTTATTGACGCCATTGTTTCTAATACTACCCAAAGCACAGTCTACCGGTAAAGGTAAGGGGCGTGACGTTTCCGACAAACGTGCACTAGACGGTTAGCGAATCACAACACACTGGGCCAGCTAACCAATCTGAGCCCATTGCGTATTTTTGAGTTGGATTGACGACAACAAAAAAGGGTTAAATATTTAGTAATTTTTATTGACACGCACATATTTAATTTGCAAAACAGAGTCAGATAACTTAACAGGCATTGCTACGCTGACTGCTCCACAGACTAGCGACAAATCTAACCCTAACCCTCACCCACAGCAGCAGCATGTTGGCTGCAGTCCTCCTCTCCTACATCTCTCTCTACAGCTAACGTTCCCTGCGCCTCTCTTGCTGCTTCAGCAGCGCTGTATGAAGCCTGGAAATATTCAAAATAAATTAACCGAATAGCTTATCACAAAGGTCGTAATAATGATCTTCCACGTGTGTTTCTCTGCTTTGCTATTACCTCTGGTATTTGCTCCTCTGGACGAGCCTTTTTAAATCATTTAAAATATTTTTCAATATTCATCTGGATTGAGGGAGCAAACAGTCTGCGTTATGATTAAATACTTTAACATTAACGTTATGTAGTAAGGGCAGTCGATATTAACAGCTTACAGCATGTTGTGTATAACTTACATGCTGTAACTGTTATTCTCATGTAAACATAGCATAATTATTAACTAGCCTCCTTAATGCTTGCTAATGCGTTTCCATTACCCTTCAAATCGCGCAAATTGAAAATTAAGCTCAATGGAAACACGCCAATTTCGCATAAAAGACTCCAATTTTTTGCAAAAAAAAAAAAGGTTTTACGCTCTCGTGAGGTGGAAATATTTTGCAAAACTGCAATGGAAACACATTTACAGTGCACATTTACAGTGAACTGACTTAGAAAGCGCGGTGTGTTTGAACAGATTACAAGACTTCTTTAATTCATAAAAGACAAAATAATTAGAGGAATAACGTTACTGGATTCTAAACCTTAAAGAAATGCCACAATCAAGACCTCGGAGCAGAAATGAGCGAGAAAATACCTCATATGTGCCGCTCACAGTATAAGGGTCTTTCCTTGTCATTAATTAACCTCTTAACCTGCGCCCCATTTTTTGAGAATTCTTTGAAAACGACATACCCAAATTAAAATGTCTGCAGCTCTTAAACCCTATGGTCTATATTCATAAATCTGGTCTTATTTTAAACTAGACACTTGAAATGTTGCTACCCAAGAGTCATAATAACTCAAAGTAATATGGGAACAGAGTAATATACATGTAAATATACATGTAAGTGACTCACGTTTTTTTTTTTTTTTTTTTTACTTAGGGAAAAAAATATTATAATTTAATGTTTTCAAAAAGGCCATTTATTTCAGAACATTTGCTATTGTAAAGAGTAGTTTTTCATTCAAATAAATCTGCAATAAACTGCTAATTATAATGGATAAACAGTTACTGAAAACTAAAAAAGAAAAACTAAAGCAACTATTTACAGAAGTTACAACGTGTAAAAAACTCATTTAGCTGATGGGAAGCGTCAGTAAGAGTCTGCGCGCTCCACTGCAGTTGCGCCATTGAGAACGCGCAGACTGCGCACAAACAGTATTCACCAAAGCCTACTTACGTAAACTGCGCAAGATAATGCCTTTTGATTGGTTACTAAGTCCATCAATCAAACCTTTGTTGGAAAGGCATTGGCTGGGCACAGAGTGCCTTTATCCAACGAAAACCATGGGCGCAATGATTGACAGCTCACCAAGCCTGTAAAGCGCTTCCTCTATATGATGCATCCCAGGAGAGTCTCTGATTGAAGGAGAGAGACGAGGGAGGGTTTATAATACGTGGGAGAGACTATTCTAGCAGGGGGAGTTTGCCAGAAAAGGATTAGAATCGATATTTCATTGAAAATGGACATGATTGATTATGCTAACTCAAAACTCCCTTGCAAACAACGAAGGACTTTTTGTTTTTTCCCTATTTTTTCGTTGTTTTGGATTAAAAAGTGGGATGCATTTTGAAGAGTGGACTCTTACACAGAGATGTATGCGGGTGTTTATTGGATTCGTCCGATCTGATCCGAACGACAGGAGATGAAAGATGAGTACCGCTAATATTATGCTAATGTTTACATGGCCGGTCCTTTAGCGTTTCATTTAACCCTTTCCTCTCTGGTTTATTTATTGCAAAAACAAGTTCAGAACATGAATCTTGAGTGTTTTAGCTTTCAAATGATGCATAGTTTGTGATAGTTGATTGAATATTTTGTATAAAACAAAAGTAAATAAAAGTACACACACGCCCACTTCACGCTTCTTCTTTGGACGTTGTTTTGATTCAGATCGTGCTCGAAGAGGAGGGGCTATTAGCTGCTCCTCCTCCGTTTGTCACTTGTCAGTAGGGACTTTAAGCAACAGCTGCGAATGGAACGGCAACGGTGTTCTGACGTTGTATTGCGCATGCGCGACTTAAACTGTCACTTCGTGACGTTCTACTGTAACCGTCTACTACGGGAGAACAGCTGATTTGCAGTTTCTCCCATAGGGAGATTGTGAGAGAGGGAGAGAAGGGAGCAAGCTGCGCGCAGATCTACAATAAAATACAACTTTACCCATATTAAATAGAAAAAAAAAAAACTGAAAATCAATCCGTGGCGGCCGCATCGATATTGTGGCGGGCCGCCACAAATTAATGAACATATGGGAAACCCTGTCGGGACTTCTGTATTCCGTACATGGGTAGGCGTGCGTGAACACACACACACACACACACACACACACACACACACACACACACACACACACACACTAGGGATGTCACGATACCAGAAATCTAGTAGTCGGTACCGATACCACCAAAAGTACACGATAGTCAATACCACGGTAAGAAATGAAAAAAAAAAACGTTTTAAAGAAATTGTTATATTGGCATGATATTGCTACTAAGGATGAAATGATTACCGGTTTCACGATAAACCACGATAAAATGTACTGACGGTTAGTAATATCGTTTAAAAATTAAATAATTAAAACCGCTTGTGATTATCATGATTTTGAAAACTCGCGGTAAATCCTGTCAGTCAGCATCAGTCTGGTGCAGGCGCAGCGTGCAACGCTGTTTTTTTTAATGAGAAGAAATGGCAGAAGGCAGTGACAACACTCGGGGGATTGTTCAGCCTTCTAAAAGGACCACATCTGAGGTGTGGTCATATTTTGGCTTTTACAAAAGTCCTGAGGGAAACTTAATCGAAGATGGTCACCCTGTCTGCAGAACATGCCAGAATAAAGTCGCTGTAATAGGGGGAAACACTTTGCGAACGCAAGGCAAGTGGATTTTGACCTCAATACCAAAACTACATCTGGTATTACTACCACTCACGCTAGCCTCTTTGGTGGTTTAACTTATTATAGTCTTCTCAAAAGATACCTTGTTATAATCGCGTTGTGCATTATAATTAACCACACGTGTTTCTAATAATCAGAGGCGTTCAGATTAGCCGGGGTTTTGTTAAGAGCACGCTCTCACTCACTGAAAACGTGCGATGTACGCAGGAGATTCATTCATCATACAGTGGTTGACTGTTTTTGTTCTATTTCAGCACCGAAAATAGTTTCAAACAAGCACAGCAGAACCATAGCGCATCAGATATGACTGGCATAACGCTGGCTTTACGTTCAAGATTAGCGAATTTAGGGACCGTCTCTAAAGTCACATACAAGATTGGTATACACGTTCTAGTACACTGCTTCCTGAGTCAGCAGATATTCACTATAGGTACTTTCGGCATATGGGAAGGGTCATGAAGCCTCAGTGTACTATTCCTGGTTGATTCAAAGTCTTGGTCATGGAGCGTTTTTAGCTCTTTAGAAAATATGGGAAAGAGATCTGAACCTACCATTCGATCACAATGAATGGAATGGAGTTTTTAAAGAATGTCAAAATGGCATCTAGAGATGCGAGAATACGCCTTATACAGTTTAAGATTGTGCACCGTTTTTATTGGACTCCTTCCAGGCTATTTACGCTTGGGTTAAAAGATACGCAATATTTCTGGAGATATAAGTCTGAGGACAAGAGATTTAATTAATGCTCTTTGTCTTTGTACAAACAATTTTCAGGATTTCTGGAAAAGAGTTCATGAACACATTTGCACAGGTTTGGATACTCATATTTCACTATGTCCTAAACTGTTTATATTAGGTGGGTGGACAGACAATGAAATAAGAGACAAACACTTAAGGCAGTGGGTACAAACCAGTTTAGTTATTGGCAGACAAATAAATCTTAGGAGTTGGAAGTCAGAGGAGACCCCTTCTTTTCGGGAATGGATAGCAGAATTAGGTAGAGTGGCTGCATTTGAAAATATGTCCTATAAACAGACTGACAAACAAAATGTATACTATAAGAAAGGGTCCAGATATTTAACTTATTTGGAAAAGGGGCAGTAATAATATAAAACGCATATATATTTGTATTGTTATTGTTTTCTTTTTCTCCATCATATGCTGGAAGTTATCTTTATTGTTTTAATTATATAGCCAAGTTGTGACCTCAAGCTGTAGTTGGGTGGGGTGGTTGTTACTATCAGGGTAAACATTTTGATTCTGTATAAATGTGTATTGCATTCTATTCTGAAAAGTATTTGAGAATCAATAAAAAATGTTAATCGGAAGAAAAAGCATCTAGCGTCTCTAGACTTTGCATGATTTTTTGCATTCCACTGACTGCATCTTGCGTTTTAACTGCAGCGTTCTGTGTGAATAGCTCCTTAACCCCCTCGAGTCGGCCGTTGTGCCGGCGTGATTGACTCGCTTTTTCAACCTGAATTCACCCTATACTCTTTGAAATCATAATTGCATCGCATTATGTTGTTTTAAATCCCAAATATTGTACTTATAACATTCATCATTACCAATTATTCAGTTGTTTATATTTACTAGGGATGCACCGATATGAACATTTTGGCCGATACCGATAACCGATAATTATTTATATTTGAAAGCCGATAACCGATATGTTGGCTGATAAATCTAAATACAAATTTTAATAAACTCTGAGAGCCTGATTACAAAAACAAAAGGTTCACCATTAAAAGCCATGTCCCAAATACTTCAACATAAATCAAACCTAGTAGCCTATTTGAACCAGTGTAAGATTCCTTACCTTTTCAAATTAATTTTACACTCCTATGGCCAACTTACTTTATAAAAAAAAAATGTTAACACTTTACAATAAGGTTTAATTTTTGTTAGTATTAGTTAACCAACAATGAATGAACAATACTTCAACAGGATTTATTCATCTTAGTTCATGTTAATCTCAACATATTCAGACCCAAAGTTGTGTCTTTTAACATTAGGTATGCACTGTGAATGGACTGTTAATAAACACAAACATTGTATTACTAAAATAAACAAAGGTTATTGCTCTCTGTTTGTTCGTGTTAGTTAATGCATTAACAAATGAGACCTTATTTGTAAAATGTTACCAAAAATTATATTGCCTAAATTTTTTTTAATAATATACCTAAATAATGCAAACAAGTTATTGAACAGCATTGCTTAGGCTGCATAATAAAGAATCAGAATGCAAGTGCATGAAATAACCTCCGCACAGACAATAAGGAAATGGTTTTAATCAAACCGTATCATGGAAATGATACGAGAACAATAAAAGTGCTAGTTATAAAAAATAATGCTTCTGTGTTTTTGAAAAAAATATGTTTAATATTACAGTAATAGTAAACATCTTTAATATTAGTCTAGTCTATTAGGAATAATGTTGCTGTTTGAGAGCGCGTGCTGAAGCTGGAGAGAATGAACGAACAACCGTAAACTGAAGCGCTTACAAGGTTAATTAACAACTAAACGCATCATGTATGAGAACAATCAGATATTTATACAAAATAAATATAATATTACAACTTATATTTGCACAAAATCATGTATAGGTGAAGGCTTATAACTCCTGTGGATGCTCTTCCCCGGTTTGAGAGCGCGCGCTGAAACTGAAGATGATCACCGGTACAATGAAGCACTGCGGGTTATTGACTTAACGAAACGCATCCTATATGACATTAATCAGATGTTTATACAACAAAAACGTAATATTACGACTTACATATGCTTAAAATTACGCAAATGCACAAGCGAACTTGACTGTGCTGGTCAGAATGCGTTGTGGACGCTTCCCACAACAGCGCGCTGAAACACAACAACTAAACCCAGAGAATTCACAACATTTTATAACAAAAATATTCTCATTACAGTGTTATGTATAGGACAGTCCCAGTAGTTATTAATGCTGTGCATTTCTGTTTGAAATGCGCGCTGAAGCTAAAGACCGGTACAATGAAGTGCTTTACTGCATCGTTAATTAACTCAACCAAACGCATCCTATATGAGATTACATACACAGAATAATAATAAATATAATATTACAACTTACAATGGCACAAAAGGCTGTGAATGCACAAGCGAACTTGACTGTGCTTGTCATAAAGGTGTAACTCCGTGGGCGCGCTCTTCCCTAAAAAAAAACTCGCTGAAACACAACGCTCTTTTACAACCATATTCTATTCTCATTATCATTTTATGTCGATTATATTAGACTTGCGCTGCATATGTTGCACATAACTGTATTTTCCTTTTCGAAGTGATTCCGATCATATTTAGAGCAATTCAAACCCATCATGGTGGACAGCACGTCTGTCTCAGCTGAAGGAAATAATACATTATCTATCGGCTTGAATATATCGGTCAAATTTTCTTATTGGACCGATAACGATAATATCAAAATAATCATTTATCGGCCGATAACGATATGTTGCCGATATATCATGCATCCCTAATATTTACTGAATACTGAATTGGGTTCAGTGTCACAATATTACTTTTTCTTTCAAAAACATTAAAAATAGTACTATTCTATCCGGACTATAAGTCACACTAGTGTTCATAGTTTGGCTGGTCCTGTGACTTGTAGTCAGGTGCGACTTGTATATCAAAATTCATTCATACTGACTGACAAGAGAAAACATTTACGTCTACAGCCACGAGAGGGCGCTCTATGTTGTTCCTGTAGCCTACTCCTGAAAAAATTAACTGAAAACTGAAAAACTGTTAACTGAAATATTAACTTAAAGACTACTGAGAAAGACTGAACACAAACAAAATGCCCCCCAAAAGAAAATCCTATTCTGCAAATTACAAACTGCAGTAAAATATGCAGCCGAAAACGGTAATCAAGCAGCAGAAAGAAAGTTTGGAGTTAGTGAGAAACTTGTGAGGGACTGGCAAAAAGCAGAGGCTACTTTAACTGTAATGAAGAAAACAAAGAAAGCTACCGGTAATCGCGGACTGAAAGCAAGATGGTCAGAGCCGGAGGAACGAGTCCACAGATGGGTGCTTGAACAACGCACTGCCGGGAGAGGCTTGTCAACGGTGCAGTTAAGTCTCCACGCCCTGGTAGTTGCCAAGGAGATAAATATAAATGACTTTGCAAGCGGGCCTTCTTGGTGTTCTTTGTCTTTGATTTTGTGAAATAAATTTCTAAATAAATGCGACTTATAGTCCAGTGCGACTTGTATGTTTTCCTCTTCATGATGCATTTTTTGACTGATGCGACTTATAGTCCGGAAAATATGGTAGTCAAATCTTTTGATAATTTAAAATATAATAGGCTTTTGTAATGTGCCTTTGTTGACTATATTCTAAATAAACTACAACAAAATATATTTATTTTGTCCTGTTGCTTAGCTCCCTCTCAGTCACATACCTGAGGCTCATTCATTATGCAGCTCATTATGGGTTCTTTGTTTTCTCAGGTGTGACAGAATTATTCATGGTCGTTCACGCCTCTTCACATATGGCCTTTGTAAAGAAAAAGTGTCTTACAAAATGTAAATTAATATATTGGTTTATGTTAATGTATAGGCTCAATGATTCTCACATCAGTTTGAAGCAAAAACTCTAGGCAACAACACCCATTAGTCAAAAGTATTATGGGCACATATCTGTTGTGTGTTTTGAGACCTTAATTCTGAGACTTACATTTTTTTTTTTTTTTTAAACCATGCATAAACGTTATTCTCTTAAAAATACAAGTACATGTTGCTCTCATATTATGGTAGCCCAGTTTGTGTAATTACACTTTTGCCATTTAATATGTTTATAAGCAACTGAAAAAAAACACAAATGTCAGAGCATGTCAACTTCTAAAGGGCCCCAAAACAGCTCAGACTCCAGAGGGTTAAATCATTGCTGATACAGATGTGTGGTGATGCAGTCATTGTTTCACTGAAAAGAAAGAGGGTTCTCATGAATTGGTGTTTCTAACTTCCTAGAAAACACTTTATTAGGCCAAATAAATGGGATTTGGCTCTCCTGCATCAAAACACACAGCGACTGACTCAGTGAGTACCCAGTTTGTCGTCTTTTCAATCACCCCTCACTTTACAAAGAGTCAGAAGCCGAGCTCTGCAAATCCTGCTGAAGCGTTTAATTTGTCTTGAATTAATAGGCCCAAATCAGAGCCTGCTCTTTCATTGGTTGAGCTAATTAACATTTTGGAGCCTGATTATGCTGAGAATATGATATATTCACCTATTGCTGATTGGTCCGTGATTGTTTTCATTGTCTCAAGGTGAGTGAGACAATATCCATTTACACAAGGGCTCCTTTTTATTTTGCTAATCAGGTAAAAGAGAGCGGGCGTACTTGAGTGTTGTGTGTGTGTTTTCAGGTACCGTGGCTGGTTAGTAAGGAGGGTGTGCTGTTTGCTGTTTGTCTGGGGTCGTGAAGTTCACCCCAGCCCTGCTGGAGACAGACGGCATAGAGTCCACGGCAGCGAGAGGTGCGGCTCGCTCGAGCACTCTTCACTGATTAGATGACATGCCACGTGTAGCGAGAGAGAGAGAAAGGATGCACAAAGCATTTGAGGATTGAGAGGCACTCCCGTGAGGCTCCCATTGAGATTTAATTCAGATGTCTTTCTCCTCTGTTAATATAGAAGATTGATAGACACTTAATCTGACATTACATTAGCTCGCATGCAGAGATGTGAAAGCCTACATATTTTCAATACCGACCAGTACAGGGGTTTTCAACCTTTTAGACTCCAGAGAATATCAAATATGATTCCCTTTGCGCAGGACCTTTCTAACATTGAAAAAAAAAATATTTAGGCCTAATATTTGGATTTATGTATTTAAAGAACATATTTCATCCATTTGGATTTTTTTTTTATAAACAAACAAATAAACTTGATGAATAACGGTTAAATTGAATTTTCACAATTGAGATTTGATTCTCAAGAATTTGAACGAATACATTTTTAAAATAAGATTATTTAAAGGTCCAATATTGTCAAACCTTTTTTCATGATAACTGAGGTCTAGGGGCTATGTAACTGCCATGTGAGTTTCAAAACAGTCAATCCATAGTCAAATGCACACAGCCTGCATAAAGTAGCTGTGCCTTTTCATGAGCCATTGTGACTTCCGTAAAAATGTGACGTCAGAACTACTGTCACCACCCTGAGCACAGCCCACCGTCCCACCCTCCTTTTGCCAAATCCCTAGATAACATCGCGTCCATGCCTGAGCAACAACAACACGGAAATATGTCGAGAAACCGCTGTTCAGTCGATGGCTGTCAGGAAACTACATCGTTGCACAGGCTTCCCGGACAACATTAAAGGTATAGTTTACCCAAAAATGAAAATTGTCATAATTTACTCACCATCAAGTTGTTCCAAACCTGTATGAGTTTCTTTGTTCTGCTGAACACAAAAGAAGATATTGAAGAATGTTTATAACAAAGCAGATAGAGCAACCATTGACTACCATAGTATTTTCCCCCTACTATGGTAGTCAATGGTTGCTCTATCTGCTTGGTTACAAGCATTCTTCAAAATATCTTCTTTTGTGTTCAGCAGAACAAAGAAACTCATACAGGTTTGGAACAACTTGAGGGTGAGTAAATGACAGAATTTTTATTTTTGGGTAAACTATCCCTTTAATATAAGAGACACGTGGCTAATGTTTATTTGGAAATACCACAGCAATTTAGTTCGACTTTAACCGTCTGTTTTGCACATTTCACAAATGACTGCTTCGTCAATCAGGCACAGTTCATGCCGGTTTTTCAAAGAAGCTACATTGTTGGGTCTGACCTCAAACTATTTAGTAAACTTCTCACACATTTTATGTTACATTTATGGAGCCAGCATAATCTGAAATTATAGTTTGTAAACGGTTATGCACCGTTAACGTGTTCCTAACCCTAACCCTAAAAAAAAAAAACATTACCATTCTGAAACATCCTGTTGTAAGTGTGTTTGAGGAAGTGGTAGGTTGTCTCTTGTTATCACCGATTCGGGGTCTTGAGTTCGGCTCAAACATGTAAGGCCCTTCATCTGAGACCATCATTACCGGTGTTTCTATTTACCTTACTTGAGTATCTACAGCATACAAAAGCAAGATTTCAAATAAGTTATGACCATAATTAAACAAAACTATACCTGTTCTGTCTCTATGCAGCATTTATTCTCTGGCGCTATAGGCATTATTGTCCGACTCCGGTTCGAACTGAACACTTTGATATACTGTCCATATTGGCCCACCGTTATCATATTTATTGTGCTTGATTTAAAATAGAAGGTGCTTTAAAAAGGTCCTTGAATCTGGTGTTCATGAAAGAGTGGTAACCCTAAGAGCACTAATTGTCCCACCCCTATTGGAATGCATTAATTTGAATGTTGCTGTTAACCGTATGCCACATATGCCATGCTAACTTTTCTTTTTGCTTCTCACCTTGATCCAACCCTGCTACCACACCCTCCCTCCATCCAGCTAACCGAATTTGGGCCCGAACATTTAAATAACCTTTTATATATTCCCAAACAGCATTGGTGTGTTTTTTACTTCAGGCATAAGCGGTGTGTTTGCGTGGTATTTATGTGATGATCCATCACACAATATCCTCTTTGTTTTCTCTGCGGCCTGTTGTCCTGTGACTCGGTGTGTGTGTGTGTGTTTTTTTTTTAATCCAGAGTGAGGCAGGCTCTGGTTACGGCATGTTCCCCAGATGAAACCAAGGTGATGGAACTGGTGATGCCTGAGGTCAGAGGTTATTTAAGCAGACTTCTTGCCCTCACACAGACTTTCATCTCTCCCAGCCTACTCAGGTCTGAATGTAATTCTCATTCTAAAAAGAAAATCACTTTCATCCTTCTGCAATTCATTCATTCAGAGATGCTTAATGTTTGAGGGGAAAAATAACTCTTGGTAGGTTGCAAAAGTCCACATTGAAATGCTGAGATTTAAAATCCAATTTTTGGATTTTGAAAAGTTTAAGGAATTATCAAATGAAGAGATTTTTTACCCCATGCATTTCTTGGTCACTAATCATATAAGCAAACTTGGGGCATTGGCCGTGTGAACTCATTTGTAATCATTAGGTATTTTTCAGCATTTCAAACATCTTTGAGGTTTTTTTTAATTATTTTTTTATTTTGCAGTTCTGCAGTGTGACATGAATTTTTAAAAGCTCAGGTATTCCATGTAGCCTTTTAATTAATATGAGGTCATGAAGGCTGCCTAACTGCTCTATATGATTCCAAAATAGTTAAAAAATATTATAGCTTTTAATGAAGGGCAGCATGACATTCTTAATGACAGTGCTGTCAATGATTGATATGTCGTGTCAACTGTCCCTTTGCAGATAGACATTTTAATCTTTTTAATTTATGTCTCCCCAATCTGTCTTTCAGGATGGTGAGCTGGATGCTGCTGAAGTTCTTCAGTTTAATGTTCTGCAATGTACAGATCAACCTCAACCAGCTGGCAGCTTTACACCGTGCCACACGACTGGTAATATATCCAGCCTTTACAACCCCAATTCCAGAAAAGTTGGGACATTTTGTAAAATGTAAAAAAAAATCGAGAACCTGTGATTTGTTAATTCTGTTTAATGTTTATTTAACTGATAAAAATACAAAGAAAAGATTTCTAATATGTCCAACTGTATTGTACCATGTAATTATAAGCAGATTTTGATTTTGATGTCTGCTACACACTCCAAAAAAGTTTGGACAGAGGCAAAATAAACATGAAAATATTACAAAGTATCCAAGTTAAAACAGTTTTGAAACAGTCCACAATAAGCAGGTTAACTGGTAATAGATGAGGGTGTCGTGTTTGGGTATAAAAGGAGCATCTCAGTCTTGTAAGCAAAGATGGGTCATGGCTCACCACTTTGTGCCAAATATGAGAGAATTGTCAAACAATTCAAAAATTACATTTCTCAATGCAAGTGTATAGGTCTTTCAGCATCTAGAATACATAATATTGTGAAAAGATTCAATGAATCCAGGCCACGTACACACGGAGGCGCGTTTAGCTGTTTACGTTAAAAATGTTGTATTGTATTCGAGCTTTGTCCCGATGAATCCGGCATTTTGGGAGCCTGAAACTGCAAAAACATGTTTTAACCAGTCCCAGAGTGGATAAATCTGAAAATGACATCCTTGCATTTTCGTGTGTACAGCCAATCTGTATATTTTGTGGAGCGATGATGTCATCACCTCATGCCTTGGCCGTAGTCGGACACCACAATTTTAGATGTCACGCCCACAGACCGTTGGCTGAACGTCTGATGCATATGGGACACTTATCTGGAAACATTTCAAGAGTTTCGAAGTTGTCATCTGATTGGTTGAATTCGACAGGATGTCCGCAAGACGTGTGTGTTGCATTCTTTAACAGTCCACCTGGAAACAAATGCTGTGACGCCAAGCTAATGGAAGAAGAACCCCGTCGTGTTTACAACTGTGACAATGAGCAGTTACCAGGATCAACTAAACACTGGATTCTCAAAAGTATGTGAAGTTCATGCCTCCATTGTTGCAGTAAACTAGCAAAACGTTCTTGAATGAATAATTTATAATGCATGCCGGTCTGTTATTGCAGGGACATCAACTTTATATTCTCACGCCCCTAAACATGACACGGAACAAAATGAACTGTGTTTGGTTGCATTACATGTAAGTCAAACGTCCTCTTGGGCTGTCCTTAACCAATGAAAGCTGTGATAGAGTCTAGACCTTCTGCTGTCAGTCTGAAGGTCTGGCTATGCGAGTTGCATGCACATTTTAGTGTATCTCTGTAGCAGAATTACTGTGGTTTCGTGTACGCAGATATTTCTTGAGACAACGTCATGTTTCCAGAACAATTTTTTTTAGGGAAAAGCTCTGACTTCTTGTGGATGTGGCCTCAGTCCGTGTTGGGCTAGGAAACCTCTGTTGAATGTGCATGACCTTTGAGCCCTCAGATGGCATTGCATGAGAAATGTCATGCTGCTCTGTTAAATATAGCCACATGGACTCAGGACAAAATCATTGTCGCTTAGTCTGCTGCTGCATCAAAAAATGCAACTCAAATCTCTGTTACGCAAGGAGAAAGCTATACATCTGTTTAATGCAGAGAAGTTGGAAATATGTGCTGTTTCAGCTTGTTTTTGGGAAGAACGGACATTGAGTCCTGAAGACGAAAGAGACCATCCAGACTTTCATCAGCGACAGGTGATAAGGCAAATCATGTTAGGGGGTGCATCAGTGCAAACGGCATGGTTGACTTGCATATGTGTGAAGGTACCATTGACGTGGAGGCGTATACTGGGATTGTACGGAGACTTCAAGATGACATCCTTCCTGGGTAGCAAGACAATTCCAGTCCTCACTCTGCATGTGCTACAACAGAGTGGTTTCGTAGGAACTCAACAACTTACAATGAATGTGCTTGACTGCCTGCCTGCAGTCCAGATCTGTCTCTTATTGAAAATGTATGGCTCATCATGAAAAGGAGAATGAGACAATGACAACCACAGACTGTTGAGCAGATGTCTTAAATCAGGTGAGATTGGGCAAAAATTCCACTTGCAAAACTGCAACAATTAGTATCCTCAATTTCCAAATGGGTAAAAAGCATAAAGCATTAATTAAAAGGAAAGACGATGTGACACAGTTGTAAACATGCCAACTTTTGTGGAGTGTGTTGCAACAATCAAAATCAAAATGTGTTTATATTTGCATGATACAATTAGGTTGGTCAGTGAAAACATTGGATTTTTTTTCTTTGTACTTCTGTCAGTTAAATAAAGTTGAAAGAGAGTCAACAAATAACAGATTCTTTATTACATCTTACAAAATGTCCCTACTTTTCTGTAATTTGGGTTCTATTTCTTCACCCCATTCTATCATATCACCCGCTTTCCTTCCTGTGCTTTCATTCTTCCTATATCTCATTAGCCTTTACTGCTTTTCTTTTCACCACTATTTTTCTTCAAGTTTCTCTTTTTCTTTCTTTTTTTTACATTTTGCAGTGTTTTTCTGACCCAAACTCAGTCATTCTCGATTTCGCTGTATGAAATTGCGATTTAAATATATGAAGCTGAAGGCTGGTCTCTATATCAAAAATGCTCTTTTTGTGTGTGCCTCTCTCTTTCTCTCACTCTCAACCTATTGCTCTATTTATCCTGTTTACACATTTATTTTTATTGCAGTCAGGTTTTCCACCTCAGGCTTTTGGTCACACATAATCCTTTATATGGAATTAAAAGCACACTTTGAAAGCTTTTTGTAGCATTCGATAGTGTGATTCTTTCATTTGGTGAAAGTGCAATATAAAAGAGAACATCAGAGAACCGATTAGACTTCATCTAGTGTCTGATGTTATACCCAATTAAGCATGCATTCTACAACCAGAAATCATTTATTTTGGCCTCAGTCCATGTGCATGACTCCTGAAAATATTGAGCTCACCTGCAGATTCGATGCTTGCCGCCCACCTGAATAGCACTGATACATTTCTGCACCACTCAGTTTAACTCCACAAAAACACAGTTTGAAAGAATTCAGTACATATATTGAAAATAAATCCTATTAATTATCAGCATTTTTGCTGTATATATAAATATATATTTTTAGGCTGATATGAGTCCCTATCTCATGTGAGTGAAGATGATTTGAAACCTTTTTAAATGTTTCTTGGGGGTAAAACTATATATACATATACATGAACCATTTGAATGTGAACCATTTGCAGAAAATGTGAATAATTTTAACAAAATATGAGAGATCATACAAAAATCCATGTTATTTTTTATTTAGTACTGTCCTTAATACGATATTTTACATAAAAAAATGTTTACATATAGCCCACAAGACAAACAAATGGCAAAATGTATTAAAATTACCCCGTTCAAAAGTTTATGAACCATTGATTCTTAATACTGTGTCGTTACCTGGATGATCCACGGATGTTTTTTTGTTTTGTGACGGTTGCCCCTTGTTTGTCCTGAGCAGTTAAAACTCCCCTTCAGCTCCTGCAAATTCTTCAGTTTTCCAGTAGGACAGAGGATTTTTATGAAGTTTTAATGCTTTTTCTTGCAACGGTATATGTATGTGTGTGTGTGCGCGCTAACTTGTGAACTGATGTTCAGCTGTTCTTTCCGGAACATCAATTATCAAAGCTCGGTAATGCTGGTGTCGTGATGGTCAAAGACACTGAGATGTACCTTTAATTTCATCTAACTGATTGCTCACAAAAAAAAACCTCACAGATTGTGTTTTTAAGTCATTTCAAGTTTGATTTTGACCTGACATAAAGCGATATAACTAAGTTGGTTAGTTGTTTCCTTTTTATTAGTCATCCCGTTAACACTGCTTTCCTGCTGTTGTTGAGCAGTCACTTTAGAAAAAAGATTTTATATTAGCATTTTATTTATAAGCTGCTCATATTTTTTTTTCTTTTGCAACTAAAGTTTTTGAAGTGTAGACTCTAGGTATGCATACATACATAATTTTTGGGGTGGAAAATTATTGGTAGACTACTTGATCAGAGTTAAGATGAGCAATGCTGTGTTTGCTGTATTAGGACTATTGTGACCTTTAACCTGTGCCCTTGGGTCTCAATGTTCATGTTAAATAAGAACCGGTTTAGAAAATATAGCGCAGTTGGTACAAAGGGTCTAGAAACACAATCTAGTGCTATTTTCTGAAGTACTAAAACAGTTCATTTACAGGTTCATTTTCAAGTGCGCACTCAGCACTGAACTTTATTTCTCCCTGTGCTGAAGTGTCCTCTAATTTTGTGTGTGTGTGTGTGTTGTAGAAAGCTCCACTGGTCTATGTGTGTGTTCGGCAGAGCGGCATCGATCATGCTCTCATTTGTCTGACTCTTTTCTGCCACAACTTGAGGGTTCCCTACACCATTTACCCAGCCCACATCCGACAAACCTGGCTAAGGTATATACACACACTCAAAACACAAAAACGCCATGTAGCGCCCACAGATGCTTTAGAAATCTTCTTACTGCGGACACCCTTAGTTAGTTTCCCTACCTTCCCTCTAATAGTGTAAATTTACATCGCCGCTCTATTTGCCGCATTAGTATTGCTAAAAAAACATTCTTGTTCATTAGTTTCTTACTAGTTTGGAGCAAGCACAGCAGTTTCTACAGTGCAGTGCACTTATTCAGTCTGTTACACAGCTAGCGGAAGCATCTGTACACATTTAACAGGGCATAATGGTTCAGTAAGTAATGAAACGTACAATTCTTAAAGAATCATGACACAGAGTGCTGGAAACTGCAGTCGACCACGGCGAGGGAGTGGTGGGTGTAAATAGTTTCCTCCTGCAGGTAACGGAAGACTTTGACTCCAGGCCGCAGGGAAGTTTGAGCTTTGTTTACATCAATAATTACTTAATAGCTGTTTATACAAATTGCCCTGTCAGTAATTGTTAATGTATTTATGATATGCTTCGAGCTTAGTTATGGCACAATGCTTGATTGATTGTCACTGGATGTGGAGCGCACATAAATAGACATTTTAAAAATGTACATTTATCTTGAACAGTTCACACTTTTTTCAAATATCCAAATACTTTTTTCAAATATATAAGTTTCAAATATGCCACAACCTGGGAGTATTTATGTATTTTATTAACCACACTTCATTTTGTCATTCCAGAAGTATCAAGGACTTATGTTCTTGAATAGAAACAACAAAGGAGAGAAAATATGATTTCAGTTTAAGTCTTGATATTAAGCATTTTAATTTAGGTTATAGATAGATTACTTATATATTATTAATAAATTATACATTTATGTCCTTTTAAGGCATTTTGCAGCCCCATTTGAAGTTTGCTGAGGCCCCCTAGTGGACCTTAGGCCCTTTGATTAAAATAGTCGGACAGTGTTTCCTGCAATTGTGTCATTTAAATGTTGGTGATGTGCCACTACCAAATGAATGTTACAGCAGTGTTGTGAAATATGACTGGATTGAATCTGACTGTGTGAGGTGAAATGATAAAAAGACTTACTGGTTTTAATTGGTCTAATGAGTTAGTGCAGTTCTTGATTTACTGAACTGCACTAACCCACTTCAAGTACTAAAACCGTGGTCTTCGCTATTTTTTTTCAGGAGAGCCACACTGATAGGACAAAAATCAATAGGATCGCAAAGTATCAAAAGTTATATCCAGTCATAAATAGCATTTCTGCTTATCAGTCTGTCATCCCTGAACATACAATATTCAATGCTATAATTACAAAAGGTAGATAGATAGTGGGTATGCATAATACATTTGTAATGTAAACTATCTTTTAGTGCTGTCAATCGATAAAAAACAACAACTTATTCACACATTCTTCTGTTTAAAGCACGTTTTTAATATATTTTATAATGTAATTCCACAGTAAATCACCAAATTAATGTAGAAAAAACAAAGACAGTATATTTTAAATATTTGTTCAATGGCATCTTTTTATGAATGAAGACCAGTTTCACTGATACTAACACTGATACTACGGAAGCTCCTATGACACCACGTCTGTCCTTGACAGACAGGTCGATCCCTATCGAAGTCATTATAGAGAGACTTCTTCACGTTCCTGTGCAAGGAGGGAAGTGTTGGTGAAACACCTCACTCTGTTATCAAAGAACCCAGGATTACGTTAAGTAACCCATCATTCTTTTTCTAACTTCGCTCTGTGTTTCATTTATGGGAGCTGCACAAAAGTGTGGGGAGTAGCCCAACTTGCTGCTGCACATATCTCCTGAACAGAAACTCCCTTAAGTAAGGCCCATGATGTAGTCATGCCCCTAGTGGAGTGGGCCCTTAAGCCCCCAGGAGGTTGAGAACCTCTGCATTTATATGCTAGAGATAGCTTCTACAATCCAATGGGACAGCCGCTGACATGACAACGGCTTCTCTTTGTGAGTAGTAGCCTAAGACGCAAACAGCTGCTCATTCTTTCTGAAACCTGCTGTCCTTTCCACGTACCTATGAAGCGCCCATACTGGACATAAAGAATTAAATCTCTTATTCTCTGGAGAAGAGAACGGAGGAGGGTGTAAAGCTGTAAGTTCTGTAGTTGGACATCTACAGGTGCTGGTCATATAATTAGAATATCATCAAAAAGTTGATTTATTTCACTAATTCCATTCAAAAAGTGAAACTTGTACAGTATATTATATTCATTCATTACACACAGACTGATATATTTCAAATGTTTATTTCTTTTAATTTTATTTTGATGATTATAACTGACAACTAAGAAAAATCCCAAATTCAGTATCTCAGAGAAAATTTTTATATTACTTAAGACCAATACAAAGAAAGGATTTTTAGAAATCTTGGCCAACTGAAAAGTATGAACATGAAAAGTATGAGCATGTACAGCACTCAATACTTAGTTAGGGCTTCTTTTGCCTGAATTACTGCAGCAATGGAGTCGATCAGTCTGTGGCACTGCTCAGGTGTAATGAGAGCCCAGGTCGCTCTGATAGTGGCCTTCAGCTCTTCTGCATTGTTGGGTCTGGCATATCGCATCTCCCTCTTCACAATACCCCATAGATTTTCTATGGGGTTTAAGGTCAGGCGAGTTTGCTGGCCAATTAAGAACAGGGATACCATGGTCCTTAAACCAGGTACTGGTTGCTTTGGCACTGTGTGCAGGTGCCAAGTCCTATTGGAAAATGAAATCTGCATCTCCATAAAGTTGGTCAGCAGCAGGAAGCATGAAGTGCTCCAAATCTTCCTGGTATACGGCTGCGTTGACCTTGGACCTCAGAAAACACAGTGGACCAACACCAGCAGATGACATGGCACCCCAAACCATCACTGACTGTGGAAACTTTACACTGGACCTCAAGCAACGTATATTGTATATATAATGCAAAATTTACTTTCATCAGAGAACATAACTTTGGACCACTCAGCAGCAGTCCAGTCCTTTTTGTCTTTAGCCCAGGCGAGACGCTTCTGACGCTGTCTGTTGTTCAAGAGTGGCTTGACACAAGGAATGCAACAGCTGAAACCCATGTCTCTCATACGTCTGTGCGTAGTGGTTCTTGAAGCACTGACTCCAGCTGCAGTTCACTCTTTGTGAATCTCCCCCACATTTTTGAATGGGTTTTTTGTTTCACAATCCTCTCCAGGGTGCAGTTATCCCTATTGCTTGTACACTAGGGCTGTCAAAATTCCTCAAAAATGACGTTTGAATATTCCCTAAAAAAAACACACGAATATTCGAACATCTGGTTGCGCATTTTGTCAATGACGTGCATTACGTCAATAACAGGACATATTAATACAAAGAGACATAACTACTTGTATAGGTAGTTTATTTAAGTTTAAACATATTTGACAACGTATTACCTACACAAAAACAAGTAAATCAACTAATGACCAAGACCGCAGACCTCTCTCTCTCCCTCATGCTCTCTGTGCATAACGGTTTAAATGAACAAACATATTTTGAGTGCTGATCAAGAGTTTTGTGCAAGCAATTTAAGGTCGCGACTCTTGTCCTTAAATATAGCAGGCTTCATTCAGTGATTGAAACAAATATTAATTGAAGTTTTACAGCATATTGAACGCTCCGAGCGAGCTGTGCTGTGGTAAACATGGAACTTTTCCTTGACATGAAACGGTAAATAATCAAACCAGTGGAAGCAGTGCATTTATCCTTTATTCATGCAATATCTATTCAGTCAGTACAGTAGTCTACACTTTAGTAATGTTTCTATCTAATGTTAAATAGGGATATGGTACCTCGGTTCAATTGCTTGACAGAACTCCCTGAAGTCTGCCCCATCCACAACACTGATCGGTCTCATGTCCTTACAAATGAACAAAATGAATTTCTCCGTTATGGACGCATCGTGTTGCAGACAAAGAGCTTGTGGCGGGCGATGCAAAGCAAGTGTCAAGACGTGACTGTTTAGCTTTTTAGATTTTGGGGGGTTAAAATCGCTTTTTCTGCTGCGGTCAGGTTGGGCTCTGCACTTTCTGCCATCTTCCATGCGAGACGCCGTCAACTTTCAACAGTGACGGTTTCACACTGCAAGAGCAGGGCGTAAGCACATATTTTTTTTGGCGCCAATGTTAACAGATTAGAGCATTCACACCTCACGCAGAGGCAGCGCGTAGCAGGAGCAGAAGCAGCTGTGCCGCGATTGTTTCGGCGCGGAGTCTATTTTTGTTGTGCTGCTCACGCTGAAATAAAGCCACAGTGGATTGTTCTTGATCAAAACGGATTAACATGGAAAATAACAAATTTCACCAGCGCTGTGAGAAAATAAGGGCTGTTACACAAAAACTTTTATGCTGTTACAGCATAAAATAAAATACACAAAAACACAACACTGCCATAAGTTTTTGCCCAAAATTCAAAAGCCTGTTTAAATTATTAAAACTAGAAGCATATCTTCACTTGAATGTTACATTTATCATGTGAACTACTTATATACAGCATGTTATATGCATGAGTGTATGAGACAGAGGGTAACATGGTCGCATTTGCTGCAGATATATGCTGCCCATCATAAATCAAAGCATGAGACAGACAGGGGTCGAAGGAGAACACCGGAAAATGTGACATAATGGACAATATTATCTGTATTTGCAATACACGAGCCGCGGTTCAGCTGGGCGAGACAAACACTGTCAGTGTGAATGCACGCCTCCCGCTCTCCACTCTCACCGCTCCTGCCCTGTCAACGCACTGCTTGCGCGTGCGGTTACAGCCACGCCTCTACTACCGCTGCCGTTTTTTATATATATTTTTTATTTGAATATTAATTTTCACCTTCGAATTTCTTTTTTTTTTTTACTATTCGAATATATATTTGAATTTAGAATATTCGTTGACAGCCCTATTGTACACTTTTTTTCTACCACATCTTTTCCTTCCCTTCGCCTCTCTATTAATGTATAAGACGAGTCCACCACTTTAGGTACAAAAGCAGGGTTAGGGTGAAAGGAAACCTTTGTGAGCCCTGGAGAAAACTACAAACCAGACGGGCTGACAGACAGGGCCTGTAAGTCGCTCACACGCTTGGCTGTCACCAGCGCTAACAGCAGTGCTGTCTTAAGAGAGGGTAACTTTAACCCTATGCCTTCTAACGGCTCAAAAGGGTGTCGAGAAAGGGCCTCTAAAACCATAGACAAATCCCACAACGGGACCATCTGCCTGGCCACTGGCGGATGGTCTTACGCTGTGCCCCTTTCATAAAACGACTTATTAAAGGGTGCTGACCTGCTGTCTTGTCACCAAAACCAACATGACAAGCAGAAATGGCTGCTATATACCTTCAATGTAGAAAAAGCATTCTCTTTATCCAACAGATCCTAGAGAAAACATATGTCCCTCACTGAGCATTGAAAAGGGACAATATGACTCCGTCCACACCATTCTTCAAAGACTCGCCATTTATTACTATAAAGTGAGCGAGTGGGAAAAATTCCACCTCTCACGGGCCAGGCCCAGAGAGCTATCCTGTCCGGCTGAGGATGGTCCTCAAGCAGCATAATAACAAGCAGCATAATAACGGGGAAAAAAAAAAAATTGTGAAATGAAATACTAGTAACACTTCTGCGGATATTCCATATCATAGCAAGCAATGAGTCCCCTAAACAAAAAAAAAACGCTCAAAAGCTGGCTAAAAACGCTTTGGTGGACACACGGACTAAGGAACCAGAATCAGAAATTAGAGTTGGATGATCCCTATTCTCAGTGCTAAGTTCCTCAGACCTTTTGAATTTTGCTGGTTCCTGGCTTCTTAATTCATAATACAACAGCATAAAAGTGGAAAATGGTCATTTTACGGGAATGAGTCAGTAAACACATTTTCAGGCACTAGCAAGGACCTTATCCACTAAACAACAATCTACTCATGACTCAATTGCCTGCAATCCGCCGGCGACACGATTATGAGAGTCGTGCATTAAAACATCTCTGTATGACACCTTTGTTGTAGGTGTTAGAAAGGATCTCATAACGTGCCATTAAAAAATGTGCTTGTCCTGCCTTTTTATATTAAACAAAGCAGATAATGTACATTCAGACATTAAACAAAAACGATATTAGTACATTAGTACAATATTGCAAAATGTTTCTTAAAGGGGTAGTTCACCCAAAAATGAAAATTATCCCATAATCCCATGAATTATCCCTCACCCTCAAGCCATCCTAGGTGTATATGACATTCTTATTTCAGACAAATACAATCGGTGTTATATGAAAAAATGTCCTGGCTCTTCCGAGCTTTATAAGGGCAGTAAATGGCAGCCCAAAATTTGAAGCCCAAAAAAGTCCATCCATCCATTATAAAAGTAATCCATACGTCTCTGGGGGTTAATAAAGGCCACCTGAAGTGAATCGATGGGTTTGTGTAGGAAAAATATCCATATTTAACACGTTATAAAGTATATATGTAGCGTCCGTCAGTCCGCTTTCTGTATTCAACTTACGAAAAAAGCGCAAGCTTTTTGTATTACGAAAGGCATTACACGTTCTTCGTAAATTGAATACGAAGTTATAATGCTTGGATTAGCAGGACATTTTTTTATATAACTCAGATGGTATTCATCTGAAAGAAGAATGTCATATACACCTAGGATGGCTAGAGGGTGAGTACATTTTTGGGTGAACTATCCCTTTAAAAAGAAAATCAGCATATTAGAATGATTTCTGAAGGATCATGACCCTGAAGACTGATGCTGAAAATTCAGCTTTGCCATCACGGGAATAAATTACTTTTTAAAGTACAAAGGTTATTTTAAATATTTCACAATATTTCGGTTTGTACTGTATAATTGATAACACAAATGCAGCTTTCTTTCAAAAACATGAAAAAAAGACTTACCCCAAACCTTTGAACAGTGGTGTAATTAGAAACATAAAAGTAAGGTTTGTCTTCATACACTTTTTCCCATCCTTGAAAGACACTGAAGTTATGATGACATTTCCTGCAAGTCAGTATAATCAGTAGCCTTGCAGGTTTTTATGGTGTATTCTGGGAATTTCTAGACAGAAAACATTGCAGTTCTGGTACTATTTCAGTAATGAATGTGATTAGAAATGGCTGAATCCTTTTGCAGTGCACCTACCACTGAACTAGGGAAGGGAATGAGACACCCTAAATTCTGACCTTGTCTCAAAATAGACATCAGGGAAAAAATAAAGTGTGAGACAATTTAATTATATGGCCCCTTTAAGTCTCATCTATGTTGTTATTTGTTTGGATGAATAACCTAAAGGAATGTGCCATTAGTCACTGTTAATTGAGGCCGTTTTATTTTCTCAGGTCTATCCTTCAGAGGCTGGGTGTCGTCTTACTCCCAGAAGGCATCGGCTCAGAACGGGACGCGGAGATGGACAGCATCTATTCTCCAGTCATGACCTCTGTAAGCCCCCGCAAAGCTGAGTTTGCCGTTCTGCTTGAATTGCTCAGATTCAGCACACGATAAGACAAGCGAAACACTGTCACTTAAGATGTTTGCACAGACACGCTGCTTTTGAATGCTGTTTTTATACCAGTTTTAGTCTGAAGATGGACAATCACCTGCGTTTTTCAGGGCATATGAGGCTGCGTTAGTAACCTGGCCTTGATTGACACAGCGGTTCCCATGATGATGGGGCACCTGCAGACTGCAGATGTTTCACTGGGAGGTTGCATGAGTCGCTGAACCCATTACTCTGCCTCACTGATGCTTGGAGGTGGATAATAAATCTCCTCTGCCTCCAGATTTACTGTCAGAATCATACTATTATCTGAATTTCTCAGAGGAGCATCTTATTAGCAGTTTACAAGAAACATTACCAGCATTTGGACGTTGTGATAGTAAACAGGATTTGGCATAAACTGCATTTGAATCTTGATTGCAAGATGGGCTGATATGTTCTAATATGAAGGGCTTTTGATTAGATATGTGTATATGTGCGACTTCTGACTGGCGTTAATGAACAGAGGAAATAATCTGTCACGCTTGGAATAGCATATGAGCTTATCAGGCTTCTCAAGATGGATTTGGGATTTGAGTGTATGCGTGTGAGAGAGAGCGAGTTAAAGGTATAGTTCACCCCATAAATTAACATTTTGTCATTTACTCACTTTTATATAATTCAAAACCCGTATTAAGTACTTTCTTGCATGAATCGCAAAAGGAGAAATTTTTCAGTGTTGATGTTCTTTTCCATATATTAAAACAAGAGTGCACTATGTAAAAGTGCACTATGTAAAAAAATTTTCAGTAAAATATCCAAAAACCACTAGGCCAGTGTTCTACATTTTGTTCAGTTGAGTACTTACAATATCCCAAATGTTTCCAACTGTTTGTAAATCGTGAGAAAATTGCTATTTTAACCAAGGAACCGGAACGTGAGGGAGTCGCCTTTCAATTGCGTCATATCTGCGTTACTCTCGGTTTTATTTAGCAGAAACGCTTTACTCTCAATGCAGTGTGCAACAAGTGTCATAGCAGCCACCAAGCGAACGCACAGAGTAACGTCATAACTTCATTTTCAACACACTCAGATGTGTCTAATATGATAAACAAAGCTGCATCACCTCATACTCATGACCAGAAAAGCGGAAGTGGCGACTTCGGCTGTGGCATAATAAAAGTCCCACCGGCGACTATGCCATAATAAAAGTCCTGCTGCTCACAAGACATGTGTTGTGCTCTTCTTATTAACAATAAAGGCATCATCAAACTACGCCTTTGTTTTGAATAGGCGACCTCTAGCTAAAGAAAAGCTACATAGTGCAGCTTTAAATGGATAGTTTACAAAAAAAAAATCTGTCATAATCTACTCACCCTCATGTCATTCCAAAGCCATAAGACGTTTATTCATCTTCGAAACACAAATTACTATATTTTTAATGAAATCGAAGAGATTTCTATACTTCCATTGAAAGTCCATTCTACCAAAATTTTACACTTCAGCCTAAACGATAACTAGCATATAGCATTAACTTTACACGTCAGAAGTCACAACTTTTTTGTTTTTGTTTTCAAATGACTATCGTTTCAACTTAAGTGGTGGAGAAGGTGACGTTAGCTAGAAGGATTGAGTGAGCTATCTGTAAGCAACTAAACTAACGTAGTTAGCTCCTGAGTTGTGTTGTTGATGAAATATAGGCTAAATTAGATTTCTATCCGACAAACGGGATCGACATGCGTATCTACGGTTGTATTTTGTAATTTATGACAACACTAGCAGGAAATAATATTAACCTTTGTCATTAGACATACTATTTAGTTATGTATGCTACTTTGAGTTTCCTATTGTTACTGTACTAGCATGGATCTAGACAACACAGGATATTATCGTTAAAGTTGTCTCTCTAAGAAAATTTCAATTAAAAAAAAAATGTTTTTGAAATTGTTGAGACAGTCAATAAGTGGACAAAATCACTACTTACTGCTTGCAGGAATTTGGTTGGAATTGCCCCTTTCTTCAGTATCAGACGCTGAGCGAAGCCTGTTTGATATTGTCCCAGATTTGAAAAACTGTCCGTGGTGAAATGGGCCGAGCAAACTAACAACTTTGAATTAAATTGTCGCTGTCCTCGCGTGATGCTTGTTTACCTGCAGATCTCCTGATGATTCGGCTGCGCAGTTCCGCCTGACATTGAACATGTGCTGACATATGCAAATGTTGGGGGGCGTACACATTAATGATCCCGACGATTGCGTCACTCTCTGTGTTATGTTGAGATTCGCCTATTTTTCCGTGGTGTTTTTCACAAACGAGATTTACATATGAAGGAGGAGGCAATGGTGTTTGAGACTCACTGTATGTGATTTCCATGTACTGAACTCTTGTTATTTAACTATGGCAAGGTTAATTCAATTGTTCATTCTAGGGCACCTTTAAGTTTTTTGATGGAATGGACTTTCAGTGGAGGAAGACAAATCTCTTAGGTTTCATTAAATATCATTTTGGAATGACATGAGTAAATAATGACAGAATTTGTATTTAATTCTAATTTCAGCAGTCAGAATTAATGAAGAACAGAATACTAATAACAGCCAGATGAACACGAATGCGTCCAAAGATTAATTGTGGAGATTTTAACATATGGACATAAAATCTAAAGGTGGGTAATACATCATTTTCTTCTCTCAGATGTGAGCTCTATTCATCATACTAATGCACCTACCTCACACCTGTAGGGGAAATGTGCAATCGTGATTGTACTTGAAACATATTCGATGCACATAAGGAATGCCTTTAATGCCACCGTCATCAAACCTGCTGTAAAATGTTTTGAAACAAGTTTTTTTATTGTAAACTATAAAGCTTAGATGAAAAAAGTATTAAATATTAGATGGAAAAACAAACTTGGAAAACGTGTTGCAATAGCAACTAACTAAAATAAAATAAGTTTAAGTTGATGTATTAAAATTACAAAAAAATTAAATAAATGTAAGCTTTGAGAAAATCTTGAGTTTTCTCTGAACAGTCCTTCCAGAAAAATGCGGCTTTTTTTGTGATTGTTGCGGGCAAAAATCCTTGATTATGTGGCACGTTTTCTTAAAAAATGCGATGGAAAATGCGGGATATTTATGCAATTTTATGCAATAAAATTGCAGGAACTTGCAAAAACTGCGGTTTGATGAGAAAGAAAAAAAGCACTACATCACAGAAAGTGCTGGGAATATTTAAGTTCGCATCTTGTTTTATTGAAGACCTTAATAATGGCTAAAATTTACAAAACATTGAGTCAAACAAGTTCTGTAGCTTTACAAAAGGAATATGCTACAACTTCTGAAAAAATGAATAAATAACTTCCTGTTTTACAGAGGTAGCTATACAAAACAGACATTTGAGTGCTTCCAATGCACAAAGTGCAATCTCTTAAAGGGTTAGTTCACCCAAAAATGACAATTCTGTCATTAATGACTTCCCCTCATGTCGTTGGACACCTGTAAGACCTCCGTTCGTCTTCAGACACAAATGAAGATATTTAAGTTGAAATCCGATGGCTCAGAAAGGCCTCCATTGGCACAATGCACTTTACACTCTCAAGACCCATAAAAGGTACTAAAGACATCGTTACAAATCAATCTCACTACAGTGCAGGTTCTACAATAACTTTATGAAGCGACCAGAATAGTTTTTGTGCTAAAACCTAAATAACGAATTATATAGTGATGACCGATTTAAAAACAAACAGCATCATGAAGCTTCAAAGCGTTGTGAATCAGTGAGTCGATTCAGCGGTTTGGATCGCCAAAGTCATGTATTTCAGCAGTTTGACATGCGATCCGAATCTTGAATCGACTCGCTGATTCATAACGCTTTGAAGCTTTGTGTTTTCAAATCAGTCAACACACCGGGAAACTGCTTTGCACTGTCTTTTGCTGTTATTTTTGTTGGCAATTTGCGTGCTTCATCATGGTTTCACCGATATCTATGGTTTCACCACGGGGTTTGCAGCTTTTCGATGATGTTCACGTTGGGTAATTACGTCACTTCAAAACGTTCCCATGGCAATAGGTGGAAATGGCGGCTCTTGTGTGAAGTAAACTAACATTTTTCAACTTTCTGCTAATATATATGACTTTTTTGCAACGAAAATGCAGGGATTATGAAATCATGCTAGCCCGCATATTTTGCACGCGGAAATAGGCAATTTACGCAGCGAAAGTGCGGCGTATTTGAAAAAATGCGGCCACCCGGCTGACATAGTTAATGCAGCCTAACAATCATTTAATTGAAAAAGTGTTTTATGTGTATGCCACAGTAAAGAGATGTGTTTTTAGTCTAGATTTAAACTGACAGAGTGTGTCTGCTTCCCGAACAATGCTAGGGAGACTGGTCCAGAGTTTAGGAGCTAAATAGGAAAAGGATCGACCGCCTGCATATCAACTGGCCAGAGTTTAGAAAGCGCAGTAGACGTGATGGAGTATATAATGTGTTATGAGCTCGCTCAAGTATTGGGGAGCTAAACCATTTAGTGCTTTGTAAGTAATAAGCAAGATTTTAAAATGTATGCGATGTTTAATAGGCAGCCAGTGCAATGTTGACAGAACTGGGCTAATATGGTCATACTTCCTGGTTCTAGTAAGAACTCGAGCTGCTGCGTTTTGGACCAGCTGGAGTTTATTTATTAAGCGAGCAGGGCAACCACCCAGTAGAGCATTACAATAATCTAACCTTGAGGTCATGAACGCATGAACTAACTGTTCAGCATTTTGCATTGAGAGCATGTGCCGTAATTTAGATATATTTTTAAGATGGTAGAAGGCAGTTTTACAGATGCTAGAAACGTGGCTTTCAAATGAAAGATTGGTATCAAAGAGCACACCCAGGTTCCTCACTGACGACGAGGACTTGACAGAGCAGCCATCAAGTGTTAGACAGTATTCTAGGTTACTACTTGTGGAGCTTTTTTGTCCAATAATTAAAAATTCATTTTTTTCTGAATTGAGTTGCAGGAAATTACCGGTCATCCAGTGTTTTATATCAGCTATGCATTCCGTTAATCTTCTGAATTGGTAAGTTTCTTCAGGGCGTGAAGAAATATAGAGCTGAGTATCGGTAGCATAACAATGAAAACTAACGCCATGCGGTCCTAGCACTGAGCCTTGCGGTACTCCATACTGAACATGTGATCAGTGTGACATCTCTTCATTTACATTCTGCTACAAACTGATAACGGTCGCATAGGTATGATTTAAACCATGACAAAGCAATTCCACTAATACCTACATAATTTTCGAGTCTATTCAAAAGAATGTTGTGGTTGATAGTATCAAATGCAGCGCATTTGTAACACTAATAGAGAGTAACACTAATAGAGAGATACAGCCACGATCGGATGATAAGAGTAAATAATTTGTAACTCTGATGAGAGCAGTCTCAGTACTATGATACGGTCTAAATCCTGACTGGAAATCCTCACAGATACCATTTCTTTATAAAAAAGGAACATAATTGTGAAGACACTGCCTTTTCAAGTATTTTTGACAGAAAGGGTAGATTTGAGATTGGTCTATAATTGACTAATTCTGTAGGATCAAGTTGCGTTTTTTTAATAAGTGGTTTAATAATAGCCAACTTAAAAGTTTTCGATTCATATCCTAATGACAAAGATGAATTAATGATATTAAGAAGAGGATCTATGACCTCTGGTAGCATCTCTTTTAATAGCCTAGTCGGTACAGGGTCAAGCATACATGTTGTTGATTTTGATGATTTAACAAGTTTAGCCAATTCTTCTTCTCCTATAGCAGTGGAACACCGGGGCTATCTCTACTTTGTTCGACCGTCAGAGCGGATCTGCACGGTCCTTCCTCGTACTACCAAGGCTATACAGATCTATCCGTCAGAGCGGATCTAAACAGATCATCCTCGCACCGGAGGGATTTCGATTTATCGCTCCCCCGTCTCTCAACCTCTTCCACCCAGTCAGCCTTAACAAAATAAAAATAAATAAATAAATAAAAAGTATAATTAAAAATAAAAACCGGGTTAAATTGAAACACATAATTAAAGTGCAAGCAGTTCGGACAAAGCACAGAGCTCGGACGTACAGTGGCAAAGTGCTTTACACAGAAATAAAGTTAAAATATTCATAAAATAAAAAGTCAAATTAACCAAGTAAAAGCATAAGATAAGGTGCAATCAGTCGGATGTATAGTAGCACAGTGCTCATTCAGTAAAAGCACAGCTGAACAGATGTGTTTTGAGTCTGGATTTGAAAGTGGCTACTGTTGGAGCACATCTAATCTGTTCAGGAAGCTGGTTCCAGCTGCGGCTGGCATAATAGCTAAAAGCAGACTCCTTGCTTTGAGTGAACTCTTGGTATTTCTAATTGACTTGATCCTGATGATCTGAGTGATCTGTTGGGTTTGTGTTCGATCAGCATATCTGCAATGTATTGAGGTCCTAGGTCATTGAGTGACTTATATACAAGTAATAGTACTTTAAAATTGATCCTAAATGTAACTGGAAGCCAGTGTAAAGACCTGAGAACTGGTGTGATATGGTCATATTTTCTGGTTCTGCTCAGGATCCTGGCAGCAGCGTTCTGTATGAGCTGCAGCTGTCTAATGGTCTTTTTGGGAAGGTCGGTGAGAAGACCATTACAATAGTCCACCCTGCTGGTGATAAAAGCATGAACGAGTTTCTCTAAGTCTTGCCTGGAAACAAAGCATCTAATTCTTGCAATATTTTTGAGATGATAGTAAGCTGATTTAGTTATTGCTTTGACATGACGACTGAAACTCAGGTCTGACTCCAAAATCACACCAAGATTCCTGACTTGATTTTTTGATTTGAGACCTTTAGCCTCAAGATATGCATTCACCTTGAGAATTTCATCTTTGTTTCCAAATGTAGTGATTTCTGTTTTGTCTGAAGAAAGTTTTGGCACATCCAACTGTTAACTTCTTCAATGCATTTGCATAGAGAGTCAATGGGGCTGTAGTCATTAGGTGATAGGGCTAAGTAGATCTGGGTGTCGTCAGCATAGCTGTGGTAAGCCATTTTGTTATTTTTCATTATTTGGCTCAGTGGGAGCATGTACAGGTTGAATAGGAGTGGTGCAAGAATTGACCCTTGTGGGACTCCGCATGTCATGGATGTCCACTCAGACTTATGGTCTCCTATACTCACATAATAACCTCTCCCTTCTAAGTATGACCTGAACCATTTGAGGACCATTCCGGAAAGCCCAACCCAATTTTCTAGCCTGTCAAGAAGTATGTTGTGGTCAACAGTGTCGAATGCAGCACTGAGGTCGAGTAGTACCAGAATTGATGTTTTGCCTGTATCTGTATTGAGGCGAATATCATTTATTATCTTTATGAGTGCTGTCTCTGTGCTGTGATGCGGTCGGAAACCAGATTGAAAATTGTCAAAGTATCCATTTGAGTTCAAGAATTTGTTCAGCTGACTGAAAACAACTTTTTCAATGATCTTTCCTATGAAGGGGAGATTTGAGATTGGTCTGTAGTTGCTCAGTATGGAGTTATCCAGATTTCTCTTTTTCAGGAGAGGCTTAACTACTGCGGTTTTAAGGGAGTTTGGAAAAGTCCCAGAAAGAAGTGAGGCGTTTACCACTTCTAGGAGATCTGCTTCTAAACAGTTAAACACACTTTTGAAAAAAGAAGTGGGGAGTGTGTCAAGGGCGCAGGTTGATGTTTTTAGGTGCTGTACCGTTTCTTCTAAAATTTTACCATCAATTGCTTGGAAATCAGTCATAGTAACTATGCGAGGTTGTGGTCTGATCTGACTCACCCCAGAGCAACTCAAGGATGTGCTGATCGCATTTCTGATATTATTGATTTTCTCGGAGAAGAAGGAAGCAAACTCACTATATTTGGTGTCTGACAGCATTTCATTGGGAATGTGACTCGGAGGGTTTGTTAGTCACTCTACAGTAGCAAAAAGAGTGCGCGTGTTGTTTATGTTTCTGTTTCTGTTTATAATATTTGAAAAGAAGGTCTGTCTAGCTTTGCCTAGTTCCACATTGAAAGCACGAAGACTGTCTTTATAGATGTTGTAATGGACTACAAGTTTTGTCTTTCGCCACATGCGCTCATCTTTCCTGCATTGTCTTTTCATTAATTGCACTGCTGTTGAGTTTCTCCAAGGTGCTTTTTGTTTGCCACTCTTTTTTCTGACTTTCACAGGAGCAATATCATCAATTACACTCTTAACTTTTGAGTTAAAAGAGTCAAGGAGAAAATCAACAGAGTCTGCAGATATGCTTGGTGTTAGAGATATAGCCTTCATAAACAGCACACTAGTGTTCTCATTTAAGCATCTCTTTTTGACAGAGACAGATCTAGTTTCAATGGCAGGAGAGATTGATATATCAAAGAAAATACAGAAATGATCAGACAGTGCCACATCCTTAATAACTATCGATGAAATGTTTAGACCCTTACTGATAAGTAAATCTAGAGTGTGTCCACGATCATGTGTGGGTCCGTGTACATGTTGTGTCAAATCAAAAGTGTTAAGAACAGTCATGAGATCTTTTGTTGTACTGGACTCGTCATTGTCTGTGTGAATGTTAAAATCCCCAGCAATAGCAAAACAGTCATACTCAGATGTGATTGTTGATAACAGCTCTGTAAAGTCATCAATAAAAGCTGGGCAATATTTTGGAGGCCTGTAAATATTGATAAGTAGGATGCGTGGAGCACCTTTTAGCACAATGCCCAGATATTCTAGAGACAAATAGTCACCAAACGATACTTGCTTACATTGATAGACATCTTTGAAAAGAGCAGCGACCCCCCCCCCCCCTCTCCCCTCCTGACTGCCCTGCAGACACTCATAAAAGTAAAGTTAGGAGGGGCTGTTTCATTGAGGACTGTTGCACTGCAGCTGTCTTCTAGCCACGTTTCATTTAGAAGCAAAAAATCTAGGTTGTTTGTGGTTATTAAGTCGTTGACTAGAAATGATTTGTTTTTAAGTGAACGGATGTTTAAAAGTGCTAACTTAACAGTATTCATTTTAATTTTTTCCCCCACAGTAATCTTAGTTTGACAAGTAACAGGCCGCAGATTAGATGGCTTTGCCATACGGCCTGAGAAGGCCTTAGACTTTCTATCACGTAACAGAACAGAAATTGAGAAAGAGACAGGCACACTGGGTTCCCGCTTGTTTTGTAAACATTTGATAAGGTTGCTGTTGACGTTGCGAGAGCCCATAGCATATCACTGAGAGCTGGTATCAGTTGTTTTTGGTGCGGATGGAGGATGGTGTGTGCCTTGGCGTTGTGACCAAAGAAATCTCACAGGAGGAGGGGCAGAGCGAGCTGGGCCCACAGTCTTTAGTGGTTGTGGGGCTTGGCGCTTTTTGGATGATATCTGGGGGCTTGCAGCGATCGAGTGTGATTGTCTGGTTCCAGTATAAATAAAATCCCTTTTCTCTGTGAAGCTCAGTAGTGGGGATGCTGGAGAGAGGAATGACATGTCTGGTGAGGGGGGCTGTTGCTCTGGTGTTACCGGAGGCTGCAATATGTTATCGTCCAGTTCATGGAGTGACTTAGACATTTCTTCCAGTTTATTGCTCAGACCACACATAAGGTGTAAAAGTTCACCAGTCTCACCCCCGATGGTCCCCATTTTTACCAGTGCCTCCACAGTCTGGGCTGAGATGTTACTGTTTAGTGCCTCGATCTGTGTCACTTGGAGCAGTTCAAATCCGTCACAGTGTGTCTGTGGTGAGCTCTGAGGGCAGGGCTCAGCTGGGAGTGTGTCCATGAGAAGTGGTTGTTGTGGCTGCATGGTGTTATCATTGTCCTTGTGGGGTGTGTCAACCGCATGTCCATTCAGATGCCGCATGTCATCGTGCCAGTGGGCGTAGTAGCAGCAGTGATTGTCCTGCCATTTTTGAAGCGAGGGGGGGGGGGGGGGGGGGGCTTTGCAACCGTAGCTAAATTAAGTATACATGATACTAGGTAATGATCTGAGATGTCATCGCTCTGCTGCTGAATTTCAACGGTATCAACATTTATTCCATGTGACAATATTAGGTCTAAAGTATGATTATGGTGATGAGTGGGTCCTGACACGTGTTGCCTAACTCCAATAGAGTTTAGTATGTCTTTAAATGCTAATCCCAATGCGTATTTTTCATTGTCTACATGGATATTAAAATCACCAACAATTAGTACTTTATCTACGGCCAGTACTAACTCTGATAGAAAATCAGCAAATTCTTTGATAAAGTCTGTATTATGCTCTGGTGGCCTGTATACAGTAGCTAACACAAATGTTAAACGTGTTTTATCATGTACAATAAGTTTTATCTTTGTCCAAGCATTAGAAAAGTACCATTTGATTCTACAGTGGTGTCAGCTTAACACTTTCTCTCTTGCTATAGCACATTTTATCTGTCTCTTCTCACACATAGACGCTTCCCTCAAACATACTCCAGGCTTTCAATTCATTTTATTGGACTGATTTTGCAGATATTGCAGTTAATTTTTTTTTCTCTGCTTCATAGCTCTTCCACATAAAACAGTCCAGCCTCTCTATTTTCCCACAAACATTTTATCCATAATTTCTTCTCTTTTGTCCCACTCCCCAGTTCATTGGCGAGCTGTTACGAGAGGGGGCCGCTCTCAATGTGGGCATCACCGCAGCCAGAGGTCACGGCGGGCAGTGGCTGGCCCGTGTACATCAGGCCATCAGTGACGGTCTAGTGCCTGATGTTTGCATCGTGCCAGTGGGCGTTTCCTATGATTGCTTACCACGCCACTTTATACGTCCACAGGTGAAGACTTCAATATTAACAATGCACCCTCCATTGTGTAATGACCTCTACCCGACAGTCACGCATTGTGCATCAGGGCATGGGGCTATTAAACAAACCAATAAACACATTACAAACAGAAGTAGATTCACATTTTTCTGACAAAGGCAAACATGATAATGGTGCTCATAAGCAGAATGATCATAGACCAACTGGGAAAGGATTAACCAAACTCATAACTCAAGTAATAAACTTGTCATGTAACTCAGTATGCACTATTTTGCAGCCTATATCAGTGATGCCTAAAAACATTGAATTGGCAAATACAGGCGCCAACCAACACCAACAGAGTAACACAGTGATCTAACAAAACCTGACTGATCTGTTGCCGTTGGTCAGCGTCTGTCATTGCAATGTGAATTGGCTTCAAGAAAGCCCTTAGTTATACACTAATTATCCCTACGTTTTTTCTTTATTAAAGGGTTAGTTCACCCAAAAATTTAAGTTATCCCACAAATTACTTGCCCCTAAGCCATCTTAGGTTTTTATGACTTCTTTCAGCCAAACACAGAGTTATATTTAAAAATATCCTGGCTCTTCCAAGCTTTTTAATGGCACAATTTTTTTAAAGCCCCAAAACATGCATCCATCCATCATAAAAGTAATCCTTACAGCTCCAGTTGGTTAACCCTCATCCCTCCCTCGCACGTAACAAATCCTTCCCTCATGGGTCAAAATGACCCGAAGCCCTAAAAGTATACTACTTTTTTTTGTGCAGAAATCTTACTTCATTTCATTTTGATAAAAAAAAATTGAAAAAAAAAATTATGCAATTTGTTTTGGAGATTTGTTTCATTTTATTTACCTTAATTACTAGATTTTTATCAATAAAAAAATAATAATTTAAGCACATTCTTTCAACTTAAATTCAAAATAACTAAATCAGGTATAATCCTTTTAAAGGTGAACTATGTAAGATTTTTGCAGTAAAATATCCAAAAACCACTAGGCCAGTGTTATATATTTTGTTCAGGTGAGTACTTAAAATATCCCAAATGTTTCCAACTATTTGTAAATCGTGAGAAATTGCTATTTTAACCAAGGAACCGGGACGTGTGAGCTATGCGTTTGAGGGAGTCGCCTGTCAATTGGCTTTATGCCCAGCTGCACTACTTCCTGAACTTCAGCCAGCTCCTTTGTTTCCTGTTTGCCATTATTGGACAAACTGATTAATCCAGGTGTGTCTGATTATTGTTGTTGTGACTACATAGGTCAGGCACACCTGGATTAATCAGTTTGTCCAATAATAGCAGACAGGAAACAAAGGAGCTGGCTGAAGTTCAGGAAGTAGTGCAGCTGGGCATAAAGCCAATTGCGTCATATCTGCGTTACCCTCGGTTTACGGGTTTATTTAGCAGAAATGCTTTTCTCTCACTGCAGTGTGAACAAGTGTCATAGCAGCCGCCAAGCGAACGTCATAACTTCCTTTTCAACACACTCAGATGTATCTAATACGATAAACAGAGTTGCGTTACCTCATACTCATGACTGGAAAAGAGGAAGTGGCACCGGTGACCGTGTCATAATAAAAGTCCCGCCGGCGACTATGCCATAATAACAGTCCCACTCTTCAATCGCTCCTGCGGCCTTGCTCAGCTCCACAACACTCGGTCCTGCTCTGCTTCATACTACAGTAATGTTAATAATCGCATCCATGAACATGATTTCTGCCCGAGTTCTATCCTGACTCTTTTCCACCGGCTGTGAGGTGAAGACCACATGTCCCAAGATTCTGCGCTCAAACGTGGCGTCATCAAACTACGCCTTTGTTTTGAACAGGCGACCTCTAGTGGACGGAAAAGTTACATAGTGCACCTTTAATTCAGCTCAAAATATCTTATATTGGATGTCTTTGCTGACCTCTTGTGGAAAAAAAATATATAACGTATTTCATGACTCTTGCCACTAGGTGAACTTATAGTAGCCTGACATTGTCATACTCAGATTCTAGTCAGAATATGAGTCTGATACTGCTCCATTGGGCTGTGATTTATGAGGCGTTTCAACCAAACCAGGAAAGAAAATGCCTCTGCACTCAATTGGATAGACCTACAACCAATCAGAGCAACGGAGTGACGCATAGTTGTTAACATAACTCAACTGCACGCATGCTGGAAGAAGGAGAAGAAAAAAATGAGTGTAAACGATCTGTTGTAAAAAAGAATTTAAGGATACACGGAGTACTTACCAACACGATCATCGTTTTTGAGAGAAATAGTAAAGGTGAATGCATATACGAACAAGTTCTCCGTTTAGGATTAGAACGAATTCAACACAAGCGCTCTTTAGTGACGTGCATGATTACGTCACTGTTGATCATCAGTCCATCGTCGTATAAAGCCTGCCCTGACAATTTGATTGGTCCGAACAGCTTTGGTTCGAGCATAGTTGCTCAACAGATCAAGTCCAGACCAAACTTTCCGACCTCAATTGTTGTGGGCGGGGCTAAGTTTGGCTGGCATCCAGGCTAGCCTTATAGTTCTATATGGAGCAAATGAGCTGTTCCACTTGGTCCTAAAGTCAGTTTCTCTTCAGCATGCATTCAGATACACATGTATACATTATACAATTATTTTAGCATTTTTTTGTTTTTCTATGTGTGCATTCCATTCGTTCAAATTGGTCAAATTGACCCGTGAGGGAAGGATTTGTTGCTTTTTTTAAAATTTCAATCAATCCAGTAAATTGTTTTTTGTATATTCATGGTTCAAGTTCGGCAAAAGTCCTAGGGTCTTGAATCACTCTGATGAACTTGGTTTAAATTGTTGTTGTTTTTAAAAATGAGATTCAGGTCAAAATAACCAGTGGGAAGAATGAGGGTTTTAACAAAGGCCTTCTGAAGCGAAGTGATATGTTTTTGTAAGAAAAATATCCATAATTGTAATCACTGGCTTCCAGTAAACAAATTACATTTACATTTTACATTTATGCATTTGGCAGACGCTTTTATCCAAAGCGACTTACAGTGCCCTTATTACAGGGACAATTTCCCTGGAGCAACATGGAGTAAAGTGCCTTGCTCAAGGACACACTGGTGGTGACAAATAGGGCTGGGCAACAAACTTAAGCTTCTCCAACATCTCTCGTCAAAAATTCTCATTTGAGACTTCTAATAAGTAACCAGTGTTTCATTTTGCGCTATCCTTTCTGCGTGATTTTTTTTTTTCTTCTTCCAAACCAGTTATACCAGAAAGACACGGGAGGCCAGATTAAGTACCAATGCGTTAATTTATTAACAGACCAGCAAGTATTATATTTAGAGTTTTTTTGGCGTAGGCCCCATCTGTAGCTCTCGTCTCGAGGGTAACGGACTCTGCATTTCCTGCCTGTAGATGAACCAACCTTGACCAATGAAATTAGCTGCAAGGCAGGATTTCTGGTGGAGTGGTTTAGGGGCAAAAATCACACACCCTCTGCGTTCATCAATAAACATCATGCGTCGGGTCAGAAGTAGGGGTGTAACGGATCGCAGTTGATCCGTGATCCGTACGGATCACGACCCACGGTTCGGCACGCACGTGACCCGCGGATTTATTGCGCTTTTTTTTTAACTTGTGGATTAATCTGAATTGTTTAGCGATCACAGACTAAAAGACAGTTTTTCTGCCGATATTGCTTTTTAAGTGATCTCGTTTAAACCTTTAAACTCGATGCGGAGTTTCAGAGAAACACATGTGTTCACGTGAACAGGGCATGTTAATCAGTCAACAGTGGCTAGCGGAGAAGTAGGAGAACTTGAAAAGCCTCCTGCATTGTTCAAATCACGTGTATGGGACCATTTTGGCTTCCCCGTAAAATATAATGATGACGGAAGAAGGGTGGTGGACAAAACTCTAAGAGTATGGGCACTGTGGCACGAGAAAGCCGTATGAAAGTGGCGCATACATCGAGCGTGGCACCTGCTGATGCCCGTTTCACACATACTCCGTTTGCAGTGGGTATGGGGTGCGTATTTTTTCCGTGCCCGGCTTCGGTCCGTCAGTGCGTTCCAGGAGCGTGTGGCTGTACAACAGCTGTGCTGATCGTTTCCGCACAGAGTCTATTTTTTGATGTGCTGGCGCTGAATTAAAGTGACAGCGCATCCGCATTAAAACAAACATGTATCGATGCGAAAATCTAGTAATTCCACCACAGATGCATATAATATAACGTCTACTCGGTTTTAAAGTAAACACATGGCTTTTTGCCTCGAGTAAAGCAAGGAAAACGGCCTTCAAGTAAACAAGGAGAAATGGCACCTGTCCTTTCTTGGAGGTGGAAAAACAAAGTTCTTTATGACCTGCAGGATTTCTTGTAAAAAAAATTAAAAACGAAAGAAAAGCATAAGTTTTAATTTAAAATGTTTGTTATTTTAACATAGTCTATTGTCTGTTTTGCAATTTGCATGAGCAACGTAATATTTACATCCAAAGTAGGTATTAGGCCATATAAATATAAAGTAATGAATTCAATAAAATGTTGTTTAAGTGTAGTGCGTTTAAACATGATATCTATAAAATAGTGTATAGGCCTACAAAGAGAATTGTAATGCTGACAAGTGTGAGAGGTCTACTCTCCCTGAGAATGTTGACATCCTAATCTTTAAAAAAAAAAAAAAAAAACCTCAGGCCCATTTTCATGTCTCAGGTTGTTTTTATCCAAATTTGATTTATTCAGATGGTTATTTATTTTATTTTTTTTAACACCAAAAGTTCCTTGTTAACTTATAAACCATATAGGTTATGTTAACACCAAAAGTTTTCATGTAATAAATGGAAAGCAAATAAAAATAGTCTCCTCCCCCTTTTATTCTGATCCGAAAAATTATCCGATCCGTGACTCATGATCCGAAGTCGATCCGAACCGTGAGTTTTGTGATCCGTTGCACCACTAGTCAGAAGGAACTAAACTTGTGTACAGCTGTTACCAGAAGTTATAAATATGGATATTTTTCTTACACAAACGCATCGCTTCGATTCAGAAGGCCTTTATTAGCCCCCCGGAGCCGCGTGGAGTACGTTTATGATGGATGGATGTGAAACAAATGGTACCATTCACTCCCATTATAAAGTTTGGAAGAGCCAGGATATTTTTTATATATAACTCTGTCTGTGTTAGGCTGTAAGAAGAAAGTCATATACACCTAGGATGGCATGAGGGTGAGTAAATTATGGGATAATTTTTATTTTTGGGGGAACTAACCCTCGAAGGGTTTTTTTGTAACTGGCTGCAGAATATTGTAGAGCTCTATTATGGGCTCTTTTACTATACACTAGCAATCTCCTAGCAATGTCCTGGCAACCACTCAGAACTCTTTAGCAACCACCCTGAGTACAGAACACCTTAGAAACTACCTAGCATTATCATAGCAACCACCCAGAACACCCCTAGCAACAGCATGGCGACACCCTGCCAGATGATATCGTGTGGCACCCAGCCATGTCTAAGGGTGTTTTCACACCTGAAAGTCAGCACCAAGGTCCGAACCAAAGTTAATGTTTTGATACATTTTATACATTTGGTTAGTTTTGGTTTGGTTTCACATTGCAATTATGCGAGCGCACTAATTAACTTTACATGAAAAGTTAGAAATGAAGACGTGCGTCTGACGGCAGCGTCTTTGATATTTCCCATGTCTGTGAGGCAAGTAGCCTGCTGAGTTTCAATTTATTTATAAGACATGTTCAAGAGCAATGCAAGTGGTCGCTCCGACGATTCCATGTCACGATTGTTGTCTGCTATATCCAATTTGTTTCTTATTTATTAAATCCAGGCAATTGGCCGATGAAACATTGAATAAAATTAAGATACAATTTATACAAAACAAAATTAACTTTAAAGAAATGTTTTTCTACAAAACAAAACTTAATGAAGTGGTCAAAATCATTTCTGACATTCTGTCTTCTGACATATTGTGCATCTTTTCTATTTAGGCCTACTGGTAAATATCACAGTGAACAAACATTATAGACAATGGCAGACCAAGGCAGCTCTGGCATAATGTCAATAACACTTCTATAAATGATTTACAGTTTCTTTACAGTTATTGATGTATTCCTAAAGTAACAAAAAAAATTACTGTTGTGTACCGGTTAAAATGTGAACAGTACCCAACCCTAGTAAAGACACGGCTAGAGTGTTTCGTCTCACATTTAGAGGAGAAAAGAGAGATAAAGGGCTCTGAGAAATCCATATTATTGTGTGCATCCATCTCAAATAGATGCCAGTTATTATAGTGATTAGAGCCACTAATTTCTCCTCTAATGGCTCTTCACCATTAGAGCGCTGTGAAGATCAGAATAGTTTTCTCGAATTAGATCCAAGTCATTTCATCAGCTTGTGTGTGAGTGGCAGTGTGTTTTTTTCATTTGTCTGTGTGGTCTCTAGGCCGGTGTGATGTCTGCTCTGTGGTTTGTGGTCGCCTTGCTGAAAGGTGATCACAAAGGAAGTGTTAGGATCCATTTTGCACAGGCTTTCTCTCTGAAGGTATGACTCACACGCAAGGAATTGCACACACTCGCTCATCCGTACACACCAGCAAATAAAATGTAATAATTTCATACAAATGCAGAGCCTTAATGCAGTGGTTCTTGGCTGGTGGGTGGTCGGTCTGTTCTGACAGCAGGGGAAATAATACTAAATGCAAATAATAAAATGGAAGCCATATAAGACTGCGTAGTAAGTGTAGCAAAATAAATTGTCAAATAAATTTAAAAATGAGCAGAACCATTTGCAGATTCGCAAATTTATCCAGAGCTTGGTAATATTGGGGTTTTCGCAATAACACAATATCAGTATCTAATACCTAAAATATATTTTAAAATCTCTTTATATAATTTATATTGATTCTCAATTAAAATAATTTGCATTCATTTTAGTACAAAACATACAAATGAATATACAAATTATTACAAAATATTTCTATTTCAAATAAATGCTGTTCTTTTGAACTTTGTTCATCAAATAATATTTAGCAGAAATGTCAATAATGATATATGTTTCTTGAGCAGCAGCAACATATTAGAATCAGCATATTAGAATGATTTCTGAAGGATCACGTGACACTCAAGACTGGAGTAATGATGCTGAAAATTCAGATTTGCCATCGCTAGATTAAATTATATTAAAAAATATATTTAAATAGAAAAATAATTTTAAATGGCAATATTTCACAATATTACTGTAATAATTGTTTGAAACAAGTAATTGCTATTATAAAGAATCACAAAATAATAAATGACAAGCAATAGAACAAATATATATGTAGTCATTCACCTAGATATAATACTGATTTGATGCTGTTGGACAGAGAATCAGGCCTTTTTTTGATTGTTTATTAAAGCTACTAAAGTTATCCATCCAAGATCAGTGAGACTTTTCTTGTGTGTCAAACAGCACTCGGACATTGAATTAAGATGATGCATGTGTTGTGTTCCTTTTTTTTGTTGTGAAAACTACATTGTTGGATCTTTTCAGTTTGTGCTAATATTAATAAAATGCCATGTTTGATTTTAAGTAAATAAATCCAATGTCCAAAATCTGGGTCTTGAATCGAAACCAGTTTAGCCATAATGCGACATCTCAATTCAAGCAGTTGAAGCTTATTTATGGGCACTGTGGAAAAGTTTTTAAACTCGTTCTCTTTCTCTCTCTCAGGAGATGTGTGAGAGTGGAAAGTGCCGTGTGGATGGAGGGCGCCCCCTACAGGACCTGCTGTTGACCGCCATACTGCACAACAGGTCTCTTCAATCCCTCTGTTCCTGTATCTCATCTGCAGCATCCGCTCTTCATCCATCTCTTCCTATTTGCTATCCTAGCATCTGTCTTCCCATATGGTCAAAAACCTAAGAGCGCATGTGTTTCACTCCAAACCATCCTACATCCTTCACTGTAGATTTTCCTAGTTTTCTTGTCAGCCATGAAGGTCCCTGGGGTTCTGGTCCTCCAGTTCAGTTCTTCTTCATCTGATGTTTTTTATCTGATGTGCCAAATTGGTAAGACAACAAAGCAAGAAAAATAACAGGAATAATATATAGTGCTGGAAGGATTCTGGTTGACGGTGATGGATGATACCTTTCAGTCCACTTCAGCCAGTTCAGCGTATCGCTTTCTTTAAACTTTCTTTGTTACTTGAGTTGCTTTAAACGAGTGCATTGCACAAACGTTTATGCACTTGGCTCTGGAGTTCTGAGTTAGTCTGCTAAATGACTATTATATAATTATCTAATATTTATTTTGAGTATTATTTGCATCTTTGTCTTCTGTTATTTGTTCATTTGTGATTTTTATCACTGACTGTTTAAACAATTACTGGAGAAATTGAAGCAGTATTTATATACAATACCATTCAAAAGTTGAGTCGGTAGGATTTTTAAAACATTTTTTGAAAGAAGTCTCTAATGCTCACCAAGGTTCTGTTTATTTGATAAAATATACAGTAGAACAGCAATATTATTAAATAGTATTACAATTTAAAGGATTTTTCTATTTTAATATAGTTTAAAATATAATTTATTCCAAAGCTGAATTTTCAGCATCATTACTCCAGTCTTCAGTGTCACATGATCCTTCAGAAATCATTCTTATATGCTGATTTGATTCTCAAGAAACCTTTCTTATAAATGAACAAGTTCATCAACAGTTGTGCTGCTTCATATTTTTGTGGAAACCATGATAAAGGTTTTTTTTTTTTTTTCAGGATGGTTCAAAAGAACAGCATTTATTTGAAATTGAAATTTTATATTAATTTGCATACATTATTAATTGTAGTAAAATCCATACATTTCTGTCAATAAAAATGAAAAACTCTATGACCCCAAACTTTTGAATGATAGTATTTGAAGGCTATATTCCATTTTTTTAATGCAATTTGTTAATAATTATATTGATATTACAGCCCTTAATTGGTCCTTCGTGGACACTTTTGGGCACGGGGGTCTGAGGTGTGACCTCAATTTTTTTTTTTTTTTATAAATCTTACCAATATCTTCAATAATATAAAAACTATCAATGTATGCAGTTTTTTTTTTTTTTTTTTTTTATTTACCACTTATTGGTCCACTGTACCATATTTTTATGTAAAATGTATCTTTTATATATATATATTAGGACCGGGACTTTAACGCGTTAATTAAGATTAATTAATTACAGGACTTTTACAGAAGATTAATTACGCAAAAAAAAAACGTAACACTTATTTTTGCATCGCGGAACGTTTTTCAATGAATGAGTTTCGACTGATTATACTGGAGCACCAACTAGCGTTCTTGACTTCTGACAACAACAAACCAACCACAGTGAACATGAACGAAGAAGCTGACGAGACCGCTTTGCTTGACCCCGTGGATGGGATTTTTTTTTTTTTTAAACGAAAGGATGGAAGCGTCGACAAGAGCATGGTTGTGGACAAACTATGCAACAAGGAATTTGCGTATCACCGCAGCACATCGAGCCTCAAATATCACCTCAACGCAAAACACATAGGAGTTAGCGTGGACGTTAGCCCGACTCCGAGTAAAGTTAAAAGGACCCACACTCCACCAGATGACTGGTTTCAAGACCAGGGTAACTAAGTCACTGGTCTGCTGGACTGAAATAAATAAACAATATTTTGTTGATTAAGCTTATGTATTCAGTCATTATTCAATGGTATACTAAAAATCCATGTGAAAAAAATTACTTCTCACTGTTCTCAGGTCAAATATTTATATGCGATTAATTTCGATTAATTAATTACAAAGCCTCCAATTAATTAGATTATTTTTTTTAATCGAGTCCCGGCCCTAATATATATATATATATATATATATATATATATATATATATATATATATATATATATATATATATATATATGTGTATGTATATATATATATATATATATATATATATATATATATATGTATGTATGTATGTATGTATGTATGTATGTATGTATATATATATATATGTATGTATGTATATATATATATATATATGTATGTATGTATATATATATATATGTATGTATATATATATATATATATATATATATATATATATGTATATATATATATATATATATGTATATATATATATATATATATATATATATATATATATATATATATATATATATATATATATATATTAATTTAACTTAAGTAAAAAAAACAATTCCAGTATGTTCAGAGAGCCAAAACCTAAAAATGTGATGACTTTGGTGACATTTGGTGACCTATGTTGGTATAAAATTACATTTTGTCTGTAGCCACTAGATGGCAATAATAGTACCCAATGGCAACATTAAGCATAGCTGCACAAAGGCTGAACTTTATAAACCAATGTTTAAACAAATTTTAAGTTTTACATTTTATCACAAGTTAAAATTGTAAATAAAAAAATAAAAAAACATCTTAATTGTTTTAGACTATACAAACATGCTTAGACAAATCTGACAGTGCAATAAGAAAAAGACAAAGTAGGAGATCATGTATCATTTTTTTTAATTTTCTTTTAATTTACAAAATCATTAAATTTAAATCATCGAATGTGCCAATCAGTGGCTGATTGGCACATAAAAAAAATGCTCTGTCATTCGCTCATTCAATTCTTTGTTTTTGTATGTGTGAGTGACACAGTGGATAAAAAAAAGCTTTGTTATAGGCTCATTGAATGCTTTGTGTGTGTGTGTGTGTGTGTGTGTGTGTTTGCCACATTCAGAATGTTGTACAGACTTGCCTCTTAATTTATGTGTATGTATGATCTGCATTGTGTTGGATTTATTTCATTTTTTTGGACAAAAAAAAAAAAAAAAAAAGCTTTGAAATCTATTAAATTCCCATTAATTCCTATGGGTGCCCATTTTTGTCCACGAAGGCCCAATTAAGGAGGTTTTTTTCAACCACTTAACATTATAAAATCAGTCAATTTATTTATTTTTTGTGTTCAGGGGGCAAACTTAGAAAAAGTAGCCAAGTCTTGTACCGCTCAGATTAAGGGAAGTATTTTTTCATTTAAATTAAAAAAAAGATTTTGCCCACATTTGTCCCAAAGGTCCTTTGAGGGTTAAAGGAGTGTGTTCAATATCATATTAGTATATTTTCAATAGATGCTGTGGCAAAAAAATTGGTATTGAGAAACATTAAATTTTAAAAGACATTTTAAGTATTGCTACAGTATCAACTATTGAAATTTTTATGAAATCCTCGATATTAGCCATATCATCAAGCACTGAGACTCGTCTGAATCAGAGTTAAGTGCATAAAATGTTTCTGCGGTGCACTCGTTTTAAGCAACTCAGGTTCTTGGGAGAAGTAAGTTATTCCAACTCCGGCTCATAATGAGCTGGAATATCCTGAAAAAAGAGCTGCTCATCTGCTCTTCAGTCTCTTCCGAGAGCCTCAGGCGCTGTTATAGATTTAAAGCGGAACATCCACAGCGGGGAAGCCTTATCGTGAGATTCAGCCCTGCGGGGGTCGACATTTGCATTTTGACAGCTGGTAATAATGTATTGTTGTAAAGCCTTTTGTTGTACACGTTAAGAAGTGAGAACAGTGGACAGGTGATGTAAAGTAAAGGTGACTGTAATGTAAATTTAATGCCGGGATTTCAGAGAATGACAGTATGTACACTAGGGTTATACATTTTTGATATACTATTTTTCAAATAAATTGATTTCCTGTATCATAAATCGAAAATTGGAACAACCATACAACAAACCTTACTGCTTATAAGGAGCACTTCCTAAAACTCTCTAGATCGTTTTTGTGTGTGTGTGTGTATATATATATATATATATATAAATATATATATATATATATATATGATACTTACAGAAGAACAAGGCTATCTGGACCAATAATCTAGTGAGATTTCAGCAATGACAACTGGAATATTAAATTTATTTGCTTCATTCTTCCTTTGATTTCTGCTCCAAGAAACTGGTACTGTCCAATAATTTGCATTTGGAATGGCATTCTGAACTTTTCTTCTAATGAAGATTCTTCTAAAGGCAACAAGCAAGATTATTTTTGAAAAATTCAAAAAGTTACAACCTTATTGTACACCCCTAGACGTCTATATTAAACAAAGTATGTTGTAATAAAATGAAATGTGGTTTATGTCATCAGGATGGACTCCATCTTCAACCAAAAGGATATTTCCTGGCTCCTCCCACCCGCTGTCATGCCTGAACTGTCTCCTGCTGATAGACAGCAGACTATCGCACTGACTCTTCATTTCATGTACTGTGAGTCTGATCGACACACATGAGATCTCAAAGATCAAACTCTGGTATTTTAGTAGTTGATCTAATTATTTATTATTTATTCTTATTTACAAGTTGTGTGTGTGTGTGTTTTGTTTTATTTTAGCTTCAACTACAAGTATGGCCGTCATGTCTACAAGTCTGGTGTCCTGTTTGCTGCTGCACAAGCATCGCAAGGTTTTTTTTTTTTTTTTTATCCTCTTGGACATCACATCATATAAATATATACAGTGAGGAAAATAAGTATTTGAACACCCTGCTATTTTGCAAGTTCTCCCACTTGGAAAACATGGAGGAGTCTGAAATTGTCATCGTAGCTGCATGTCCACTGTGAGAGACATAATCTAAAAAAAAAAATCCAGAAATTACAATATATGATTTTTTATCTATTTATTGTATGATACAGCTGAAAATAAGTATTTGAACACCTGTCTATCAGCTAGAATTCTGACCCTCAAAGACCTGTTAGTCTGCCTTTAAAATGTCCACCTCCACTCCATTTATTATCCTAAATTAGATGCACCTGTTTGAGGTCGTTAGCTGCATAAAGACACCTGTCCACCCCATACAATCAGTAAGAATCCAACTACTAACATGGCCAAGACCAAAGAGCTGTCCAAAGACACTAGAGACAAAATTGTACCCCTCCACAAGGCTGGAAAGGGCTACGGGGGAAATTGCCAAGCAACTTGGTGAAAAAAGGTCCACTGTTGGAGCAATCATTAGAAAATGGAAGAAGCTAAACATGACTGTCAATCTCCCTCGGACTGGGGCTCCATGCAAGTTCTCACCTCGTGGGGTCTCAATGATCCTAAGAAAGGTGAGAAATCAGCCCAGAACTACATGGGAGGAGCTGGTCAATGACCTGAAAAGAACTGGGACCACCATTTCCAAGGTTACTGTTGGTAATACACTAAGACGTCATGGTTTGAAATCATGCATGGCACGGAAGGTCCCCCTGCTCAAGCCAGCGCATGTCCAGGCCCATCTTAAGTTTGCCAATGACCATCTGGATGATCCAGAGGAGGAATGGGAGAAGGTCATGTGGTCTGATGAGACAAAAATAGAGCTTTTTGGTCTAAACTCCATTCGCCGTGTTTGGAGGAAGAAGAAGGATGAGTACAACCCCAAGAACACCATCCCAACCATGAAGCATGGAGGTGGAAACATCATTCTTTGGGGATGCTTTTCTGCAAAGGGGACAGGACGACTGAACTGTATTGAGGGGAAGATGGATGGGGCCATGTATCGCCAACAACCTCCTTCCTTCAGTAAGAGCATTGAAGATGGGTCGTGGCTGGGTCATCCAACATGACAACGACTGTGACAGTGGCTCCGTAAGAAGCATCTCAAGGTCCTGGAGTGGCGTAGCCAGTCTCCAGACCTGAACCCAATAGAAAATATTTGGAGGGAGCTGAAAGTCCGTATTGCCCAGCGACAACCCCGAAACCTGAAGGATCTGGAGAAGGTCTGTATGGATGAGTGGGCCAAAATCCCTGCTGCAGTGTGTGAAAACCTGGTCAAGAACTACAGGAAATATATGATCTCTGTAATTGCAAACAAAGGTTTCTGTACCAAATATTAAATTATGCTTTTCTGATGTATCAAATACTTATGTGATGCAATACAATGCAAATGAATTGCTTAAAAATCATACAATGTGATTTTCTGGATTTTTGTTTTAGATTCCGTAACTCACAGTTGAAGTGTACCTATGATACAAATTACAGACTTCTACCTGCAAAATCGGCACTATATATATATATATATATACACACAGTTAAACCAAAATTTATTCAGACACCTTCAATATTTTCTCACATTATCACAAGCCTAGTCCATGTGAAAAAAGGTCATGCAAAAGTAACATAACACATTACTTTCCATAAAAGTAAATTAATTGCTTTTTTCACGGAGTAACTCAACACTGATTATTACTATTACATATGTACAATAAAGACAGTATGTATTTGACTGCATTTTTCTTAATGTTGCTAGATTTAATATATAATAAAATAATACAAAAATTATTCCATCTAGGACTGGAACTATTTTATAGTAGTACATCAATTGGTTTATTAGTCATTGACTGGTTGTAGATGATTCATACAAGCATCAAACATGATTCTGCTTGCTTTAATGATTTTGCTAATGATTGTAATGATCTTCTCCCTCTTTCATAGGGTGTGCGTGTATCCGTGCTTTGCAGGGACATCTGTTGGCTGTTGGAGGAGGTATTGTTCAGAAACACAGACGTGGGTTTCGGTGGCGCTCTGGTAGGGCTGGTGCATCACGCGCTTTCTCTGCTCCACCCGTATCTGCTCCTTGCTTCAGCTCCGCCCACGGGAGAACCAATCATCGCACCGCGGCCCGATCCAGAGTCTCTGCTCACACTGAGCCAACACTGCAATGTGCTCACTCATGTCTTCATACACGAGGCTGTAGGAGGTGGGCAGAGTGTATTGAAGGAAAGCTGGTGTTGGCAGTCATGCACCAATCCTTTTTTTTTTTTTTTTTTTTTTGAAGGGCCATAAGTGGGAGGCTTATTTAGTATACTATAGCTTGACGGGATAAGATATCACTAAAGAAGAAGAAAACTTAGTAGCTTTTATATATGTCATGTTAGTGTATTGACATGTTTTTGATTAGCAAGCAGGGTTCAAATTTTGATATTGATTTCCTAATTCGATGCTAATTAATTTGGCTATATTTAGTTTTATTATTTCCATTTGACACACTGGCGTTCAAACGTTTGTGAAAGAAGTCTCTTATGCTCACCATTTATTTGATCAAAAAGACAGTAAAAACAATAATGTTGTAAAATATTATTACAATGTAAAATAACTGTTTTCCATTCTAATATATTTTAAATGTAATTTATTCCTGGGATGGCAGAGCTGAATTTTCAGCATCATTACTCCAGTCTTCAGTGTCACATGATCCTTCAGAAATCATTCTTATTTGCTGATTTGCTGAAACATTTATTATCATCACTGTTGAAAAGAATGTTTACAGTTGCTTTGTGGAAACTGTGACATTTATCAGGATGTTTTTGATGAATACAAAGTTCAAGGCATTTATAATGGCTACAAAAGATTTCTGTCACTTGATCAATTTAATGCGTCCTTGCGGACTAAATTCATTTTGAGATTATAAGTATTGATCATTTATCATCAATCTGTTTTAGAGACTTTTTTACAAACAGTATTTGTGTAATATTTGTACAACATTGTGTTAGTTCACCCAAAAATTACAATTCTATCATTAATTACTCACTCTCATGTCATTCCCAACCCGTAAGAGGAACACAAATTAAGATATTTTTGATGAAATCCGAGAGCTTATTCAACAAACTCACACACACAAACAGATCGGCGCGCACACACACACATCTGACAGACTGCTCGGTCTCAATCGAGATGTGTTATGGGCTGCCCTCGTCAGTCTCCACGACAGAGAGTGCTGGCCTGCCGAATCGGAACCAGGTGACAAATTAGGCAAGTCAACCCCCATGTAACATTACAGCTGTTTGAGCGTGCGTGGATGTGTGCGTGCCAATCTATTGGTGCGTGTGTAAGTGCAACCATTCTACGTCATCAACCTAGAACACAAACAAAATGGCGCCACCCATTTTCCAGATATATAATGGATTTTTTAAATAACGTAGATCTTTCATGGGTTTTCTACTACATATTTCAGTAAGAGACATTATTTATGTTATATTAAGCCATACAAGTCTTAACACCAGGGGATCCCTTTAAGACAGTTGCAAAGAAAAGATGAAAATGCATGTGTAACAGTATGATCCGTGCAGCTCTTAAAGTGATGGCAGACATTCCTGACTCAACCAACAAAAGTCATTGAATGAAAAATTCAACTACATAACTTTTGTAACTATTTATAATGTAAAGGCCTAGCCTATATTTTATTCATAAAGTGCAGTGTTATTTTACATTTGATTACGGTTTCTGTACCTGAATAGCCTACCTGAAAATGTTTATTTCAATTGTATCTTTGATCAGTTGTTTTTTTTTTTTTTTTTTAATTACCGAGTGTTTTAATAATGTTTGAAATGTAAGTTAGGCTAGTTGTTTTTGCTATGGTATTTTTAAACCACAGTTTATAGGTTATACCCAACCCTAGTTCTGAGGGGTGAACCACTGTAGTCACATTTTAATGATGTTTTCCCTACCTTTCTGGGCCTTGAAAGTGGTAATTAAATTGTTGTCTATGGAGGGGTCAGAGAGCTCTCGGATTTCATCAAAAATATCTTGATTTGTGTTCCGAAGATGATAGAATTAATGACAGAATTTTCATTTTTGGGTGAACTAACCCTTTAATGATAAAAAAAAGAAAAAAATCTCATGCTTCAGGGTGTTGATCTGTTTGGGTTGAGTCACGTTTGCACCACAGCAGGGTTTATTGACAGTGCTAACCCTGAAGGCATGTGTGTTTGTGTGAAGCGTGTGCTGTCTCAGCCATGCTGAGTGAGGTTGTAGGCTGTGGAGGGGGTGGAGACCAGGAGTTTGATGTTGTCCTGGGTCAGGAGGAGCTGACGGAGAAAAGCCTTCAACTCACACATTTACTATCACCCGGGTACATACCGGTGAGTCTCACTCAAACACGCACGTATGACGTTTATAATCACGTTGATGCTAGTAGTGATTCATACAGCCGCCTTGCTCTTCAATAAACTCAATTTATTTCTTCATACAGTCTCTGAATTTCTCTCTCGCTCTCCAATCGATCAGTTGCTCCCCATCTGTTCCCTTTATTATTCTCTCTCGATGTCTCTTAAATCTGTTTCCCGTTCAAGGGTTCTTCAATATCGTGTGTAATTATTGCAGGCACATTTTAAACTTGCAAATAAACACTTGTAAAGGCTGTGAAATGTCAACAAGAACAAAAACACTACACAACTAATTATCTCTCCTCCTTTCTATCTGCTCTCTCTCTCTCTCTCAGCCCTGTCAGAACGCTCATAGCTTTGCTCTCGATGTGGTGGACAGCATGGTGCGCTGTGGGGTTCTTGTTATGGAGGAGGTAAGACACCTGCATTAGCAAACAAATGCTCATTCTCTGATCACAGTTGGTCTTGGCACATGGAGCATTTTCAAAATCCTCTAAGCTGGTCATTGCTATTATGAAACTTTATATTATACAATGCAAATGCATTGTATCATATACTACAGTTATGATACAATTTAATATTATATTATTTTGGGAATTATATTTACAGTGCATACGGAAAGTATTCACAGTTCTTCACTTTTTCCACATTTTGTTATGTTATAGCCTTATTCCAAAATGGATTCAATTCATATTTTTTTCCTCTATTCTTTAAACAAAACCCCATAATGACAATGTGAAAGAAGTTTGATTGGTGTATGTTTGTATGTTCCTATTAAAAAAATTCAATATATTCAAAGCTGAATTTTCAGCATCATTAATCCAGTCTTTAGAGTCACATGATCCTTCAGAAATCATTCTAATATGCTGATTTGCTGCTCAAGAAACATTTATTATCATCAATGTTGAAATCCAGTTTGATTTATTATTTAATGAATAGAAAGTTCAAAAGCACAGCATTTATCTGAAATATAAAACTTTTGCAACATTATAAATATCTATACTGTCACTTGGTCAATTTAATGCATTCTTGCTGAATAAATGTATTCATTTCTTTAAGTTTTTTTAAAAAAAAGAAAAGAAATCTTACCGACCCAAAAATCTCTATTTCATATAAATACTGTTCTTTTGAACTTTCTATTCATCAAAGTATCCTAAAAAAAAATTTTTACACAACTGCTTTCAACATTGATAATAATCATAAATGTTTCTTGAGCTGCAAATCATATTAGAATGATTTCTGAAGGATCATGTGACATTGAAGACTGGAATAGTGATGCTCAAAATTCAGCTGTGCATCACAGGAATAAATAACATTTTAAAATATAATAAAATAGAAAAGTTATTTTACATTTTAATAATATTGCACAATATTACAGATTTTTTTTTTTTAATAACAGAAATGCAGCCTTGGTGAGCAACACAAACTTCTTTAAAAACATTACAAAATCGTACTGTTCTCAAACTTTTGACTGGTAGTGTGTGTGTGTATATATATATATATATATATAATATATATATATATAAACACACACGTATATCAAACGTTTTCAAAGCTAAGATCAAAACAACAGTAAATTCACAGCGACATACCAAATATACAGTTTTCACTCCACTGCCCAGACATCTAGCAAGCTCTCAGACTCAATCTTATCTCTGACACTGACCATTCGGTCTGTGCCCGTTTATTTTCAAGTGCTGCCAGTTTTCAGCTGACTGATTCACAAACGCCCAGAGAGATGAAAGCAATTTTTTTCTTCTTCTGTGGTTTAAGGTCATTGCAACCTTAAACTGATAATTTTGCAACTTGTTTGTATGTGTCTTTAGAGCCTAGATGTGAACTTTGTGTGTATGCAGGTTCAGAAGGATACACCAGTGTGTGACTTCATGAAGAGACAGGGCGTGTTATCATGGGCTTCTTCAGACAACCCTGACCAGAGCAGCGATTCAGACTGTGAGGAACCAGACAAACACTCTTATAAGGTACACAAACTCACAGACCTATCATTAATAAAATGTGGACATACAGTGAGATTTTAATATTTAGGGCCCGAGCACCGATGGTGTGAGGACCCTATTGTAATTGTTCAGCCGATTTTTCTTCTTCTCCCCCCAAATGAATCACATTTCTGAGGGCCTAAACATGCTCGAAAAAACTCGTGAAACTTTGCACACGTGTCAGAAGTGGTGAAAATGTACGTCTGATATGGTTTTCAGAATTAGGCGTGGCAAAATGGCTCGATAAAGCCACCTACAACATTTCGTTACACGTTACAACGATTCATACACGTACGAGTATGACATTCGGTAGACACATGTAACAGGCCAATACCTACAAAAAAGACCCTGGGCGCAAAGTATGAAAACCCAACAGGAAGTGAGATATTTTAAATTTTCTCTGCAAAAATTTTGCTGTTTTTGCCGTTTCCAGACGTCTTTAACAAACTCCTCCTAGAGATTTAATCATATCAACATCATATTAGGTCAGACTAATCTAAAGACCTTGGTGATGTTAAATTGCGAAGATCTTGAGTTTTCCCTGGAGGGCGTGTCCGTGGCGGCCTGACAAAGTTTGATGTTTCACCATGAAACAGGAAGTTGTTGTAACTCGGGCATACAATGTCCGATCTGCCCCAAACATCACATGTTTGGTTAAAGTCCTGACCTGAAGACATCTACATGCCAATATTCGGTTACAGTCATAGCGCCACCTGTGGGCAACAGGAATTGACATGTTTTACACTGTGATTAACTTCTCATTGAGATTTAACCAGAACAACATAAGATTTGGTCAGTCTAATCTTAAGGCCTTGGTGATGTTAAATTGTTAAAGATCTTGAGTTTTCCCGTCCGTGGCGGCCTGACAAAGTCTGATGTTTCGCCATGAAACAGGAAGTTGTTGTCATGTGGCGTTCACACCGGACGCGATTGACGTGAATAAATTGCGCTATTCGCGCAAAGGTGGACGCTTGAACATTTTGAGTTTACTTGCTTCATTCGTGTGTGACATTCACTGCACAACAGACACGAATTCGCGTCATGGGAGGGGCTTCTGCCAGCCGGCTCGTCTCGTTGAGAAATGGCTGACATGGGCTGTGTTTACACGTCTTTTTTTGTTAAAATCTACTGTTAATGTGTGACAAAACGTAGTTTTAAGACTTTTTCTGTCGATAATGTAGTTGTTTAAAGCTCAAATCTGTGGTTTATTTATATAAAGAGTGCCTATTTGTACACTTTATCTGGCGTTTTCGGAGTTGTGAGCTCCAGCGGATCAGCGGCGCTCAGCGCATGTCAACGCCGGTGAGAGCAGCCTTTCCTCGGCCAGTCCTTCTGACGTCTGCCGCTGGCTCTGATGTCTCTGTGGCGTCTCCAGCTATAATTCGTCTTTTAACGGGCGATCTTTGGTCTCATGGATCAATAATTTGTTCCCTGGCAAATCGTTTAGGCTGAGGGCAAAGTGAAGTTTCATTACTTTTTCTATTTTTAGGCTATTTAACTTTACGTTACCGTTGTAGCCGACTAGCACTGACTTTGAATGTTTGACTGAATTGTTTGCTTTATTTCATGTATAGCTTATTATACCTTTTACTTATACTTTTGTATTATTGATCAAACATAAACTTGCATTTAACAAAAAGAGACTGGGTTGTGTTTAATGTCATTTAATGTTATCACAGTGATAATCATATTGTCTGAACCAGCTATTAATATACAGATTTTCTCCTCATTGTTGTCACTACTAGAGCAAGCTCCTGATTGGTTAACGCGGCGCGAATATCCGCCAAAGTTCAGATTTTTTAACTTGAGCGATTCGCGCGAATCATGCATTGTAATTTACTTAACATGTAAATCACTCGCGCGAATTGTGTCAACTGGTCCGGTGTGAACGTACCATTAGTCAGGCATATAATGTCCGATCTGCCCCAAACTTCACATATTTGATAAAAGTCCTGACCTAAACACATCTACATGCCAATATTAGTTAGTCATAGTGCCACCTGCTGGCAACAGGAAATAACATGCTTTACACTGTAATTTACTCCCAGAAACTGTCCTGACCTGAAGACATCTACATGGCAATATTCAGTTATAGTCAAAGCAACACCTGCTGGCAGCAGGAAGTGTGGCACATCGAAGTGACTTTGCCATTTATCTCCTATATTTACCCACTTAAATGCATGTTGCCCACTATTTGCTGTTTTTCTGAGGCCTCCGGGTGGCGGTGGTCCCGGGTGCGAGGGCACTTTCATCGCCAGGGTACCTGCGTCTTTAAATTCAAAATCTAAATTTTTAAGGCCTTAAAAAGTCTTAAATTCACTGAAGTATTGAGTTCTAGGTATTAAATCATTTTAAACGGGTCTTAATTTTCCTACGTCCATGTAACGCTACCTCTTGCTCATTGAAATGCTCCCGCAGCGTTTTAGAGGGGGAGAGTGTGTGTGTGTGTGTGTGTGTGTGTGTGTGTGTGTGTGTGTGTGTGTGTGTGTGTGTGTGTGTGTGTGTGTGTGTGTGTGTGTGTGTGTGTGTGTGTGTGTGTGTGTGTGTAGTTCGTTTTTTCGCTAGTGAGACCAACATGCATCTTATATTGCAGCCAATCAGCTTTCGTGTTATTGTCTCTTTCGGATTGTACCACAGACACATCAAACAGATTTTATTCTAAAAAAAATGTTTTACACAACTGTTCAACACTGATAAAAATCATAAATGTTTGTTGATCATCAGATCCTCATATTAGAATGATTAGTGAAGGGTCATGTGACACTGAAGACTGGATTATTGATGATAAATTCAGCTTTGATCACAGGAATAAATGACACTCAGAATGCTTCACATTCACAGAATAGTCACAACAGAACTGTCACAATATAGCTTTTTTTTTTGTTTTATAACATAAATGTAGCCTTGGTGAGCAGAAGAGACTTCTGTAAAAACATTTAAAAATCTTTTGACCAGTAGTGTGTTTGTATATTGATCCTGGTGGGATTGAGCTATGAGGAAGTGCAAGTTTACTCATACTTTGTTCAATTTAAATAAATAAATTTGCTTTGCAGGTAATTTTGTGATTCTGCATTTCCTTTTGTAAACATTTTTTTATTGCGTGATATAGGTCTTAAATTTAATTCATAATGGTCTTGAAAAGGTCTTAAAAAGTCTTAAATTTGACTTGTTGAAACCTGCAGATACCCTGCATCACTGCTTGCAGCTTTAATTTTGTTTATAATCATATAGGCCTATTAAGATTCATAGTACGCGCATAATCTCTGGACACTCTGGATCCAGAGTTCCAGTGAGATGAAAACCACGAACAAACACTAACACGTAAACCTCATTCATCATTTACAAACACACACACAAACACAGACAAAATAGCCCCAAAACGAATACAGATAGTTCTGCTACTCTTGAAGTGTGCTTCTGTCTGCAAATTGCTGTTTCTCTGATTCTTCTGTTGCATCAGAACCTCAACCAAACATTTCGCGCACAGGTTTAGGATTTCCTCAGGTTATCCTTATCAAACTTTTTTCAGGGTCATTTTTGTTTTACATGTTGAAGCTTTTGAATGATTATTCAAGTGGTGTTTGCTAGCATCATTATTACCAAACACCATGCAAGCGAGCATCACTATTACAATCGCTCATACTTACCTTGCCCTTAGTGTTGAATTCGCCCTATAACAACTGGGCATGAATGATACAAATCATGTGGCTGGTTTATGTGATCAGAATAATGATTTGGTAGACAATAAGAGACAATCCCACAGACTTGCATTAATTTACTATCATCTAGAAAGGAACATAATAACATAAATATGATCAAAAACAGAGTTCAAAACGTTTGGGTTGGTAAGATGTTTTGTAATGTTCAGTAAAGATCAGAATTACAGTAAAATATAATGAAATCTTATTCGATTTTTAAAATGTTATTTATTCCTGTGATGGCGAAGCTTCAGTGTCACATGATCCTTCAGAAATTCTATCCAGATTTGATGCTCAAGAAACATTTTTCGGGATTCTTTGAACTTATTCTGTTATTTATGCATCAGGTATTTACATTTACATTTATGCATTTGGCAGACGCTTTTATCCAAAGCGACTTACAGTGCCCTTATTACAGGGACAATCCCCCTGGAGCAACATGGAGTAAAGTGCCTTGCTCAAGGACACACTGGTGGTGACCGCTGGGATCGAACCAGCAACCTTCTGCGTATCAGTTCAGTGGTTTAACCCACTGGACCACCATCTCTAATCTTTTATTCTAAAAAAATAAATAAATACAAACTAATTTCCATAACTATCAGGTCTAAGGATATCAGTGGTGACATACAAACATTATTTACTGATCAGATTTAGGAGACTATTACATCATCCTCAAAAAAACCCAAATCATCAGATGATGAACTATAGACCCTACCTGTCCCCTTTAAAACATTTGTATATGCATTTGTTACTATTCCCGAATTGTAATTTATGCCTGCAGTGCACACTTGGTACATATTTACATTTTCTTTTTCTGGGAATGCCCTATACTTTCTCCATTCTGGTCTCAGCTTGCTCATGACATATCCTATTAGATAAGGATATGGTTTTAACTCCAGAACTTTTCTTCTTAAATAACTTCTCTGAATTGGCACTGTCTTCGCAAAAACAGAGAAACTCACTTTTAGCTGCTCTCACTGCTGCAAAGAAAATGTTAGTCAGTCGACGGATTCCTCCACATGCGATGAGCAGGCGTGTATGGGGCTTATCTTTTCTGGATATTATTTTTATGGCGCTATCAACAGCTCTCATTCATAGAGCAAAGACTTGGAGTGCTACTTTTAATATTGTTAAATCCATTGTTTCTTCTTTTCAATATAAAATTAACTTTGTATTTATGATTTATTTTCTATTTATCTATTGATTAGGTATTTAACTTTTTACACTGCAATATCTTGCAATTCCTCAGTCTTGCACAGTATAAGTCTACCTGGTGGGTGGGGATGGCTACACTCTAATATGTTGTATCTAACTGACTACTAAATTTAAAAAAATACTGATTTCACAATGCAAAAGTGTTTACTGTCTTTACTGCCCAAACAACATCTGTTTCTTAACTAATAATAACCTTTGCATGTTTTCTCACTGCCCTCTACCCTTCTGCTGTCTTTTCTCTCTCTCTCTCTCTCTCTCTCTGCTTTCTAGTTGAGTCAGCCGTCTCAGTGCCCAGAACTGCTGTTCTTTCTCTGTAGTTTACTGAGTGTCCAGCTGAGAGCTCTGTGCTGGGCGCTAGAAAGCCTTCATTACCTCCCCACACCCATCACAGGTTAGTACACATACACACAAACTCTGACCTCTGACCAAACAATGCTGTTGCAATGCGTGATGAGTAAGTATATTTTGGCAGCTTCACTGTCACTATTCACACTGAGTGAACAGCTGAGTGTTTATAATCTACATTTTTTTATTTTAGAGACAGACTGTTTGAACCAACTACACACACACTTGAAGAACCAAGCTCAACTGGACAAAGCGTACTATGGTAAAAAAAAAAAACACTCTACACTCATTTTGCACTCTACACCATGATGCATCCCAGATAAGTATGAATCAAACCATTGCAGCACTACCAGTGTAGTCTGATTCCCAGGGAAAGCCTGTGAGAGAAGTTCAAAATGCATGAATTGTTTCAATAAATATACTTAAATATACATTGTTGGTCATTTGAATACAAATATTTACAAACTGTAATATCAAACTTCCGCTAAGTCGTGCGAGCATTCACGAGAGACTGGCGTTCCAGCGTATGACATAGGACACTGGTGTAGTGTAAGCCTTTATTAACCACCCAGAGCCACGTGGAGCACTTTTATGGACTTCAAAACAGATCAGCCATTCACTGCCTTTATAAAGCTTGGAAGAGCCAGGACATTTTTTTAATATATAACTTGGATTGTATTCGTCTGAAAGAAGAATGTCATATACACCTAGGATGAGATGATCATTTTTGGGTGAATTATCCCTTTAAGGAATCAAATTGGCAAAGAGGAATTGTTGAGTAAGATTGTTGTAAGATTTCCATCCCTACTTAGAAATCCCATCAGAACTGGTTTCAGAGATGCATTTGAGACATGTTATGACTCGTGTAAACTCACTTGTGATCGGATCACCCAGACCAATCTTAATACGAGATGTAGACAGACCCTTAGTAGCTATGTTTATTTTTCCACATTGGAAGTTTTCAAAACAATTAAAAAACAATGTGTACTGACGGGGGAGTCGAGAAACTCATTATAGGATTCAAAACTGTTATTCAGTCATAGCAGTGGGCGTTTACTTCCAAGTCTTCAATGCAGGCACACCAATAAAAACAGAGCGTTTCAGGAGCTAGGCTCAAAACCAGGGTAGAAAATGGCATATTACTTATTCATTATGATGTTTTGAATGTAAAACCATGCAAATGTCATAAGTTGACCTCAGACAACAGTATAATAATAATAATTTTAAAAAAGCCAGTTCATGACCCCTTAAGCATTTCTCCTCTTCAGGATCATTGAAAGAGAATAAATGAAGTGGCTTTAACCATTATAGACTACGTAGATGCTGACAGCTTCACTCTCAGCTGCTGATGTGTTATCTTTAATGTATTTTTAATCCCGCTGTCTTTAACTGATTTATGAATCATTGCTCTGTTGTTGGGTAATCTAACTCTGCTGAAGACTAGAGCCTTGATGTTTTATCAGAGTTTCTGCAGATCAAATGGTGTTCTGGCATTATTAAATAATACTTCAAGACTGCAGTCTGTGTGTCATGTGATGCTCCAACGCTGTATATTTGATGTTTGTGTGAATCTTTTGTAGAGAGTTCGTCTATTGACTTGGTGAGAATGGCACTTCGTACGTTCATTGACCTTGGGGTAAGTGATTCTATACATCCTGATTTACTATACACCTCTGGAAAAAATTCTCTGGAGAAATCAATGTTAAGTGGTCTCTTAATTTTTTTTATACCCACACACACACACCTACAGAAGCTGTAAATAAAAGCTGAAGGCCAGATAAACTGTAACCAAATGTAGCAGGTGTTGTAATAAATGACAGTTAATTTGGTCTATCCTGACTAAACAACGTTTCTCTGTTCCTGCACTTCAGGTGTTGACGGAGGACAGACAGAGAGAAGATGTGTATCTAGATGTCAGTCCTCTTTTCTCCCAGTGCGCTTACAAAGAGAAACTCTCTCAGTTTTTCAAACAGTTCATAGCGAAAAGAGAAAAGTAAAAGACTCAAAGAGAAGTCGGTCTCAGCTGGGAATGATAACAGTAGGCGCTTTTGAATTTACTATTCAGTTCTTCAGGGTTGTTTAAATAATTATGAATGTTTTTTTGTGTTGATGCTTATACATTTCCTCGCCGACTTGATTTATGTGGTGTATGTGATGCTGAGGCTGCTTTTTGTGTTCGCTATTATTGAGAGCCCAGCTTTGCTTTAGTTATTGGTTAGATAATGACTATTCAGATGGTAAATATTGTTCTCTGTTTATAAAGAGCAGATACATTGCATAAAAAAGATGTTTTAGTTTTGTTTAGGATTCTTTTGTTTACCTGTAATGAGTATGTAATGGGCTTGGTTCAGTACACAAGTTTCTGGCAATTGATGCAGTTGTAGTGTTTCTGTCATGGTTTGATTTATAGTTTTGCCACACATCCATGTATATGAATGTTCATATGCACACAAGCATTCTGCATTATCGTCATGACATTGCCTTAAACATTAGGAGTTATCACATACACTTCCTTCCTATGCATATTCTGCTACCATTAGCACAAACACTGAACTATAAAGTACCATTTCACTGATTCTTGGAATATGTTTTTCCTGTTATCAATTGTTAAAATTACAACATTTTCACTTTAAAATGAATTTGAGATTATCATTAGAATATACATCTTATTTACTTTAAATCAAAATAAAAAAAGTATAAAAAAACATAAACCAATATAAAAGTCCAAAAAATATTTATAAAATCAAAAAAACCAGATCAACACACTACTAAAAACATTTTTTTTTTTTTTTGACAATTTGACGATTTGTTTTCATAATTATGTCAGATTGGTCATGGTCATTATCAGCACTACACGATTTTCTGACAATCTGATAAAAAAAAGACAATCCTGTAGTATAAATTCATAACTATTAAAATTCAAAAATTATGGCCTGGCTTGGATTAGGCCTTAGTTCAATTAGGACATTTAAGTAGCTTTTATAAATGTGCCTTAGAAAAAAAACATTACTGGTGTACATCTTGAGACAAAACAATGGCACTGATATATTTTAAGATATGCAAGTTGCTTTCAGTTAAAACAGCTCAAGCATGCATTTTAGTTTGTGACTAGACTTGAGCCTTGTCTGTGAAACCAGGGGTAGAGAATGTAATACATTTGTATCTGATGCTGTTGGCACATTTAGTTATAAAAAAATGTAAACGAATGCTTCTGAACCGATTAATCCTAAACAATTCCTCAAGAATCAGTGATTGCAGTGGTGTTATTGAGTTTCAGGACGTTTTCACTAAATGATGAGTAATAATCATGATGGTGGATGCTATCCTGATGAATCACTCATTGGAAATGACTTTGGCTCTATATATATATATATATATATATATATATATATATATATATATATACCAATCACTTGACAATCTGTATATAAACACCCGTCCATGCAACATGAGAACCATTATAAATGTGCATTTACCCAGCAACATCATTCTTGTGTATGAGCAGCACACGAGTGAGTGGCCTTGAACATGTTCGCCTGAAACAGAAAGACCAACGGACGGCTGCTGCTTGTCGTGCAGAATTGCTGAATAAGCTCTCTAGAGACACCCAGACAATCGACCCATGGACCAACAAACACACTCAGCTATCAATAACCCGGACAGTATTAGATGAGTGGGAAAGCTGGAGAAGGCTAAAGAATATGGTGATTAACAAGAAACAAGATGGGTTGAGAAATAACAGCTGGCCGCTGCTCTCAGGGATTCACTTGATTAACACTACCCCCTAAAAATCACTTTCCTTTCCTTTCAGACGTTTTAAAGTCAGAATGAAATGCAAAGTCACCCTATCTATTTTGTAAATGCATCTTATTCTGCATCTTCTAGTATGAAAACAACAGACTTCTCTCTATAAGGACTTTTCCAATCTTTTATTCTGCTTAAACCCCACCCCTTACTTGGACTCGCATTCGTTTTTGAGTGCAATCTCAAAATCCAAAGAATAACTGATTGATCCATGTCACCGTCCTACTTTTTTACACTCAAGTACGTCACAATAAGGTAGAAAAGATCTGTCAATACTTGCATATATTTTGAATTTAATTCAAAAATGGGCTTGAATTGGATTCAATTTGGTGTTAGATTTAGGGTTCCCACACCTTCTGTCCAGGAGTTTGTAATGACTGTATTTTAGCTATATTTAGTAGTGATATTCGATTCTTGAAAAAATCATTCTTTTAAGCTGGTAACCGGTCGAGCCAGTTTACACAATCGAACTAAAATCAAACTTTAGTTCCAGGTTGATGACGAAGGTGCACCAAAGTCCCTTTCAAGGAAACTCTTCACTTGGCGGCCCTATTTGCAAACGCCTCCGAGCAGCTATTTCGGGAATCCAAGACCAAGAATTTCCAAGAATTTCAAATCGGCAACAAAATCTGACATCAACTACTCCATAAATGTGGTTTCTTATGCTCAAATAGCATTAAAAAAAAACTTATTTTTCAGACTAGACCAGCAAATGCACATGTGCTATCCTAAGCATGAGTTTTGCGCGGTGTCCTAAATCCAATACTTCCTTACTGTGACCTTTGCAAAATGAGTCGCAATGAGCAAATCTTCAATAGAGTTTTCACGTTCTCTATTTTTGTTTTTTTTCTCGTCAAAGTGATGTTATGATTTGCTGGAATCAGACAAAAAAAAATGACAGTTAAACCTGTTTGAAATCAATCAAGTCCGCAAAGTCAGTTTTGAGAAAAATCGAGTTTTCTGAAGGTTCCAAAAAAAAAATCACCTAGTTATGGTTATACCTTAAAATCCCTGCTCAGTGCTCAGTCAGTGCGAGTAAAGTCGTCAGCATGAGTTTGAAAATCACATTTCATTGGTTCAGACTCCTGCCATTAAGAATTTGCTATGAATATTCATAAAGTTGGAATGCTGCGCTTTAAAACAATACCAAACTTGTGCTGAGAGGAAGCACCAGTCCAGAAGCGAACAGACAAAACGGCAGTTTTCATAGCCAAAGGAAAGGTGGTACTCTCAGAAAACATACAAATAGAGACATTTTTAAATGTGTAATTGCTATTTGCGTCTCTAGATGGGGGCTTAATGAACAATTTTTAGTGAAAACCTCAATTTCGACCAAAATTGACATTTTTCACGTGTTTTGCCTCTAGCTCGTAATAGCCTATAACAAGTCAGCAACATAGCATGCGGAAAACAGTACGCCAACAGAGCAGTATGTCAGAATTCATAGTATTCGAAAAACATTAGGCGAAAAGTCCCCGGATTACCTTTTTCCAGCAAGATTCTAAAGTGTGCATTCGATGGACACTTTACTATCCCATGAGGCCACGGGAGATTTAGTACCTACTCAGCTTCTAACGGCAGTTAAATTGTCCCATTCATACGTAATCTGAGTGCACGATCTTTGTATATCTGTAGTCTTTGGTATGCATGCTACCTTGTGCAGCACCTAATGAGCTTATAAGCATGTCCAGATGGGTTATTGAACCAAAGAACCAGTTCGAAATGAATGAATCAAACCTATAGGAATAACCCTAGGAAAACCAGAACCAGCTCATATTTGTTTGATTTGTTCATTTTGAACCAGTCCTTTGCTTCAATAAACCATCTGGACATGTTCATTGGCTCATTCTATGCTGCAGAGCGAGCGTGCATGCTACTTCGGATGTGCATCTTGCGTCATCAAACCAGAACCATTGTTCTATTCAGTTTGATTCTGGGAACCACCTTGATGGGTTACCAGGTTAAAATTATTTGTTCATGAATCAAATATCACTAGAATTTAGCAATCAAATAAAGATTTCCAAGTTGCTCAAATATTTTAGAGCTGACCATTACTAGCAAAATAGCCACACAAAAAAATCACTGAAAGACTTGTTTTATATACATTTTAATGATTTTTCCAGATTTAAGAATCATAGCTTTAAAGGTTTTCCATAAGAACCCTGTATATTTAATAGGCATCTTAGTCTGAATGACTGTATAATTCAACACACTTTCTGAGAACCAAGCTGAGAATAAAAGGGCAAGAAATGATGAAAGCCCACGTAAACGGGTCTGTAATGCCCTCTACTGGAAACTACGTGCATTCTGTATCCTGTGCATGAAAACCTCAGTTTGACATTCACATGGAATTCAATTGTTTATAAAAAAAATACATGTGTGCCAGATTCGGTGATGATTAGAATAAAATGCTGCATTATAAAATTGTTTTTATTTAAGAAGTGGCCCAGAGCATGTTTATTTTATTTTCTACAGCTTAAAATCCATTGTTTTATAACGACAATATGAAATAATTAGATTCCGTATTGGCACTTTGCATCCAAGTAGAAGATCTTCCTGTTACACGACTGTGTTCCGTATCGATCCAATCTCATCAATCTGACACTCCACAACATCTCCCCTCTGAAACAGATCATTAAAATGACTTCATTACAATATACTGACCTTCAATAAATACAATATAATATAATGATTATAAATTGAACATGTTAAAATAATATCTGCTGCCTTAGTAAAAGAATTATGCATTTTTACTATACACTTGAGAACTAATTAATTGGAAATTGGCTGCTTTTTTATTTTTAGAAATGCCATTACATCTACTGGGACACAGATTAAATATACATGTTATACATTCAAATATATAAGAGTTTCTGTTAAAAGCGTCTCACACGATCTAATGATGTGCTTTTACCCAGTGGGGTGCATTTTCTTGTAAACCCCAGTGGACCAGATACATTTAAATGTGATAGTACATTTTTAAGTCACACATACGAGTCATACGAATGCAACAGTTTTCTAAAGGAACTAACACTTTTCTGTTGTGTAAATTGCATTTCTAATCACACAGGATTAATGTTGGTTATTTTCTTAACAAGCTCATTTGGTGTAAATGACGTGTGGCGTGGTGGCTGCTTTTCTCTTGGGCATGGCATGCTGCACGCTCAATGAACAGAGTTTGTATGAATGAAGGCTGTAGATAAACTTTTTTTTATTCAGGCCGATTTTCAAACAAAGAGTTGCAGCAGCCACTGTTCTGAAGGTTTGATGTGTTGCTGCAATTACTATTAAAGCTACACTATGCAACTTTGTTTAAAATTAAAAAATAATATTAATGAGAGGGTGCAAAGAAAAGTCTATCTTCCAAACCATGTTTCTACCCAAATACACACTGATAAACCTATAACAATTATCTATATTTTAGAGCTGTCTGGACGAATTTTTACACAGGTCACTCTGGTTGTTGGTAGCACGAAGCTTACATTTTATCACATATGAAAAAAAATGGGTAATTCAAAATGGCAAACCTACAGGGAATCACTGTTGAATAAATGTATTTATATGTTTATATATATATATATATATAAACTAATTAATCACATTTTTCTTGTAATTAATCATGATTAATCGCAATTAAAAAAACATTGGAGTTTTTAATATTTTGATATTGTAATAATTTCAGTTACTCTCCAAATTAATGAAGTTATTAAACATTAATGACATTACATTATTACAGTATAACTGAAAGCTACCAATTTCAACATTTATTAGGCTTTAAAAAATAACTTTTAATTTAATTGAACTTAAAACAATCTTTACATAAACCCATTGTAATAAATGTTATATTTACCTTTGGCCTTCCCTGTTAGACATAGTCTACACAATTTCCTAACTGCATAAATGATAAATGAAATATAGATGAATCCTCATTAAAGCTAAAAAAAGTTGTTCTTTGATGAACATTAATGACAGACATCATCAGTGCTGCTGTCACTAAGATCGGCCACTGCCGAACATGATGCGGATCTGACGCACTGTCACGTGCATCTAATTTTCTCACAAGTTCATTTAAGATGTTATTTAACTAATTTAAGACTCCTTATATGAGAATACTCGACAAAACTGGCATTTTGGCAAAATTCTCTGTGACAGGACATTGACGTGTTCTCGTGTCTTGTCGTACTTAGATTGTTTAAAAGCATTTACTTGATTAAGAACGTGATCATAATGTAACACTGGGCAAGAATGGATATAATAACAGACGCTGCGTTAAATATTTTTAATGCGTTAAACTGAAAAAATTAATCGCCCATGTTAATTTGCCCAGCACTCACATCTATCTATCTATCTATCTATCCATCCATCCATCCATCCATCTATATATATATATATATATATATATATATATATATATGGCTCTGATTTAATGGCTTGTATCTGTGTGCACCTTGACCCACATTGGACCCACAACTAAAACAATGTTCTTCCGCAAAACGCATGCAATTTTATTTATTTTTACCTGCGAGAGGCCAAAAGTTACATAGTGTACCTTTTAATAGTGCAATGTACTATTCAACTACATTACAGTAACAACTATATTTAATATTTTATAGAAATTTGCAAATGCTGTGTGAATCCTTTTATTTTATTTGTTAGCACTTTACAATAATGCCTTATTAGTTATCATTAGTTGCATAAACAAACTAATAATGAGCAAAATATTTTGCTATAATACAGCATTTATTAATCTGTTAGTTTATAAATGTTCATGTTAGCTCAATGCATTAATGTTAACAGACAGATCACTTTTAATCTTATGAATGTTGACATTTTTGTTCAAAATGAAAAACTATCAGGGCGTGTTCACACTTGACGTCGTTTTTGAAGCTGCCAGCGTCTGTTTTACAATATAAACCTATGGAGTAAACCGTGTTTTCAAAAAAGTCATGAGGGCTTTTTTTATTCTGATAAAAACGCCCTACGTCAAGCGCCTTTTTGACAGCTGACCAATGAAAAGCGAGTAGCAAGACCTGAAAGTGAAGAAGGTGCCGGTTATCTCTATGTATATTTTAGTTTACAATAAAACAAAATATGTCATAAAACAAGACCATGCCTCTTTTCGTTTACATTTCAAACAATATTAAACATTGTTTTAATTAATACCCTATACATTAATAAAAACAGTAATATGTTCAGACAATAAGTGTGCATATGATTATCACTGTAATAAAATTAAATGTTACAACACAACCCAGTCTCTTTTTGTGAAACGTAAGTTTATGTATGATCAATAATAGCCATTATAAAAGTATAGCCATTGGCAAATGTCAAAAGGACTAGCCGAGGAAAGGCTGCTCTCGGTGGGTTAACTAGCGCTGTGTGCCGCTGATCGGCTGAATCTCACAACTCCGACAATGCCAGATAAAATATTCAAATAGGTGCTCTCTCTAGGGATGGGATGGGATGGTTTTTGCACAAAATTGCAAACATGTGTCGCTCGCCCGTGCATGTCTCGTCATATCCGTAAATAGAGAAAAGTTGCTCCGGCTATATTAATGCGTGTATGTGGGAGTGGCGTAGGTTAGTTGTCACAACGAGCGAGAAAGGTTGATATGGAGAACATTAAATCTCGAACATCTGGGGAACATCACCAAACAGAGGAGAGTCTGCTGGCAGCTCGTAATAAAACTAGAATCAACATTGGCTAGGCTTTTCTGAGACCGCGAGAACTAATGGGATTTGAATGAACCGAGGGATTTGTTGTAAAAGCTACACAGATGGCGTTTTTACTCAACAGGCATTTTACTGAACAGATAAATCACCATATGTAGCTCTATATATGTAGTTCATTGTAAAATATTATCTATCGTGAAGTAATTTCAAGGAAGTACCATGTCTATTAATTGGTGTGTTTTTATCCAGCTGAAAACGCTAGGCTCTGCTGAAAACGTCTAGCTGTGGGCGCTTGAGAGCGTTTTGGACGTTTTTTTCAGTTGAGACTCTTTGCTTGTTATGATATGGAATATCCACGGAAGAGTTACTAGTATCTCTTTTCACAGATAGTTTGTTTCTGTGTTGATTATAAAATGATGATATAAAAATGCAAATACAATGTAAAGTATTTGCTCTGGCTCTTGTTTTAATTGATTTGTTTCTGTTATTATGCTGCTTGTTTTCATCTGTTGACGTTGTACATGCAGAATGAATGTGGCGGTTGGTTGGTGTTGTATTTGTCCCGCCCCTCCTCCACTGTGATTGGACGGCTGGGTGAAAAGTGACAGTGATGAGTGCTGCGTTTTGCTCAAAGTTGAACATTCTTCAACTCTTGGCGACCAGTAAAAAAACGATAGTAAAAAAAAAGACCAGTAAAAAAACGGCCTTAAGCTAGTCAGTTATATCTCTTAAAGGGATAGTTCACCCAAAAATGAAAATTCTGTCATCATTTACCCACCCTCAAGTTGTTCCAAACCTGTAGGTGTTTCTTTGTTCTGCTGAACACAAAATATATTTTGAAGACTGTTTGTAACCAAGCAGATAGAGCAACCATTGACTACCATAGTATTTTTTCCCCTACTATGGTAGTCAATGGTTGCTCTATCTGCTTGGTTACAAACATTCTTCAAAATATCTTCTTTTGTGTTCAGCAGAACAAAGAAACTCATACAGGTTTGGAACAACTTGAGGGTGGGTAAATGATGACAGAATTTTCATTTTTGGGTAAACTATCCCTTTAAGCCTAGTAGTGAATGTGTAACCATATTCATCCGCACAGTCACACGGAGCCGAAGCACAACCAAAACAATGTTCTTTCGCAAAACGCATGCAGTTCTGTTATTTTAACCGCTAGAGGGCTGAAATTTACATTGCATACCTTTTAACATTAAAATGAAAAATTTATTAATTTTAGTTAATGTAAACAAATTAGTGTTACCTTTTATTTTCATTCTTTTTTAAACAAATTAGTTCGCATAATTGCTGGCATTTTTTTGTGATGTTACATATTAAGAATGAAAAAAATGCATTTGTGTGTTCCAGCTAATTGCCTTTTCTTATTTGTAGTTTCATTGCATTTCATTGAATTGTCTACACCTAGAAAATGTGATTAGGTAATATGAAGAATTATACTTAACACATTTTTTCTTGATAATGTGTGTGATACAACTAGGAAAACCTGGAAGAACAGCTGAAGTAGATGTAGATCAATAAAGTCAGTAATTAGTTGCATCTTTGCAGCGTTTTGTTCAGCCCTCTGTATCATCTTAAACTGGTGTCAGTCTCATCAATGCCAATTAGAAAGCTTAAACACTGAAGCCAGGGCGTGTTAAATGTGCCTCTTTTCATTTTAAACTTCGCCTGCGTGATAACCGGCATTACGACAACGTCAATGAGGCCATTACAGCTGGTCTTGTGTTGTTCTGCGTTTCAGCTGTTCTCATTGTGTCAGTGTCAGTCACACTGTTCTGACCGTTTGAACAAAAGCGAATCGGAGGTTTTGAAATCAGACTTTATCTGTGCAGCAAAACAAAGGTTTTCAGGAAAGGTTCTAAACGGGTGTTAACAGCCTGCCAGGTGCAGTGATTGTGGGTTGTGACGCTAACCCAGCAATGTTGAAATATACATTGATTTTCCTCACCTTTAGAAACACAGGTGGATTTCTGAACACACCCACACCTGGAGGCGTTCCGGTCAAAAACACATCGCCTGGACAAAGAGTCACAAACCTGCAGGAAAAAACAAACAAAACGATATGTCGAGAAGCAAATTTATAATAACTCTCAAATGTTGTAACCTATAGAATTGTCTTTTTTTTGGTGGATATTAATCATTTCATATTAAATAATTGGATAATAAAAATTATATTTTCTGGATTACTGAATAAGTACTTTAATAAAATAAATTTAAATAACTGTTCAGCAACAAAAAGATAAAATGTATACCAGAATAGCCAATAAAACTATGCATATTGCACACAATAAATTATATTCACTACCGGTCAAAATATGAGGTCTGTTAGTACTTTTATTCAGCAAGGATGTATTAAATTGATCAAAAGTGATATTAAAGATATTTATGTTACAAAAGATTTATATTTCAAATAAATGCTGTTCTTTTAAACTTTCTGTTCATCAAAGAATCCTGAAAAAAAAGGTTCAGTTTCCACAACAATATTAAACAGCACAAGTGTTTTCAACATTGATAATAATAATAATAAAGTTTCTTTAGCACCAAATCAGCATATTAAAATGATTATTGAAGGACCATGTAACACTGGCTGCTTCACCATCACATGAATAAATTACATTTTGTTTTATTTATAATACTTCACAATATTGCCTTTTACTGTATATTTGATCAAATGAATGCAGATTAAATTAAAATTCTCCATGATTTACTCCCCCTCAAGCCATCCTAAGTGTGTATGACTTTTTTCTTTCTGATGAACACAATCTGAGTTATATTAATAAATATCCTGACATTTCCAAGCTTTATAATGGCAGTGACGGTCCATTGAGTTTGAGGCTCAAAAAGCACATCCATCCATAATAAACATACTCCACACGGCTCCGTGTGGTTAATAAAGGCCTTCACTGCCATTATAAAGCTAGGAAGCGTCAGGATATTTAATAATATATTTATTAATATAACTCAGATTGTGTTCATCAGAAAGAAGAAAGTCATTCACCTAGGAGGCTTGAGGGTGAGTAAATCATGGGGTAATTTTCATTTTAAAGTGAACTACTCCTTTAATACACATCATATCAAACATTAAAAACCAGAGTGAGTTTTCTTACTGTGAGACCCAAGCCACCAGCTTCTCTGTGTGAAAGATCAATTGACTGGTGTTACTGTCCTGAACTGCGGCCCCATTCACCAGGCAGCGGATACCCAGGTTATGGACATCTGTTTGAATAAGCAGGATTAACATGATTTAAAGGTCCCGTTCTTCGTGTTCTTTTGAAGCTTTGATTGTGTTTACAGTGTGCAATATAACATGTGTTCATGTTTCGCGTTTAAAAAAAACTGTATTTTTAACACAATGTACTTATCTGTATACCGCTGTTTTCACTGTCCTAAAAACGGCTGATGACTTCCTTTATTCAATGAATTCCCTCCTTCAGAAATACGTAACGAGTTCTGATTGTGCCAGCGGTTCCCGTGTTGTGATTTGACCGCAGCTTAGCGAACGTAGCACGGTCCTGTGTTGTGATTCGACAGCAGCTTAGCGCACGTGGAAATGTCACGCCTCTTAACGGGAGATATGCGCGCTTAATGATCTCTACAGCGTCCCTGGGAAAGCCAAACAAAGGGGATTTGACTCCGGGATGAAAATAACAGCGTCTCGACGACATGGAGACAAACACACTCAAACGCAACAATTCCTTTTCTCCACGCGACACGTCCTCTTCTCCACGTGGGACAGCAACAAGACCACGCCCCCTTTTTTCGCGTATTCTTGTGGGCGGAGGTTAGTCTGTTCTACTGTCGTCATTTATGAAGGAAGTACCAGGATGTAGTCCAAGCCAGCCGTTCGCTGTAGGCTTTGAAAGGGAACTTCTGTTAAATAAAATATCTCGCTTGGCATTGAACTTTGAGCTTTATAATTTTACAGGTATTATTTATGCTCTAACAGCAACATTACACACTAACTAAAGTTTGAACAATGGGATCACGAAGAACGGGACCTTTAAGAATATCACTAGTATTAACTCCCAAATATGAAGTATGTCCTAGGCTACTGTTTTCACATTTTCATATATTCAAGTACCTTTCAGTGCTGCAGTGGTAACCAGTGCTGGCCCGAGTGGACAAAACGTGTCAAATGTTTTTCCCAGCAGCCACTGCTTTCCATTGCGCTTCATCTGCCAATCACGAGCACTCACATCATTCGCTACAGTGAAACCTGCAACATAGGAAAGGGCCTCCTCTTCCTGAGACAAAGACACATTTATTTTGACATAAATTAGGCTGGGACATTCATTTGTTGAAATTCCAACAGGAATGGCATAAGATTGTCCTACTGCTAAGAGGCTGAATTATGCTTAAATAGTAAAAAAAAAAAAAAATACAAAAAGTTTGCATGTGTGTTTTTGTTTGTTTGTTTGTTTGTTTTAAATCAGGCTATGATATAGGAGAATATGGAGATCATACTCAAGGAGAAAAAACATCTCTGAATTTTATACAGAGGAACAAAAAGAGAGAGAAAAAAAAAAGTACAATTTGAAATAGATGTTATTTATATTGCCAAAACCTAGGATAGAATTCTGATAGCTTGTAATATAAATCAATGAGATATTTATAACAGTATTGCAGACTACTTGCATAAAATGCATAGACAAATCAGTTGTCTATATCTCCCAATAATGTCTTATTAAAGGGTTGGTTCACCCAAAAATGAAAATTCTGTCATTAATGTCCTCAGACATGTCCTCACCCTCATGTCGTTCCAAACATCTTCGGAACACAAATGAAGATCTTTTTGATGAAATACGAGAGCTTTCTGACTTCACAATGACATAACCAATTTCAAGGCCCAGAAAGGTAGGAAAGCAGTGGAGTAGGCAGAAAGTTGATGATGGGTGGGCCTCCAATAGTGTGGGTGGGCCGGAATAATTTGCATTACCCCCTTAATTTCAAAGAAAAATCAGACTGAAACATAGCTAAAAGTATTCCGCATATGTTGGACCTTTTATTGTCTATTGTCTTTTAATATAGTCTACTTCTACATGTTGATGCCTTCTCAAGCCTCCGTATGAGCTGTGTTTGTGATGTTTGAGCACGACGTGCGGAAGGACCGTTTGCAAGGTTGCAAATGAAAAATTGCTGTGCTACTAGTGTCGCAGTAATAAATACTGTAAGCACTAAGCTCCGTGCGATCAATGAAAGTGTGTGCGGCTGAAATGTGAAAACATTAATTAACGTGCTCACAAATATTACATGCAAATGACTAAAAACCTACCTATAGCTTACTTTGTATGGCTCATGTCTGTTCTAAACAAGTCGGAGCTGGCTGGGTTTTGAATTGAAGATGTTGATAATATCACTTATCAGTTAGTTCACTTTCAAACGACAAAAGTGTTATGGTGTCCTGTCATCTTTGTCAAGAGGTGTTTCTTTCTTAATTCACTTTAAAATGAAATTTCACAATTTTTTTTATGACAAAAAAGCACTGCTAGTTGGATTCGAATCCGCATATTGCCGCAAACATAACGTTCCTACTGGCATGACGTAACTGAAGAGACGAATTAGCATATTTGTATTAATATTAGAATAGAGTTCTAATGCATGACAAAATAAATCACATTTAAAATAATTATTGAAGAATTGTAAACGTTAGAAAATAACATTTTATTAAAGCGTTCGAGACTGACGGGGAAGAGAAGAAATCATTGAATAAAGCTGTTACTTTTGTTTTTGCGCATAAAAAGTTATCTCGTCACTTCATAACATTAAGGTTGAACCACTGGAGTCGCATGGACTATTTTAACGATGTCTTTCCTACCTTTCTGGACCTTGAAATTGGTTATGACGTTGCAGTCTATAGGGAGGGGTCAGAGAGCTCTCGGATTTCATCAAAAATATCTTAATTTGTCTTCTGAAGATGAACATCTTACGGGTTTGGAACAATATGAGGGCGAGGAATTAATGACAGAATTTTCACTTTTGGGTGAACCAACCCTTTAAGATGACATTTAAATGCTTAGTCTTATGATCAAATCTCTGTAGTTTTTATTGTGGGTGGAAAAACGTCATGTAATGCAATGCAATACATTGATGATTGAGAGATGTACAAATAAACATTCCTCAAAAGCCTGATGTATCGCACATTTTAACATGGCTTTTCTAAAAACTGATGTAAGGAAGGATAAACAAGTAAACTGAAGTTGCTTCAGTCCAGTAAGTGTTTGTCTTGAAATATTACTAACAACATTAAATTCATTCTTTTGTTTATTTGATAAATATCTGTAAATATTTTACAGCTAAAAGAAATGTGTACCACAACCTTTAAGAATGATCTTAAAAGAAAAAATCCGAAAGCACGGTTTTTCTGCAAAGTTTGATCATGTTGATAACTTGGAGGCCTGAGAATTTTGCATATCAATTATGATATAGTAACATTTTATTGGGTTAAATGTGTTATATTGCATATTTTGACTGCTCACATTTAGCATTTGTCAAAAAATCTATTGAGCCAATTAATTCATCTCTTTCACGTGCTTAAATGAGATTGTGTCCTACTAGAGTTGCTGAAATGACACCTGATCAGTCAATTAACAGAACATTTTCACTTTAAGATGCATGACAACACATGGAGATATAAATTACTCTTTTTTTCTACCTTAATATGCTTCCCTTTTCGTCCAATCACAAAGGCAAGTTCCACCTCCCAGTCCACTTCCTGTAAATGAGCCGCCACAATGTGAAACTATGGATTTCATGCTTGCACGCCAGAGTGAAAACACTACTATTATTCTACATGTACAAAATATTCAATATTCACTTTTGAATAAAATGCGATTTTGAAGACTGCACGGGCAGTAGTTATTCTATAATATTGAGTATCATTGTTGGGTTAAAGTGACACCAACTGTCTGTGTGTAATTTTATTAAGATCCAGAGCTCACCTGACTCTCGTCTGGTAGAATGATGTCATCATAAGGGCCAGTGATGGTGGAGGGGAACTTGTTGAATATGATGGGCTCTTTAGGAATCGGGGCGTTTTGCTCTAGGCAGTGGTCCTTATAATTCATACCAACACACACCACCTTCTCTGGGCCAGTCACGGGGGAGAGCAGCTTAATATCTGACCGCGGCACCACATGCTGACCGCTGGACAAAGCCCTGAGAGAGAGACAGTAATATATGTTTTATATAAGGCTTCACACTCTTGGATGTCTAAATAATTAACAAATCATGTTAATAATGTCTTTATGCCTTTAAACACAGCTAGGAGACCACAAGAAAATTGTTACTCGTGCGGTAACACTTTACTTGAAGGGGTGTGCATAAGACTGACATGACACCTTCATAATCATGACATGACACATGCATTGAATATGAGGGAGTTTTGATGCATGTTCATGACAACTGTCATTAAGTGTCATTCGCTCAATTATGACATTTTTAATGCAAAGATGACATTATTTGAGATGTCTTAGTTATGTCAACTTGACATAAACCAATACATCATAACGGATGGATGAGAAAACATCACCTGCAGCTTAACCTGGCAAAGACTGAGTTTCTCATCTTCCCCGCCAGCCCCACTATACAACATGACTTCACCATCCAGTTAGGTACATCCTTGATTTCCCCATCAAAGTCAGTCAGAAATCTTGGAGTAACATTTGATGACCAGCTGTCCTTCAGAGAACACATTTCTAAGACAGCTCGCTCATGCCGGTTTGCGCTCCACAACATTAGGAAGATTAGACCGTTCCTAACAGAGCACGCAACACAGCTTCTGTTCCAGGCCCTGGTTATTTCTACTTGACTACTGCAATGCGCTTCTGGTTGGACTCCCCTCTTGTGCAATCCAATCACTTCGAATGATCCAGAATGCAGCAGCACGTCTTGTCTTCAACGAGCCCAAAAGGACCCACGTCACACCTCTCTTCATCTCCCTGCACTGGCTACCACTCGCTGCTCGCATCAAGTTTAAGGCGCTGACACTTGCATACAGAGCCACCACGCGCTCAGCTCCTGCTTACTTTGACTCCATTCTACAAATCCACACCCCCACCAGAAGCCTTCGCTCAGCAAAGGAACAACGGCTTGTGGTCCCATCACAGAGGGGAAAAAAATCCCTTTCCAGAACATTTTCATTCAACGTTCCCAGCTGGTGGAACGATCTTCCCAACACCATCCGAAACGCAGAATCATTGACATCATTCAAAAGTCAACTTAAAACTCAGCTCTTCCGTGAGCACTTAACCTCATTAAAAAAAAAAAAAACACTTCCTCTTTCTTCTTCCCTTCCTAGTCTAGCCTGTGCTACACTGAGCAATGTACACGGTCTCAGGATTTCAGGCTCTTATTGTGCTTCTCGATTCTTCATGACCTATCGCTTCATGTATCCCCAAGTTGTAAGTCGCTTTGGATAAAAGCGTCTGCTAAATGCATAAATGTAAATGTAAATCATAACCTGTTAGTGTCTTTGTCATGACAACTTGACATTACCAAGACAACATAATCTGTCATAAACATGACATAGCAGATTAATTATCAAACTTAAATATAAGTGTTAATACTGTGTCATGAATATTTTCCTTGACCTAAACTACAGTGGTACAAGTTGAATTTGTCATTAAAATGTCATTAAGTGTCAATACGCTGTCAAATTATTTTATAACAGTGAAAACTCACCTCAAAATGATAGGTTAGGTGTACGCCATTATGATGGTGTCTTAGCTAGACTTATCTATGATGTAAAAAAGAATTTCAAGAAAATATAAATGTGTGGGATGCTGTAATTAACTGTTTAGGAAACTTTAAAAAAAAAACATTATGAATTGAAAAATATTCACTAAGCTGTTATGACATTTTAATGACAAATTCAACAATCAAAAAAAGATTTATGACAGGTTATGTTGTCTTGGTAATGTCAAGTTGTCATGACAAAGACACTGACAGGTTATGATGTATTGGTTTATGTCAAGATGTCATAAAGACATCTCAAATAATGTCATCCTTGCATTAAAAATGACATAATTGAGCGAATGACACTTAATGACAGTTGTCATAAACATGCATTCAAACTCCTTTATATTCATGACGTGTCATGTCAGTCTTATGCACACCCCTTCAAGTAAAGTGTTACCCCCCTGCTCTGTGATTTTACGTGGCCTACCACTTCATGGCTGAGTTGCTGGTTTTCCCAATTGCTTCCACTTTGTTATAATACCACTAACAGTTGATCGTGGAATATTTAGTAGTGAGGAAATTTCCCGAATGGACTTATTACACAGGTGGCAACCTATCACAGTACCACGCTTGAATTCACTGAGCTCCTGAGGGCGACCCATTCTTTTACAAATGTTTGTATTAGCAGTCTGTATGCCTAGGTGCTTGATTTGATCAAGCCTGTGGCCATTGAAGTGATTGGAACACCTGAATTCAATGATTTGGAGGGGTGTCCCAATACTTTTGGCAATATAGTGTTTGTATAAACTGCATTTTTAATATATATTTTTTAAATAAATTAATAGATCCGGACAAATAGATCCTGGCCGCTCTATTATGTGGCAAGTGACTGTAAAGTATGTGCTCTCTTTGCTGAGTTTCTGTGGTTTATACCTCTTAGCACAGTCCATTCCCTTTTGCCCCATTTGTAGAAACTCTCTCATAGTGGAAGGCATGGAGGGGTCGAAATCTTTCAGATCAATGACCCCCTGACCTTCTGCCTGCTCCACTCCGACTCTGACGCTGCCCTCGCAGCCTCTGTGGCAGAACTGGACTAGTCTCATAGCGGCTGAACTTGCGTTGCCTCTGACGGTGCCTGCAGAGAATACGGCATTGAGTCTCCTCAAACTGAGCTGAGAGATACCCAGAAATCTCATCTATTAAAACGGAGGAAAAGAAAGGGACAGACAGAAGAATGGACATACAGCAGTGAAAGAGAGAAGTGGACAAACATGGCAATAGGTGCAAGATGACAGGATAATTAATGTGCCCTTCAAGTGGAGTCAGAAATATCGTAATTGCGAGATCCAAGCAAAGTTGTATTTACGAGGGGAAACTCAAATCATACCCGAATCGTAATGTTGGAAGAGGCATGTCCATTTTAATCATGGCAGAAACACTAATCTTTTAACATGGATAATATCATATGTCTATAATCTATATATTTAGATCAGCAAGTCTGTAGTGAAAGTGTTATATTCTATATGCTAATGCTTTATTTTAATCATTTTAAAGGTATGATGTATAAAACATACATTATAGACAAGACAACACGCTTTTTAACCTTTATTAAGCCTCTTCAAATAGCATAGGAATAGGTCATACTAAAACAAAATAAATAAAGACAAATGAATAACCTACAAAATAATAAACACTGAAATATATAAAAGAAAAATTAAACGTAAATATGAAATGTATTAATCCGTGAAGTTTAAAGAATCTACTTTCTATTGTTCACAATATAATAAATGTGTTTGTTTGTTTAGGCTCGTTATGTTTCTGACTTGAATGCTCCGAGTTTCCCAGGTGCACCTGAAGGCAGCATAATTTAACATAAAGACAAAGGAGCCCAACCCAAGCTTTAGCAGGTTTTTAGATTATGTAACAATAATAGTCAGCTATAGACAAATTATGTATTGCTTAAGACAACCTATTTATCGCTAAAATAAGATATCATGCATGACCGTGTAGATAAGAGGTCACATTTCCCTGCTTTTTAGTTTCTTGCAGTGCTGTGTGATCCTACCTGATCTTGGTGCAAAGAAATTAGTTTGAAAGTGCACGTTGAACGATTACAAAACGATCTGCAGCTGGTTTACTGTGGTACTCACTGCACCATTTCAATGTGATGCGACTAAAATCACACAATCTTTGTACTTTGATACAGGTACAGCTCACGCTCACTCTGTTTCGAAGTCATGTGACTTCTAGTGATGTCCGGATTCCTGAAAGAATCGTTTTCCGAGTCGGATCTTTTCATTGTATCGATTGAACCGGTTCACTAAATTGGACAGACCAACCTTATTTGAACTGTGGATTTCACTGAATATTGTTCGAGTTAATAATAATAACGCATGTTCATGACCATTCATTAAAAGGCATACGAAACAAAATTTACTTAAAATACAAAGATGGGTGATTTAAATTAATTTGACTATTATCCACCGTAGGCCTAAATGGAAAATACATTCTAAATGACTTCGTGTCTGCGACAAACTGAACTGGGATACATATAAATTTAACACTCGTCTTTGTTAATAACATTTCATATACAAATGTAAAACAGTCATGTGTGATGCATGTGGTCAGATAAAGCATGATCGCCAGGATGATACAATAATTGTTCTCTGAACAGGTTTGTAACTGTTCAAAAGAACCGATTCGCAGAAATTAGTTGGCTTGTCATCACTGGTTACTTCCGGTTTGTATTTGTAGTTTAAGGAGTATTTGTTGAGAAGGACAATTTAAGGAATTCGTCATGTTAAAATAAACTTGTGGGTTGCAACATTAATGCGTATTAAAATAGCACGTTTAAAACAGATTAATGCATAAATACCACAATTTCTGTGCATTTTATTTAATTACAAGTTCGTAAAAACTACATTTTCATACATCACGTGACACCATTGGTCATGTGATTAGTCTTTGTCAGCTCAGCTGACATCACGACTTCATTTCTGCAAGGCGAGAGGAAGAAACGCTAGAATGTCTGTAAGGTAAGAGGATTATTTATAATTGTTCATGTTTAAAATAAGTTTCCATCATCACTACTGTTTTTATGGGGTATATTGTGTTTGGTTCGAGCATTATATATTCCGTTAAATTCATTTATTTTAAGTTATAATTGCTAAAAGCTAGATAGTAAGTGTTAAAATAATTTTTCTGTGGAGATTTATTTTTTCATCCGTTTCTTCTCAGGATAATGCAAATGATCTTTGGTTGGGTTTATGCGCGCTTTGTTCCAGAGCAGGGGGTAAAATATAAGGGCAGCTGTTTTTTTATCGACGAAGACCCATTTATACTGTGGAAAAATAAAAATATTATAAATATGTATAAAATACTATTAACCTTTTTATTACTTGTGATTAATATGATTGAAAGCAGTATGAAACCATAATAAAGTCAAGTTTGTTGTTGTCGTTATTATGCATTTTTAAAGTCTTCCATAGACTCACTATCACCCCGTCGCAGTTTACAAAGGGTAATTCAATAACAGTTTCAGCAAAAACAGTTCCTCATTCCTCACCGTTCAAAATAAATAGTTTAAATAATATGAGAAGTATTGAATTTGCCATGTCAGCATTGGTGAGGAACTGTTTGTGGAAGCTGCAAGAGATGTATTAGTCCCTCATTTGAAGGCTATTGCAAATGTTTCAGCGCTTTAATTCATTTGAATTGTCGAATGTGTGCAGTAGCAAAAGTCCAGCAGCCTGAGACCACTAAGATTCTGCACAATTTCTAGGATGCTAATCAAATAATTAAATTGGCATTAGTTTAAAAACAGAAAGAAAAAAAGTTGTATGCGTATTCGCAGTCCTTTGTCATAGTCTCAGTTCTTTGGACCCCACTAGATGCCAAATGACACTCAAATATCCATCAAACATTATCAGAAATCATGAGAGCAGCTGAAAAGAGTCAAGCTAAACATCAACTTCTTTTTTAATTCTTGAAGAGCCTCTCATGACCATAAGCATGAGAACCAAGCATGATCCACTAAACATTAAATTAAGCAAATTTCTCAGCAAGTGTGTTAAGGTTTTAATCTCTATCTCTTTCTTCTCTGTCTTACCCATCCATCCAGTGTCCAGCCTATCCAGTGGACCTCTGACTGCAAGGACAAGAAGTGAGTAAACCCAAACTACTAGTCTCAAACTGTGCACTTGATCTACACGCGTAGTGTTGTGGCCTCACTTGTGCACGTCTGGATGGTGTCCTTCTCAAATGTGTTATTTTATAATTCAGAAGGGTGATTGACTTTTGCAGTGCTGACTACTACAGCATTACATCACCATCACAGGAACTGAATCAATCATCACTGCTGTTACCTGAACTGGCTGCTTTACAATCAACAACACACAGACTTTAGACTTTAGATTGCTTTCTTATCACAGATGTGTAAGAGTTTAGTTTATTATTTAAGTGTGGCCCTGAAATTAACTACATTTACAAAGGTTATTTTTGTCTTGATTTTCCAGTGAAATTATCTAAGCATCCTTAAAGCCACATACATTTACAAGAAAAGCTTTAATATAATAAAAGTTATGTTTTGAGAATAAATATCTAGTTTTTGTTTTTGAGTCTCTGAGAGCTATTTTAGTAATTATATTTATTTCTAATATTATATTTATTATTAATATTTTTTATTTTTTTAGGTTTATTTTGTGCTTTTGTCATTTTTCTATTTCTATGTAGCTTTAAATTCGTTTCAGTTTCAATAGTTTTAGTACTTCAGCTTGATCATTTATTTCAGTTAGCTGCTAAGTCAACATTTCAAAATTCTTTAAGATTTAAGTACATTTCTTTCTAATATTTTAATTTATTTCAGCTTTATTTAAGATAAGAAAAAATATTTTAATAGTTTTAGTTAACAATAGCAGCACTTGCCAGTGTGGTATACTGTCTGAAAACAAGTATTAATGTTTTACACAATTCTGCTTAACAAGTACATTTGTGATTTTTAAGGATGTTTGTTTATTTATTTATTCATCCCTTATTTAACCTGGAGAATCCCTTTGAGATATTGCTATCTCTTCTTCCAGAGAGACCTGGTTAAGACGGCAGAACAAAGTTTCACACAGAGAGAATCACAAAATAACAATGCCACAAATTACTCAAATCAAAAATCAAATCAAGAAAAACTATTACAAGTGTCCTTTAAAACTTTGTGCAAGATTTAAAAATGCTCAACAGTGGCAGTACATCTAGATTTAGAAATTAAGTTTGTATATTTTTACTAGAAAACAAGACCATATTGAAATAAGAAATCGTTTTTTGCAGTATACTTTGTTATTACACCACTGTTTGGCTTCATATCAGCTATTCTGCAGTATATACAGTGAGAAAAATAAGTATTTGAACACCCTGCTATTTTGCAAGTTCTCCCACTTGGAAATCATGGAGGGGTCTGACATTGTCATTGTAGGTGCATGTCCACTGTGAGAGATATAATCTAAAAAAGAAAATCCAGAAATCACAATATATGATTTTTTAACTATTTATTGTATGATACAGCTGCAAATAAGTATTTGAACACCTGTCTATCAGCTAGAATTCTGATCCTCAAAGACCTGTTAGTCTGCCTTTAAAATGTCCACCTCCACTCCATTTATTATCCTAAATTAGATGCACCTGTTTGAGGTCGTTAGCTTCATAAAGACACCTGTCCACCCCATAAAATCAGTAAGAATCCAACTACTAACATGGCCAAGACCAAAGAGCTGTCCAAAGACACTAGAGACAAAATTGTACCCCTCCACAAGGCTGGAAAGGGCTACGGGGAAATTGCCAAGCAGCTTGGTGAAAAAAGGTCCACTGTTGGAGCAATCATTAGAAAATGGAAGAAGCTAAACATGACTGTCAATCTCCCTCGGACTGGGGCTCCATGCAAGTTCTCACCTCGAGGGGTCTCGATCCTAAGAAAGGTGAGAAATCAGCTCAGAACTACACGGGAGGAGCTGGTCAATGACCTGAAAAGAGCTGGGACCACCGTTTCCAAGGTTACTATTGGTAATACACTAAGATGTCATGATTTGAAATCATGCATGGCACGGAAGGTTCCCCTGCTTAAACCAGCACATGGAGAGGATGACCGGGGCCATGTATTGCGAGATTTTGGGGAACAACCTCCTTCCCTCAGTTAGAGCATTGAAGATGGGTCGAGGCTGGGTCTTCCAACATGACAATGACCCGAAGCACACAGCCAGGATAACCAAGGAGTGGCTCTGTAAGAAGCATATCAAGGTTCTGGGGTGGCCTAGCCAGTCTCCAGACCTAAACCCAATAGAGAATCTTTGGAGGGAGCTCAAACTCCGTGTTTCTCAGCAACAGGCCAGAAACCTGACTGATTTAGAGAAGATCTGTGTGGAGGAGTGGGCCAAAATCCCTCCTGCAGTGTGTGCAAACCTGGTGAAAAACTACAGGAAACATTTGACCTCTGTAATTGCAAACAAAGGCTACTGTACCAAATATTAACATTGATTTTCTCAGGTGTTCAAATACTTATTTGCAGCTGTATCATACAAATAAATAGTTAAAAAATCATACATTGTGATTTCTGGATTTTAATTTTTTTTTAGATTATGTCTCTCACAGTGGACATGCACCTACGATGACAATTTCAGACTCCTATGATTTCTAAGTGGGAGAACTTGCAAAATAGCAGGGTGTTCAAATACTTATTTTCCTCACTGTATATTAGAGTGAAAGTATACACAGTATATTGCTTTGTGAAGGTTGATTTGGATTATTCCTCTCTTTTACAGTTATGATGGCATTATCTTAATAACCCAAAGTTATGAGCAGCTCCCTGATGAGCTGGTGTGTTTGAAAGCACCATTACAGGACTACAGTGCGGTGAGTACACCACACTTCTCTAACCAGCGCTGAGTTTTTATTGCACACTTCTCATATTCTTCTCATTCAGGTGGACTGTTGCCTCAGGGAAGAGGTCGTGGTTGTCAAGGTTCCTGGTCTCCCTGGAAACAGATTGGTGTTTGCCTGCACTGGTCCAGTGAACCGAGACTATGATGATGTCCGGCGGTTCAGCGATGCTGCTGCTAATGGCATTAAGAGGTGCTTATGCAAACATAAACCGTGATGTGTAATGATCAACTACTTCTGTAAACAAGTGTATTTTAATGTTCATGTCATTGGCCTGTTGTTCTTCTAGGGCATATTTCTGTCTTGAAGACTTTTGCTCGCCTAAAGGTTTTGATTCATTGATCGGAATGATTAGTTTTTTTGTCACAGGGCTCTGAAAGCTGGCATTCAGCACCCTCTGCTGGTTTGTCCCCAACACGACAGCTATGCAAAAAACACCCTGGCAGCCGTGCTAGGAGCCCTGCATGTTCTCTACATGGTAAGCATTGTTTTTATGTATTTTTTTTATGTAACATTTAAAATTTTTACATTTATTTCATTTAATCATCAAAATGGTCACATAGGGTGTGTCCGAATTAATAATTAACTTTAAAATTGACAATTGTGTCTTGCGGAGGGATCGAGGTCCACCCACCACAGTCACAAAATCCTGTAGGAAACACTGCAATGTTTCGGTTTTACTGAAGTCCTAAATCAATCTCCTCAACCACCACCAATGTGCAGCATCCACCTGGATGATGCGACGGCAGCCATATTGCGCCAGAACGCCCACCACACACCAGCTGAGTGGTGAAGAGAAGCCAATCGTGTGTACCGGTGTATATATATACATATATATATATATATGGAGATGATTAGGAGGACATGATGGACAGGGGCCAATGGGCAAATTTGGCCAGGATGCCGGGGTTACACCCCTACTCTTTATCGAAGGACATCCTGGGATTTTTAATGACCACAGAGAGTCAGGACCTCGGTTTAACGTCTCATCCGAAGGACGGTGCTTGTTACAGTATAGTGTCCCCATCACTACACTGGGGCGTTAGGACCCACACAGACCACAGGGTGAGCACCCCCTGCTGGCCTCACTAACACCTCTACCAGCAGCAACCTGGTTTTTCCCAGTTGGTCTCCCATCCAGGTACTGACCAGGCTCAAGGCCTGTACACACCGGGACGAATATCGTGCGCGTTTATCGCCAGCGTTTTTCGTGACGTTTTTCGGCGCGTCTTGAGTGTTCACACCCAAGCGATTTTCACTCGCGATGCGCCGAGTGAACGTGCAATTTCACTCCCTGACATTAGATGGCACTTATTGAAAAACAGAAATAGCCCGGTACACAAGGTGGCGCTGCGCTCGCTGCATCCCTGCAAGAAGAAGAGAGAGAGTATTTACATGTTAGCCGAAACACACATAACTTTCTCACATACTAGAACATGGATTTCTCAAGCAGCAGCAGCAGCTCCAGCGATGAGGACATTGTTGTTCTGTTGAACGAGGAAAGACAACAGAAAAGACGCAGATTTTGGATGCATCCCATAGTTAAAAAAAGAGAAGAACACGGGGAGTTCTATCGACTGATACAAGAGCTAAAAATGTATCATGAACGTTTTCGGGGGTATTTTAGAATGTCCGTCAGCGAGTTCGAAGATTTACTTCAACAGTTGGCGCCCTTGTTGACAAAAGAACAAACACACTACCGTAAACCAATCGACCCAGAGCAGCGTTTTAAACTAAATTGTTAGCTTTATGAACTGATTTGAATTATCTTTTTTAAATGAATGTTTATTTGTCCTTACAATGTTTATTCCTGACAGTAAATTATGCCATAGTAAAGGTCCAATAATAAAAACCGTGATATACCCAGCACTGGTGTGCATCTTGAGACTAAACAGTGACAGTGATATATTTTAAGATACAGTGTGTCAGTGCAGGTTGCTTTTGTAGTACTCTCCTGAAAATGAGGAAGAAAAATTAAGAGAGGTACTCTACTGATGGCTTCTCGTCTCTGCATTTACTACGAATGAAATCAATAAAACTATGCATTTGACAACAGTACTGTGCAGCATATTACATGGTCAACACATGTATAACTTTTGCATAGTAATGACTGAATATTAGCACTAACTATAAACATTTTTCTTATTCAGCATTTACACTCTCATCAATCATTTCTATATATTTATATATATATATATATATATATATATAAAACATTTTCACTAGTACTTAACCTTTAGCTAAATAATAATGATATAAAAACAAATTTATAATACAATCCATATTCTGAAACATACTGCTTAGTTCGTTGTCTGATATTACATTGAATGACAAGACATGAAATTCACTCAATTGTAAAGCATAACACACAGTTAACAGACATCACTGCAGATTAAACGACCACATATGTAAATTGAAGATTATTCATAACGCTAAACAATAGTTTTTGTAGTCACTGTGGCGTTTGTCAAACAACTCTCTGTGTTCTGACACCAACGAGACCAGCAGCTCGACGTTCATCTTTCCTCGTTGCATTGTCTTCTTCGCCAATGTGTGCTCGGCTAGACCGTTTTGTGCTTGAGCGCCACCAAGTCGTGTTTTACTGTAACTTCAGCAGCTCCAGGCACGTGAACAAAAGCGCCGATCTGATTGGTCGGCCAGTTTTTAACGCGCCGCGTCAAAAAAAAAAACGAACCCGAGGCGTTTTTTAAAAAAATGGCTTTTACGCCTGACGTTTTACGCGTCGGTGTGAACACTCACATTGGCGCCCATTGTTTAGTCACGAGGCGTTAAACGTCGGCGATAAACGCGCCCGAAAATCGTCCCGGTGTGAACAGGCCTTCAGCCCTGCTTAGCTTCAGTGGGAAACCAGTCTTGAGCTGCAGGGTGATATGGCTGCTAATTTGACACAAACATGTGTTGGTTTGTGTGGCTCGTTTCAGGCAGTTCAATCGGTTCGTTCTTTTGGGAGACAATAACTCCATTTATCGTTCACTTTTACCTTTGAAACTTTACAGACCTTTTACATTCACAAACAGCTTTTTAATGCACTACATGTGGGTAAGGTAATATCCGACAGAGTCCTGCACGGCTCCTGTTTGATAAACCTGCACCCAGCCCACACCCGCTTTATTAAGCCCACCTGACCCAATATCCGGCAGAAACAATAATTTAATTCCGTACCGAACCTACTCGCTTGTCATGAAAACTGCGACCCGACCCGCACCCGCATTAAATTTCCCACACAAAGTAGACAAAAAACTTTTTTTTTTCTTTCATGTAACGTAAGCAATAAACATTACGCATTATGAGTTCATGCAAGAACAATTAATAGACACGCAGACCATCATGTTAACAATGAAGAAGAGAGCGAGAGAGAGCGACATCTGTCATGTAAACTATATAAAACTATACATGACTATACAACTATACACAAAAGTGAACAAATTGTGCATGCATCACATCACACATTACTGGGTCATGCTATACGCTTAGCTGTCTTAAAGGCATAGATTAAAAAACATAGCCAAATGCTTTTACTGTCATAATCAAGAATAACCTTAAACTTTTTTAGGCTAATGAAAAATTTGTAGGCTTGGCAGCAGTGTCGAGGGAGAGTGAACGAGCGAGGGAGAGAAATTACGCATGGTGTAAGAACAGAATGTCATCAACTTTTGATGGTTTAAGCTGACTCCTCCGCTGCTGAATTACAAATCCCGCACAGGAGAAGTCTCTCTCACTTGCAGCGCTTAACACTGGATCGTATAGAACAAATGTCCTCTCTGTTGTCCAGTTTTAAACTTCAAAGCTTGTCAATACCAGCGTAAACTAGTTAATATCTGTGTCATCAGCCTTTAGAGGTGAGGGAGTCCAAGTCGTCCCCTCATAAGGTGGTGATGCTGGGCATCTGGGCAAAGAACCAGACGCAGGGAGTCGCCATTACTGAGCTGGCCACTGCTCTGGAGAGCGGCAGGTATGAGTTTGTGTCTGTTATTGCGTCCTCAGGAAGGCAATTTTAGCTATCATTTTGACTAAGACCCACTGTATACAATAAGCAATAAAAAATGTATTGATCATTTGTGTATGGTACAGGTTTGTCTATCGCGATATCGGCGGCTCTGACCCGGAGCGAATGGCTGCCCCACGTGCAGCCGAGTATGTTCAAACAGTCTTCAAGGATAGTCCTGTAACGGTGAGTCTTTGAGTGAACATGCAATACAGTTTAAAGCTGTATCTCGTGTCAATGCTTCATTCATCTCCATGTGTTTCTTAGGTGACTGTAGTGAGTAATTTAAATACCCTGGAGAAGGAGTACCCCTGTTTGGCTGCAGTCAACCGCTGTGCTAACAGTAAGAGCATGGTTATGGATATAATATCCTTTTAATATAATATGGAATTACAGAGAAATTTCACCAAATGTATACTAAACACAGCTTGTTTCAGATTAGTTAGGGCCAAAACTAGATCCCTCAAAGCAGTGGTCCATACCAAGAACCAGCCGTCCGGGTTTGATAATAGAGAAAATACAGGATTTATTTATTGATAAATAATTCATAATAAAAAAATTATTTCAAACACTGAATTTACAATTTTCCAAAAATAATAACAAATATATTATTTATTATTTTCATTTATTTATTTATATTATAAATTAATACTATTATTCAGCAATGATCCAAATTGATCAAAAGTGACAATAAAGACATTTATAATGTCAGAGAAGTTTTCTATTTCAAATAAATGCTGTTCATTTAAACTTTCTATTCATTTAAGAATATAAATATTAAGCAACACAACTGTTTTTGACATTAATAATAATAATAATAATGTTTCTTGAGCACCAAATCAACATATTAGAGTGAGTTCTGAAGGATCATGTGACACTGAAGACTGGAGTAATGATGCTGAAAATTCAGCTTTACCATCACAGGATTAAATGACATTTTAAAATATATTACAATAGAAAACAATTCTTTTTTAATTATAGTAATATTTCACAATATTACTGTTTTACTGTATTTTTGTTCAAATAAATGCAGCCTTGGTGAGCATAATTCTTTCAAAAACATAAAACAATCTTACCAACCCCAAACGTTTTAACAATATATATAATATGAAATATGTAACCATTATTAAAACATCTTTTTCACAAAATCTTTTTACATTGTCAATAAAATAAATCAAAGTAAGCATGTGGCTATTTCTGAGCCAATTTTCCACATAGTACAGTGGAAGTAGGATGAGGTATGAGACCATCAACCATAAGGCCATGACCTAGACAAAGGCCAGAGTTATATTTTCTCCAGTACTGAAGACTCCAACTCTTGATCTCATTAGTTATTGTGTTAATGATTACATTACACATCACATAAGTTAAAAGGCTGATGTTTCTGCTTCAGCTGTGCCGCGCCATCAAGCCAGAGTGATCAAGCTGCTGTACTGTGGAGAAGGGCCCATTCAACAGACTCTCATGGTGGTTGGCAAGGTAATATTTAGGTTAACTGTATTTTTTGGACACCCAGGACAGAGCAATTTCCAGTCCATATGAACGTTGTATGTTATTGCAGGGCATTACGTATGACACCGGTGGAGCTGACATCAAGGCCGGTGGAATCATGGCTGGAATGCACAGAGATAAATGTGGATCTGCGGCTGTTGCTGGCTTCTTCCAGGTACTGATCTCATACACACCTGCTCGTATTACTGACGATCAGAAGAATATTAGAGTCTAATATCATTGCTGGTTTTGTTTTAGATCCTAGCCAAACTAAAGCCCAAACACCTGAAGGTTGTTGGTGCGATGGCAATGGTGCGGAACAGTGTCGGATCTGGTAAGCAACTTTGTCTTCATGTGTTGATCAGTTTGGGTGTCTGTTACTAAGTATTTGTCATCCTTTTTTTCTTTGTTTAACCCTTTGGCAGATTGTTATGTGGCGGATGAGTTGGTGGTGTCTCGTGCCGGTCGTAGAATCCGAGTTGGAAACACTGATGCTGAAGGAAGAATGGTCATGGTGGACTTGCTGTGTGAGATGAAGGAGCAGGTACACACATACCGTATTTCCTCAAATAAAAGCTGGGGCCTTTATTTACCTGAACTGCAGAAGGTCACTGGTTTTTATTTGAGGCAGGCTTTTATTAGGGGCAGGCCTGTATTTCGAATTCCATCTATTTGAAAAAAATAATTGTTTTAAATAAACCGTTTTAAATTAAAAGCGATACCGTTCCAGAGGACAGATATCACCAGGGGCGCGGGAAGTGGGGTGGTTTCAAAGCAGTGTTAATTTTGACAGCAAATTTTGATTTAGTTTTAGTCATAGTCTTTTGACTAAAATGCCATTTAGTTTTAGTCATATTTTAGTCATCTGAATTGTTTTTAGTTTTAGTCTAGTTTTAGTCGACTAAAACTACAGTAGATTTAGTCTCCTAAAATCTAATGAGTTTAGTTCAATTGTAATACATTAAGCATTTAAGCATTACATAACCGACTGTCACTTGAACTGACATTTTGACATCATTTTGTTTTTGACATTAAAAATACAAGAAAGAGCTCAATTCACTTTTTTGTTTGTTTTTTTAAAAACATCTATATAGTTTTTATAACTTTGTATTTCTGTTTTAGTCAGTAGGCCATATCAGGTTAAGCTAAAGCTTCAAATAAGTTTGTTTATTTATTTTTTTTATTTCAGTTAACATTTATTTAATTTCAAGTAATGAAGATTTTTTTATGGTTTTAGTTAACTATTATAACCCTGATACTTTATTGAATATGTGTCAAATACTGGTCTTTCCTCCTGAATATGAATTAAATGGGAATTAAATTAAATACAGTTTATTGTGTAAGCAAAAACGAATATATAATGCGTGACTTTTAATGATAAACAAGCTCGAAATACACCGGGACTCTTATTTTGAAATGTCTACGCCTCTGTAGCAGTGGCAGGAGATAAAATATGCGTTGTTATAACCGTCTAAAACATATTACTATATAAACATCGTAAAGTAAACATTGTCATTATTCATCAGCATTAGTTCATAAACAATTGCCTGGCATAAATGTGCGCTATTCATTGATTGTGAGCCGCTCTGCAGCGCTGGATTGGGGATGCGTGAGTGAGCCTGTAGAAGCGCAACAGCGCCGTGTTCTCCAGCGGTTAGATCAGCACGTTCAAATCAAATGTGCATCTGTTACACAGGATATCAGTTCTGACTGGATCTCTTCCCTAATCGTCCCTCCCTAACATTTTCGTCTCGTTTTTATTTGTTGACGAAAATGACAGTTGATTTTCGTTATAGTTTTTGTCATCTAACACTAGTTTTTGTTTAGTTATCGTCTCGTTTTCGTCAGTGAAAAAAGGTTAACACTGTTTCAAATGATTGCAAACATTCATTTTTAGAATTTAATAATTTATTTGTAATAAACATTTTAAGTGGCCCATTAAAAAGTATTATTTATAAGTTGAATTGTGTTTTTAAAACATACATGAGGTCAAATTGTGACTGTTGCGGTGTGTGCGTTGAAAGAGCGGTAATATTTCCTCCAGTGGAGAACGCCTTTCTGAAGCTCATTCCGCTCAGCACCGCGCACTCAACCCAGAAGTCCCTTTGTGACATGCTGGATCAAATATAGGCCTATCTGAAATAAATAGTAAGGGCTGCCCCTGACTAAAGGTTTTTTTTTTTTTTTTTTTTCTAGTAGGTACTAGGTTAGTTCATTTAAGCCGTTTTTCACGCTGCGCCGCCACCTCCGCCTCCATGTCATTGTCTGTTATAGGCTATTTGCTTGTTTTTTATTAAATCCGGGCAATTTGGTTGATAAAACATAGATTAAAATTAAGATACAATTTATACAAAACGAAATTCACTTTAAAGAAAAGCTTTTCTGATATATTTGTTGTTCTTTCGTTTTTTTATAAACACTATAATTTTGTTATTTTACTAACCCAACTTATGTGCTTTCTATATTCCACGTGAGGGGAAAAAAGCTTCCTTCCACTTAAGAAGAGTTGTGTTCCTTTAAGCACTTTTTATTTTAATATATATCTCTTTACATAAATATTATTTTCTACTTAAAAAAACCCCTATAATTTCGTTATTTTTCTAACCCAACTAATGACCGCACTTTTCTCAATCCGTTATGGAGCTATTCAATTTTGATTTTGCATATTGTTTTTTAAACGTTCGTTCGTGTTGTTCAAATGACCACTTTACAACATTCCAATAACATAATTTATTTTGAAGCCTATGCTGTTTTCTTGTACAAAATAAAATAGTTTAAGTTAAATGCAGAGTAAGATGTGTAAAAAAGACAAGAGGCTAAGAGATTGTCAAGATCAATATTTGTGTAGCCTGCCTGACACGGTATTTTCACTGACTAACACACGTCACATCTCTCCTAGACTACAGTATTTAAAATAGCATATATGTATCAGTTATATTCTCAATTTAATTTACAGAGCAATCCCTGCAAAGTGTTTACAGGATTAGTGCGCATCGCACTCTCAAGATTTACAGCGGGGTGCGATGGTCACAATGGTTTCGCTCCTTCGGCACAACCAGACGCAAAATTCCTTGCACATTAAATGAAAGGAAATTATTTTTCCCCAGCCTTAATTTGAGACCGGCCTTTATTTGTTCGTGCTGGCCACGCCCCCGGCCACTATCAGAGGCCCGGTGTTTAACTGACTACAGGCTTTTATTTGAGCAAATACGGTATATCAGCATATAGAATAGTATGCGTTACTATTTTAAGATTTAAAGGGATAGGTCACCCAAAAATGAAAATTAGCCCATGATTTACTCCTTCAAGCCATCCTAGGTGTATATGACATTCTTCTTTCAGACGAATACAATTGGAGTTATATTAAATAATGTCCTGGCTCTTCCAAGCTTTATAATGGCAGTGAATGGCTGATCTGTTTTGAAGTCCATAAAAGTGCATTGATCCATCATAAAAGTGCTCCACATGGCTATAAGGGGTTAATAAAGGCCTTCTGAAGTGAAGCAATACATTTGTGTAAGAAAAATATCCATATTTAAAACTTTACATACTGTACTCTAATCTAACCTAAACAGATCAGCCATTCACTGCCATTATAAAGCTTGGAAGAGCCAGGACATGTTTTAATATAACTCCGATTGTATTTGTCTGAAAGAAGAATGTCATATACACCTAAGATGTCTTGAGGGTGAGTAAATCATGGGCTAATTTTCATTTTTGGGTGAATTATCCCTTTAAGGTTGAACACAACTAGCCCAGTGCTGAAAAGGGGCGGGGCTACATAAGTTCTATAACGGTGAAAACGCATAACGCAGGAGAATTCTGTCAGTGTTGGGGAAAGAGTTAAATATGACGCCCTTTTTGGTGTATGTTTGTGTAGGCGTTGAAGGAGGTGTCTCCTCATCTCTTCACTATTGCCACTCTGACCGGACATGCTGTCAGAGCCATGGGACCACACTACTCTGTGAGTACATACTCTTGCATATCCTCCCAGGGTAGAGGGAAAAACAATGTTCATCACACATCAGTGCTACTGTGACTGCTTTCATTTTGACCGTGTCCCTCTTCATGTGTCACTGTAGATCATAATGGATAATGGTGTGGCTCAGCGCTCAGGAAACGCTCAGCAGTGGCAGAAAGGTAAGAGCTAAGGCGTTTTTGGTTTTGTTTCCGTAAACGTAGTTTCATTTGTCCGAAATCTGTTTGTGTGGCAGCGGGAGATGTGCTGGGAGATCTGTTTGAGGTGTCCACAATTCGTCGGGAGGATTATGAGTTTCACAAAGGGAAGTCTGAGTATGAGGAGATCCTGCAGTCCAATAACCTGCCCTCGTCCGCCACACCACGGGGACACCAGACGCCTGCCGCCTTCCTCATCATGGCTTCTGGACTGGATAAGGTGCACACACTCACCTACAGTTTTGTAGAACTATTGGAAGAACCGTATTCCTGATGTTAGCCTGACAAGCGAGACCCACATCAAGATGTTGGGTCTGGGAACTCACCATTGGCAGGGCTCAATCCGAGAGGCGGGATAAACTTTTGTCTTTCAAATTCACTCTGCACGCAATAGGATAGCGCTACAACCAACCAGAGCAACGAAGAAGGTGAAGTGGAGCTAGTTGATAGATTAAACTTTTGCCGTATCCGGTCTGCAAAACTCTGAACACATCTTCCTTTCTCAAGAATGACTTCAGTCTGCCGTTCTTTGTTCTTAACTCCAAGTCTTCCAGAGTTGCGGCCAAAGCTGATTCGAAACTCTGCTGTCATTATATCACCGACTCAATACACGACGTGATTGACCTGGCCAGAGTTAGTTTTTTCCAGCTCGCACACCAATGGAGAGTTGCTAGATGACCCTGGCTGCAAATTAGATTTGCTGCCGCTAGGGTGTGTCTAATTTCTAGGCTATCCTAATGTAGTATTAGTTTAGGATTTATTGACTCATTCCCAGAGATCCACTCACTCAACTTTTACTCAAGTTACTGTAGTAAACGCTGCACAATGACGCTCTTTACAATGGCGTACACATAATGGTAATTAATATGATTAGCCTGCAGCTTGACTGTTATTAAACAGCTAATAATGTGTTGTTAATGTCACACAAACCATGTTCCCTTTCACCATCTCAGTGTCAGACAGCTGCCTTCTAAAAATCAGCATCCTTAGAAATGCTTTAAACAACTTTGAAGAACGTCATATAGTTCATTATAACATCGTAATATACATAATTCACCCGCTATATTGTAAATGTACCCGATTATTCAGATCAACAGAAAAATATACCGGGATAACCTGGCTTCTCTTGAAACTCCCGTCCAAACATTGATGTGATTGGTTACAAGGTAGTTTGTGAAACACAGGCGATTTCAAACCGTGTTTTTGAGACGGTCTTTGGTTCACTGGAGTTTAAAGGAGAAAATACTCAGCAATGGTGTTGACATGAATTTGCACATGGTTTGTGCACATAAAGCATATAAACACCACAGACATATAAAAAGAACATCAAAAAATGTACCTGCATCGTTTTGCATATTGTGACTGTCGGATAAATTGTCATATATTTCATCATTGAAGATTTCTTAAAAATGGTGTTGAAATCATAGACTGTAAAAAAAAATGGACGTAGTGTCCGTGATGTCACCTGTAGGTTTCTGAAGAGGGTTTTTAAAGCTTAAAGTCGGTCGTTGCCATCTTGGCAGCGCGTCATTCCTGGATAACTGAAAATAGGAAAAGAGGCTAGCAGACAAACGGCAATCCACCAGTCACTCCAAGTGGCCACACCCTTAATTATGCATAACTTTAAGAATGAATATAATTCAAATGTATGAGTTCTAAAAAAAAATTCACCCCCCTCACAGTTGTCATGAAGGGCAAAATTAGCCGTATAGACCAAAACCACAATTTGTACCAGACTGTAAACATGTTTTTTTTCTGCTGTGAAGTTGGGCATTTTAACATGGGGCTCAATGAGATTCTGCTCCCTTCTGGAGCCTGTCCCTAGTGGCCAGTCGATGAATTGCAGTTTAAGTCACTTCCGTATTGGCTTCAAGAGAAACTGCGGGAGGTTACCACTTGGTTAAAATGTCTCGTTCTTGTGAACCCAACTTCGTTTATCATCTTGTGAGATATATCTGTCATCACACCCCTATTCTTCACCTTTGACAAGTTTTTCTGCCAATCACTGCTATATGATATGGCGTGCTGTTACGGATATTTTAGTACAGCATCTCCAGATTCAGAAAAAAAGTGGAAGAAAAAGATCTGCCAGAATAAGTGGATCGTTATTTACGCACATATTTGACTTTGTAGGTTACAAAACGCCATTTTCTCAGCTTTTTGTGCAAAATGTTACCCACATTAAAGTGTTGATAAAAAAGAATGAAGCTAGAATTTTTTATCATACAACAAAATATTCTTGGGGACCATGCACATTTTGTGAATATGATCAACAAACTGGTGCTGGCTGGCAAAAATGCATATATTAACCATCTACACATTTTTCACCCTCAGCATGGAGTGGACTCGGACAAACCTCTGCCTTACTCCCATATCGACATTGCTGGATCCAGCGGCCCTTTCCCTGGAGTCCCAACAGGAGCCCCAATTCTTGCCATGGCGGCAAAGTACCTGCAGCTCTAAACATACGTCCGATGATTTTCTGTTCCTTCATGAATTCAATTATTTCCATCTTGTGCCATTTCTTGATTAATGGCTTTCATATCTGCTCTGTCTGACACAGTGTGGCCAAATAATAACGCTTATATCCTTCCAGAATGAACACCATCCATTTTTGTCCTTTTGTTGTTGCATCATACATGCATAAATGCCTCTCTTCACATTTTTCACAAAACCTCTCACTCATCTTATCACATTGTGTAGTACTGTGCAGGTTTTCCATATCTGATAAGTATTTACAGAGATTAATGTTAATTAACCAAACCAAAGTGTTTCCATTCTTACCCTGTAGCCTTACAGTTTCTCCGTGGATATGACATTAAAGAGGGGGTGAGGAAGTTGAGCCAGTGATTTGATACTGAATTAATGACTTTGTTTGGCAATACTGTGAGAGGAATGCATATTGTGTAACCACCTATTTTGTACAAGTACAATTTTGTGTGTAATCAAAATATGAGAATAAAAGCATTTTGGCAAACAAAAGGAGCATGAAGATTTCTGTGTCCAGTTGATCTGTGACTATACGAATAAATGTCTCTGTGAATATTGAATAGAATCTGATTTGAAAGTTTATGGAACGCTATAGTACAAAATGACAATTACTTTTTTTTATCCAATTTAAAATGTTATTTGTAACACTTTACAATAAGGCTTCATTTGTTAAAATTAGTTAACAAACTACCGAACAATACTTTTTATTTATAAAAATTTTAATGTTAATCTCAACATTTACTAAAACATTTTTAAGATGATGTAATATTTCTCATTGTTAGTTCATGTTAGTGCATCAAGTAATATTAACAAATGAGACCGTATGTAAGTGTTACTGTTTTCAGACATCATATAAACAGTTTTAAATCTCAAGTGTTTAAAATAAGATAAATGTATTTTAACTACATTTCAGTACAACTAATTTTATAGTAAAAGAGTGCATAATTTGTTCATTTCAAGTGTTTTAATTGTTTGAATTATTAAATTGATAGCATTCCTTCATTTTATTTTTGTTACTCTACTAGTCCTCCACATATTATATTGCCAAAGGTTATGCCATGCCTGCCTTTACATACACATGAACTTTGATGACATCCCATTCTTAATCCGTAGGGTTTAATATGGAGTTGCCCCACCCTTAGCAGCTATAGCAGCTTCACCTCGTCTGGGAAGGCTTTCCACAAGGTTTAGGAGTGTGTTTATGGGGATGTTTGACCATTCTTCTAGAAGCGCATTTGTGAGGTCAGACACTGATGTTGGACGAGAAGACCTGGCTCATAGTCTCCGCTCTAATTCATCCCAAATGTGTTCTATTGGGTTGAGGTCAGGACTCTGTGCAGGCCAGTCAAGTTCCTCGACACCAAACTCGCTCATCCATGTCTTTATGGACCTTGCTTTGTGCACTGGTGTGCAGTCATGTTAGAACAGGAAGGGGCCATCGCCAAACTGTTCCCACAAAGTTGGGAGCATGAAATTGTCCAAAATGTCTTGGTATGCAGAAGCATTAAGAGTTCAGACTCGTCCATCAGATTGCCAGACAGAGAAGCATGATTCGTCACTCCAGAAAACACCTCTCCACTGCTCTAGAGTCCAGTGGCGGCGTGCTTTACACCACTGCATCCAACGCTTTGCACTTGGGAATGTAAGGCTTGAATGGAAACCCATTCCATGAAGCTCTCTACACACTGTTGTTGAGCTAATCTGAGGGCCACACAAAGTTTGGAGGTCTGTAGCTATTGACTCTGCAAGTTGGCGACTTCTGCACAATGTGCCTCAGCATGCGCTGACCCCACTTTGTGATTTTATGTGGCCGAGTTGCTGTTGTTCCCAGTTGCTTCCACTTTGTTATAATACCACATAGTTGACCGTCAATTACTTAATAGTAAGGAAATTTCATAAATGGACTTATTGCACAGGTGGTAACCTATCACGGAACCACACTTGAATTCACGGAGCTCCAGAGAGCGACCCATTCTAGGTGTTCGATTTTATACACCTGAATTCAATTATTTGGAGGGATGTCCTAACACTTTTGGCAATTTAGTGCATGTAAAACAAATCTAACGCATGAATTTTTCATAACGCAAACTAAAGATGACAATTCAGCAATGCAAATGTTTAATGACTAAATTCTCTTCAATTGTACTTCTAAATTGAGAAATTATATTTTTGAGCTTTATAGTCGTGACTTGTAAATCAGGACAGGCGTGATCATTTTAAAGGTGAACCCCTGAGATAAATGGGAATGCTAACATGGGTTAATAATTATAACAATTTTATTCTTAATGCATAATTATTTACATTAATTAGCCATAGAAAACATACTATGCTTTTCTTTCAAACATAATGGACAATTGTATGGAGTGACTGTAGGAACGTGTGAAGCAACTACAGAATTTGAAACTTTTTACAAATTATTTTATACAGAAAGTCATGGTGAATACATGAGTTTAAAATTGTGCAAAAACAACAATATAAACTATTAATCATATAACCTGTACTTTACATTTTATTGCAGCATCATCTTTGTGATTCCAATCGGAAAGCCAAAAACAACATATTTCTATGCAAAAGTTGACAAAAATATGAAATGTTCTTTTTATAGAGTGAAATTAAAGGTTTTAAATAAGACAAACAGAATGCCAGTGCATAATAATCCTTTATTCATTCAACTTAATCTATATGCATATGGTTCTTTACCACAGGATTCATCAGAAAAAAAAGAAATTAAAGAAAATAGAGGAAAAACTGAACCCTCTACAAAAATGTATATAGCCTCTCTTTGCTTTTACATATTCTGTTCACTCAACACGTAGAGTGGAGTCAGCTGATCTCAACATCTGAACACTATAGAACCCCGTCTCATAGTCAAGTGCTTAAAAGACCCACTAAGTTCTCAGCTATTCCAGCAGAAGAAAAAAAAAAAAAAAAGATTTCTCGTTTGCGTGTTTACGTATTATTGTGTCCAATTGTGAAAGGCAGTTCTCAGGCTGGACAAATCATAACAGCTGGTGAGTTGAATACAAACTGAAGTTCACAACAAGAGCAGGAAGAAAAATGTGTGATGATTGTAAACAAAGAAGCATGAACCGGTTACAATCAGCATAGTTTTGTGCATATGTGCCTGACAGGAAGAAAAACTCAAATGCATCTAATCCTCACTTCAGGTTCTTAATTTTTTTGTTTCTGCTGTTAGTGTTGCTAAAGTTTATTCCAAAATTCAAAGCTTGAAGGTTCAAGTACAATGGTGTCACGGATACGATGAAGGGGGGCAGGATGTCTCTGCAGCTGGCTGACTGCTACCTTAGGACCCCCCCCCCCCCCCCCCCCCCCCCCCCCCCGAAATACATCACTGCAACCCATAACCAACAACCATATCCACTTTCTGGACGATAATGGAGTATTGGCACTGAGCTACAGCGCCATGTTTAAATGCTGATAAGAGAGAGACGTATGCTGAAGTTACAGGAGTTGGTGTTCCAATACGATGCATTAAAGTCTCTTCTGTAAGGGACGCTGAGAACTGTGGGACTGATCTATAATACTGAGTCAATGGCGAGTGCTATTGAACTTCCTGCAGGTCACGGAGCGTCTAGAGAGGGTTTCGTTCAGCTGGGGCATGAATGAAGGGAAGCTGCTATTGAGGGATACGATGAAACCTAAGCATGTGGGAGGAGTAAGGCAGAAGAAAGTGACAAGAGTGAAGGGTGAACTTCAGTGTTTACTTGGTGTGAACCATAGAGGTGCTGAACAGAAGCTTCTGCTTTTTCTTTTTCTTCTTCCCCCCTTTCTCATCTAAAAAAAAAACAGAAAAGAAAGATAACGGGTAACAAACGTTCTGGAAAACACCAACTACAGTTTTGGAGAAAACTTTTATTTTTCCTTTGTTTCAGTGTGAGCTAGTTGAGTGGAGTGTCGATTCATTTAAACGAATCATTTGAAGGAATCAGATGGTTCAAAGAAAGGATTTACTGATTCTCTTTGAAAAGTCTCAGTCCAGAAGTCCCTGTGTGGCATTTTATGCATATTTGTGGTTTAACAAATGTTTTATTACAGGGTTTCTGCAGGTTTCACCAAGTCAAATTTAAGACTTTTTAAGACCATTATGAATGAAATTTAAGACCTATATCATGCAATAAAAAAAACTGTACAAAGGAAATGCAGTAAACTTGCACTTCCCCTCAGCTCGATCCCACCAGAATTTCACAATACACATATACATATTTTTTGGGGTGATTTGTTTGCAGGGTTTAGTCAGTCAAATTTAAGACTTTTTAAGACCTTTTTATGACCATTATGATTTAAATTTATGACCTAAACGAATTACGAAAAATAACTTAGTTTTTTTTTTATTGACTTTCTTTAAAAGTAACAAGTTTCATTATTTAAAGGTTCCATTTTCTTAAGAGTAACAAACTGAAGGCTCCCTTTTCCTAAGTATCAACAACAGGAACAACACTAAACAATTATCATAATATATCTGTCAATATCGATAATTATCACGATAAATGTCAAATCTTTATTTCTTTCAAGTTTAAAGGCAGATTTTTGTTCGTAACTGAAAGTTGTAGAAACCAGAGCATTAATTGTGGTTTTAAACTACTCTTTATTGTCAGAACATATCATGCCAAACAGGTGAACATTTCACAAATCTGAGGTAAAACATTCAAACATTTGTCATTTGTCCGTAACAAAATAAATACCTGTATTGGAAAATGTATTTCTTATTTTCTGCATGTGCTAATGGAGGATATTGTTTCAAGTCTTGAAACAGGTTTGTGTTGCCTGACTTTGATGGCACGTATCTTCATGAAATGTATGAAAAACAATAGTATCCTAAATACATTAAATACTTTAATTATATTCCATTAGTCCTTTAATACATTGTCTACATTAATAATAAAATACGATTCAATTCAATATGTTTATCCCACATTTCACAGTGGAGTTAATATTACTAGGCTAACGTTACAGTAAATCCATGGTAAATGATGGGGATTTGTTGATGGAAATGCCTTCTAACTGTATTGTTGCGCACAGCGTTTCTCCTGTTTGTCAGCGCTGTTTCATCTGCCTTTAAACTGGTTTAAATCACTGAGACATTTGTGTTCTTGCTGAATTCAAGCGATTCTCCCTGGATCTTGTGACCGAGACCGATCAGAGTAAACGCGCTGCGCTGCCGTTTGGACTTTGAGCCGAGCGGATAAATGGTCCATGTGGCGCACGGTTCAAATGAGTTTTGTTCCGGTATCGTTTAATGCCCAGCCATAATTTCAGTAAAACTAAGCAGTGACTCAACGACATATACAGTAATAAGCTGAGGAGACTCTTGTGAGTTTGCGCGGGTTTCTGTGAAAGTCCATTCCGACAAGTCTGTTTGCTGCACTGCCCCATGCACCTGGAACGCTGTGATACCACCCAGATTCCTCAGACAGAACTACAACAGGCCAAACGAATGAATGCCACCGCCAGCGCATTTTCAGGGGGGAAAGGCGATGGTGGAACCAATGAATGAATGAATGAGCATATCAATTTAAGACGTGGCTAAATGTAATTTATGACCATGTATGGAAAATCCGGATGTTTTTACGACTTTTTATGGCCTAAAATTTGTATTATTAAATTTAAGACTTACTTTTAAAGATTACTTTTTATGACTCCGCGGAAACCCTGTGTTTGAGATCAAAATGACATCTTGAAAAATTGTGGTGGTAATTTCCAGAAATGTACATGTGTTTTTTTTTTTTTCCTTTCATAATTAGGATGCCACATTTACCATATTATGGAAGATGCACAATAGTTACACACAACAATAAAACAAACAAAAAGGCATAAATATTGTTTGGTATCTTCAAAATAAATAAAAAAAAGGCTAGGCCTGTGGTGTGCTATGTAGCTTTAACACGATCACTTATAGGGTGGAAAATATGACCAACAATCTTACAAGTAGGCCTAAACCACAGCAATAAGCAACAGCTTAAGTTCTCAAGTAATTAAGTTATCAAGTGAACAGTCAATAATAAAATTAAAACTTTCAGTAGTTTAAGTACTGTTTTTCCCCTGCTGTTGTTGTTGTTTGTTTAACATTAACAACACAGAAAGGAGCGGGTATGGGATACATTATGTTGCTTTCACTTTAAGATCTACAGTAATGTGCAGATCCAATACTGACACACATCCCAAACTTGTTTACTCAAGACAAAACCGCCAATATGGACATGGACAGTCATAATTATGTGTGTATTTGATCATTCAAGGGCAATAAGCCTAGAAATATGACATTTCTGTACGCGAGCGCGAGCGCTGACAGGTGGCAAACGCATGCACAGAATCTGCAGCCAGTCTGATGTCGGTCTGACCTTGTGTAATCGCTTTGCCTGGTCCTTGTCACTTATGTGAGACAGCAGGTGAGAAAGATTCACCTTCGCTTTCACGATCACAGAACTGGAGAACTATTAGCTAAATATCTGTGGTACAATCCGAAAGAGACTCGCGCCAATAACATGAAAGCTGACTGGCTGCAATATAAAGATGCATGTTGGTCTCATTTGTAGTCGTAATACAGCTAATTATATTTTTACTAGAGAAAGAAAGAACTACAACACACCGGAATAAACACACACACACACTAAAGCGCTGCGGGAGCATTTCAATGAGCATTAGAGGTAGCGTTACATGGACGTAGGAAAATTAAAACCCGTTTAAAATTATTTAAGATCTAGAACTTAATACTTCAGCGAATTTAAGACTTTAAGGCCTAAAAAAAGTCTTACATTTCAAAATCTAAATTTTAGACCCCACGGAAACCCTGTATTATAATATTATTATTTTATTATTATAAGAAAACTTGTATTTGATGCAGTGAGCCCCATTATTTTTGTGCCAAACAAACGCTGCTTTTATTATTAATAATAAAACTAGTACCTATATATTATAACTATGACACCACTAATTCACAAGTTTGGGTCGTGACTTTTTTTTAAGAAACCAATACTTTTAATCAGCAAGAATTAATTAAATTAATTAAAAAAGTGACAGTAAATAAATGTACAACGCTACTAAAGAATGATTTCTGATAGGTCATGTGACACTGAAGACTGAATGTGACTATAAATTCAGCTTTGCCATCACGGGAATAAATGACATTTTAAAAGTTATTTTAAATCATATTTCACATTATTACTGGTTTTACTGTTTTTTGTTTTTTTTTATCAAATAAAAGCAGCCTTGGTGAGCAGAATATAAAAGTCTTACTAACCCCAGACTTTTTGAACCGTAGTGTATAGAAATGTTTCTCTCACCAGGGATGGGTATAGCCTGTGCTGGGGTTTGATTTCCATTGTCCAACTGTGACAAAGCCTGCTCGAAGGCCTGACTGAAGGAGTTTTGGAAACTAGGTACTGGGACCCGATCCGAACCATCACTCTCTCCATCACTGTCTGCCATAGGAGGGGCCAGGAACATGTCTGCTATTGAGGAAAACACACACATGACACGTCACTACAAAACTATGCTGATATGAGTTAGTTAACAGCGAACCAACAAGACAAGTGTGTCAGTCAGGTCACAGGAGGCTCACCTTTCTTTGAGATGCTTTTAGGCCCAGCATCCACACGGGCTTTCCCATCTTTCAGCATCTACACCAGAGAGGATCATCAGTATGGTACAATTTGACACTTTTATTTAACTATATTCAAATTTAGTTTTAAATTTCATTTAAAATTTTTCACATGAAGACAATGTGATGGCTTGTTATAAAGGTGAAAGAACGCGCTTTAGGCAAACCTGAGCGAAGGACATGCAGTGAGAGTCCTCTTCCACACTCAGGGATGGACTGTGCTCAGTCAGATTAGGGAACATCACTCCATCTGAAATAAATACAGGAAAGAAGCACAAAAGATAAAGCACTGAAGGCCAGGGGTCTGTTCTTCATCCCTCGCTTAATACATCTGAGATGATTTGACAGATCCCAAATCTTCTAATCCTGATAATTGATCTCTGGCTAATTTGGTTCTTCAAACGAATTTGCGGATTGGATTAAAATATCTGGATTAAATGATCAAAGATCACTGCGTGTTCTTGTTTTCCCTGAAGAGGGCAGATGCATCAATACTCGAAACCACGATCAGTAATGCAGCGATTGGCTGGCGTCAAGACAGCAACGTAACGACATCATTAAAAAAGCCACCTGGCGAAAAAAACTTGACAAATTACACAAAAACGAATTTCTGGACCTTTATAAGGAAACAGCCAAATGACCAAACCAACATAAGTTATAATAGATCAATGATAAATGTTTTTTTTTTTTAAAACATGATTACCAATTATTTATATTCACGAATTTATACAGTATTTGTACACCCTTTACATTTTTATTTCAATGTTGTAATTTAAATTTTAATTCAATTTGAAGCAGATTTGTAAAGTGACAGGGTTTCTTAAGGGTCAGGATCAAATTATCCTCTCTTGCGCTGCATCAAGCCACTCCCATAATATCGGTCATCACTTACATTAATGCACGGCTCAGATTACCTGTACAACGTGTGTAAACCAATAAAAATAAAATTATATAACGTAATTATTCCATCACAAATAAATCGCTCAATCAACTGGCTGTGTCTATAGTATTATACATTCTCAAATACATATACAATATAACATTTTTATATTATTATTTAATATTATTATTATTGCCCCTAGTTCAGTAATGAACTCTTGTAATAAGGTAGCAGTGGCTGGGACAGATTTTAAGTATCACCTCAAGATGCAATCTAATCCTGTTTACATGAATTAAGCCTTCTCCCGAGCAGGTGTAAATTTACGGACCTGTTACTATGTCAGCAAGTCCAGGATGAGCGTCGAAGAACCAAACAATCCAAGATCATGCCAAATCGTCAACAATCAAATCCAGTTAATTGAGTTAGCGAGGTACGAAGAACGGACCCCAGGTCAAGAGAGAGTAAGTGTTACCTGATGAAGGGCTGCTGCTCAGAGGGGACGGGGGTCCCAGCAGGAACTCTGGGAGCTGCATCTGTGAACCGCCCTGAGGAGGAGATCCAAACGCAGGAAAATGCTGGAGGTTCTCCAGCCCAATGTGCACCTCTGGATCTGAACACAACAAGACGACGCGTTCAATAAAATCACACCCTGACAAAAGCAATTACAACATGGAGCTGAACAATGTTCCACAATCTGACAGTTTGTCTACTTTTTTCTGAAATGTAATAAGCGATGGGCAATTAAATCCTCACATTTCCCCTGTTTCCTGTTTTCCTCCATCTCAATCCTCTTCTCCCTTCTCTTTTCATCCCTTGCTTTCTTCTGTCTCAGGCGCTTCCGTTTCTCCAAGTCATCTGCCAGAAAGACAAAAATGTTAAAATCTTATAATATTCATTTTGTAGAACTCGCAAATACAATCACATAATGCATATTTAATTTTTTCCCTAAACTTGTATAGCAAAACATTGAATCCTGACATATATATAGTATAATACAGTGTTTCCCACTTCCACTTTGTAAACATGGTCTTCAAAGAAAGTGCATTTTTCCACCAAAAAAGCTAGATTGTTTTATTCTTACAATACTTGTGTCTTAATTTCTTAGCTTGCAATTTTACTACAAAAGTGTAAACATTACATTACACAATACATCTATCATTTTAATTTCTTTTATAGTGGATTTGTATTACAGTACTGTATTATTTGGCATGCATGTACCTGCGAAGCTGTCCAAGGTCTCTTTTGAGAGAACGGGAGGCTGAAGATTAAGCTCACAGAGGCTGAACTCGCAAGTGAGGGGCAGGTGAGAGAGGTAACGATGCCGACGCCGAATATCCTACAAATGAGGTCTGTGTCAATTACTTCATCATGATATGCATTACTTAAAACCTGATCCTTTGAGAGCAGAATAAATTCACCATAGTAAAAGATTTTTCACACACAAAATGCCAGAAAGTTAACTGGGCACTGAGGCCATCTGAAAATGTATCATAGTACTGTCAGAAATGTGTGAGACTGTGGGTACCTCAGAGACAGTGTGTCCATCAATCTCCACTACTGTAGCGGTGATAGACTGAGGGCTGTTCTCCAGGCTGCCGTACTCCCTCAGCAGACAGCGCACGTTCACTGGGTGCAGAAACATCTGCTGACCATCCTCAGCTACAGATACAAAAGACAGAGATAAGTCATATTTACTCTCCATCTCTACTGCTTACAGTTACGTACAGTTAAGTAGCTTTAAGCATCATTACAAAATAGTCTAACACACACCTTGATAGAAGTAGTAATATGGGCCATGATGAGCAGTCTGACTGGCCTGAGGGGTCTCTTCTGCAGGTTTGTCCTCCAGAGCCCCTTCAGGCATCTCTTCAGCCACCTCAGGAACACTCTGAGCAGCCAACTCTTCTATTGGCTCCTCATGAGCCTCCTGAAGCTCATCATCAAAAGCTGAGGCATACTGCAGGATGGGCTGTGGTGGGACAGTACATTAAGTCCAATGATGCACACTGAAATTTGGTCAATTTTCAGTTTCCAATTTATACTAAGTGCCTTTAATTACTATGTCCATAATATTTAAATTAATCAGTTGATACAATGCACTTATTGTGTACATACATGATTTACATTGTACTTATATCTGGAAAAAAAAAAGAAGTTGTAATTACATATATAATTACACTGTTGGCTAGGGATGCTCTGATCGATCGGCATCGGCCGATAATCATATTTTAAGACTCGATTGGTACTCACTAAACTTGGCCGATCTCATGAACCGATCACAATTTGATGACGTCAGCACGAGGAAGTGCATTATGCGTGAGGACATACATGACACATGGGGTAGTAGCAAATATTCAAACGAGAGCTTTGAAGGCCGAAGTGGAGAAGGATTCATGTGAACAGCAGTTGAACATGGGTCAGTCGGTCCTAAGCAATGGGTGAACGCCATAGGGGCGGAGACGGGAGCTGCAAGGCACCCAGTGCAATAACGCAAACGAACCTGGAGAGCGCCTCGGGAAGAGTTCTCTTTTCTTTGTGAAGGGCTGGGCACCCTGGAAAGGATTCGCCCTGAGAGAGGTGGGCCGCATCCTGGAAAGCGCCACGGTTCCGGTGGCGTCCGGTGAGCTCTCGACAGCCCATGATGCGTGAGGCTTAAATGATTTGGCGCCGCAGTCATGTCATCGCCGGTGTGGAATTACTATATGACGTTTCGAGAAACAATGAAAAATTTGCTATTTGCCATGTATGTTCCAAAGAAATCTCGCATGGAGGTGCATATTGTATTGGACAACGTTTAAGTTACATCACATTTCTCCATTTTAGGAGATTAAATGTTTAATTTTGTCCTCAACATTTTACTATTGGACAATGTTTAAATAAACCTTGTGGGCTCCATTTTGTTTTTTCTTATATTAAGTATCCTGATATGCATAGTGTTATGCAGAAACTCATATTAAAATGTTCACTGTATAATTAATCATTTTTGTGATTATTTAGTACCCTGTTGAAACAAGTTACATTACATTACATAATTTTTTTTATCTGGAAAAAGGTTAATGGTGATCAGAGCTTACAAATCAGTAAAGCATTGGAATTGGGATCGGCCGATCACCATGACAAGAACAAAAACAGACCGGCTTTGAATCAGAAAGATGCGAGACTGACCGGCCGGTTACCGGTCCGGGCCGAGTATGCAGAAAATTGTCTGATTCCAGTCCCTGGCAAGTCAAATAGTGCATCTCTAATAAGCACATTGTACGCAACATCCTTTTTAGCAGTTCAACAGAGTGTCTAAACTGAACATGAGCCACACGATGCGACAAAAGCAAATATAACCCATTATAATCATTAATGCTGTCTACACATTGGCGCTTTTTCACGTCCAGTGTAGACAGACAGCCTCAAGCTATTGCGGTGCTGCGCCGGTGTAGACACCAAATATAAAGTGGGAAGAGAAATTAAAGATTCAAAGTGGAGTGCAGTGGAAAAATTCTTGAACAGACCACAAGATCACGCTGTTTGTCTTTTATTGTCATATTGCTAGAGCAGAATTAAAAGCCATAAACTTGCAACACAGCACTCGACTTATTTTCCTTACAATGAATGACTAAATTCACAAGCGCAGTGGATGAGGACTACTCTGATTGAGACCATCATGATCATTATAATCTGTAGCCCAGAGCCTGTGGGGCATACTAAAAGAGATGAGGACCGTTTCTACTGACCTTGGAGGTAGTCAGGTTCTTGACCACAGTCACCACAGGAGAGGAGTGCTCAGATAGAGACAGTTTCCTCATGTCCACCGCATCAACAGAACCGCCATCCTTACGGCGACACTTCAAAAGACCCTCTTCCCGCTCCTGTTCATTCAGAGATAAAACGTGAGGGTAACATGTTAGTGTAAAATAGCTCAATGCGTTTCCAACTCGTGTAGCTTTTCCAGTAAAAGAAAGAAAGAAAAAAAAAGTGTTTAGCCTTTTTAAAATGTCACGTATACGTTCAGTTTCATAAAAGCATGAAGCATAAACTGTTTATAGTAATAAATCATACAATAAATTACATGTTACAAGTTATTGCCCCCTTAAACAGCTTTAATGTAGTTTACAATATTTTTTTACTTTTTCTTTTTGTAATTTTGGCAGATGCTTTTATCCAAAGGGGTTCCAAAGTGATCAAAAATCATGTAGCTTTTCCCTTTATTATTTTTTTCAGGTATTTATAAATGTCACATTGTATGTTTTCAGTTGCATGAGCCTAAACTGAACATGAGCCACACGATGCGACAAAAGCAAATATAACCCATTATAATCATTAATGCTGTCTACACATTGGCGCTTTTTCACGTCCAGTGTAGACAGACAGCCTCAAGCTATTGCGGTGCTGCGCCGGTGTAGACACCAAATATAAAGTGGGAAGAGAAATTAAAGATTCAAAGTGGAGTGCAGTGGAAAAATTCTTGAACAGACCACAAGATCACGCTGTTTGTCTTTTATTGTCATATTGCTAGAGCAGAATTAAAAGCCATAAACTTGCAACACAGCACTCGACTTATTTTCCTTACAATGAATGACTAAATTCACAAGCGCAGTGGATGAGGACTACTCTGATTGAGACCATCATGATCATTATAATCTGTAGCCCAGAGCCTGTGGGGCATACTAAAAGAGATGAGGACCGTTTCTACTGACCTTGGAGGTAGTCAGGTTCTTGACCACAGTCACCACAGGAGAGGAGTGCTCAGATAGAGACAGTTTCCTCATGTCCACCGCATCAACAGAACCGCCATCCTTACGGCGACACTTCAAAAGACCCTCTTCCCGCTCCTGTTCATTCAGAGATAAAACGTGAGGGTAACATGTTAGTGTAAAATAGCTCAATGCGTTTCCAACTCGTGTAGCTTTTCCAGTAAAAGAAAGAAAGAAAAAAAAAGTGTTTAGCCTTTTTAAAATGTCACGTATACGTTCAGTTTCATAAAAGCATGAAGCATAAACTGTTTATAGTAATAAATCATACAATAAATTACATGTTACAAGTTATTGCCCCCTTAAACAGCTTTAATGTAGTTTACAATATTTTTTTACTTTTTCTTTTTGTAATTTTGGCAGATGCTTTTATCCAAAGGGGTTCCAAAGTGATCAAAAATCATGTAGCTTTTCCCTTTATTATTTTTTTCAGGTATTTATAAATGTCACATTGTATGTTTTCAGTTGCATAAAACAGTTTAATAAATGTTATATAGATGGTCGCATGTAAACATTTAAATTTGTAATTCAATAATTCTCATTGTAAATTACACAATAAATTGCATAACCACAGTTATACAATTCAAAAATAGCTTCAACATCAGTTAAACTATTTGAGTAACTTATACCAACTACTTTTCAAAACAGCAGTGTGACTTGTTTAACTAGTTTTGAGTTTCAAAGCAGCTTGTCCAAACCAACATTCATACGGCGGTGTGAATGCTTGTGTACCTGCAGCTGCAGTAAGGCGCTCTGTATGAAACAGGCCTGCGGGTCGTCTTTCTCTTGGCTGAGCTGGGATTGGAGAGCCATCCTCTCTTCAGCCAGCAAACCCAAAACCTGCTGCTGAGACGCCAGCAGCAGCTTGGAGTATGCGCGCAAATGCACATCTGCAAATGGGGAGAGGGTGTCAAATAAGACATGCTCCGGTGAACACCACAACAATCTCATGCAAACAGCAGAATGTCTCACCTCCAAAATGAATGGGCTCCTCCACTTTAACCCACTGAGAGCTAGGAAGAGCCACCAGTGATCCTTTCTCTCGCCGCATCAGACGCATAGTGATGACATTACCAGACACGTACTGACGGGTCTCCATGGCAACCACACTGAAATTTGATGAGAAGGGTTTCAATGACAACATAAATGAGACATTACAATCTGTTAACTTTGAGCAAATATGTACACTAAGATTTATCTTACATTTTCAATTATTAGAGACTTTTTTAAAGAAATTGAAAAAAAGGTAGTGTATATGGCACTTCTATGTACCAGGTGTTTCATTGAGGCAAACTTTTTTTCCCCCTTTTTTATTAGATGAAGTTTACATGATGTTCACATAAAAAGGTGCACGGTTTCTGAGAAGCACTGTGGAAAATGTAAATCAATCAACACCTAAACAACATTTGCTAGATGTTCTGTGTGTACTGAAAAAAAAAATATTGCGTTTGTACCTAGTCCTGGCAGTATAAATGGGAGAAAAACAAAGTGGATCAGACCAAACACCATAACATTCTTGTAGCCAATCAGCAATAGTGTTCATCTGTTCATGATGCAGGAGGAGAGAGAGCGGGCGAGACATTTGTAGAAAGACTGTAGATAGAGAGAGGGCTGAGATATTACCAAAGAGGGAATGGTCAGAGGAATAAAATTGGAAAAAGAAGAGTTACAATCAGGCAAGAGCTACGACCACGTTAACATTGGAAAAGCTTTCCAGCGCTGGAGAGACGTTAGAGGGCGGAAAGGCCTGAAAATGGATTGCTTTGTTTCAGCTTGACACTGATTTTTGCTAACTTTCACAAAACCAAACTAAGCTGTTGCGTGTTGTTGAACCGCAGCTGATTCATCCATACTTGCGCGAGCTGTCTGAGTGGTTAGTGGTTGCCTGTGGTGTATAGCTTGTTTGTTATATTGGGGCAAGCAATGAAGGGAGGGGTGTGTCTGTTTGGTTGATTTCAAATATCAACATTGTTTCTCAGAAATCGCTTATTGCACCTTAACCAAAACCAAACAAGCATTATAAACTGGCAATTTCAGTATGAACCTCTTGAGATCAGCGCTGTGCACGGCCTCATAGCAAATGGGGCACTTGGACCAACTCTTCTCACTCAGAGAGAGGTAGTGCAACATGCATGGCCAACAGTAGATGTGGCCGCAGCGAGTCATGTGGGCCGCCACAGGGGGATACAGGCAGATCGGACAAGACGGCACCTCATGGCTGTAGATGCGCTGTGTGGAATGAGAAAAACATCATGAGCAACATTTGAAGAAAATGCACTGCCAGCATAAAGAAAGAAGTGTGAATTCTGAACTGACCACTTGCTGCACACAGTCCCAGTCCACCAAAGTGTCCGGATCAGTGAAGTGGGCTTGATAGTCCTTATCATCAATTACCACAAACTGGCAACTTGTGGACAAAAGGAATATGTACTCATCAGCTAATCATTTTCTCTTTTGACTACATGAACTGACACATTACACCAGAACAAATTAAGCAAGCTGTAAATCCAGTTTGGCCAAATAGAAAAAGATGGAGCAGACCTAAACAGTTAAATCACTTTTAAACAGTACACTGTTAAAACTATTAAAGAACATTTATGTAAACTGAAATAAAATTTAGAAATTTAGATAATACTTTCAGGAAATATTTCAGATATTAAAAAAAGATATTCAAACTATTAATAAAAAACAAAAAAAATATATATATATATATATATATATATATATATATATATATATATATATATATATATATATATATATATATATATATATATTATATTTAGACATTTTAGACATATACATTATATATATATATGTCTAAAATGTCTAAATGTCCTCTGTCTAAAATGATGCGGTTCTCACAAAAAAACAACTATACAGCTCTGAAAAAATAAGAAGTTAATTAAGATGAAGTGGTCTCAATTTTTTCCAGAGCTGTATATGCAGAAAAACAATTATTTTCAACTGTCATTCTGACCCTCTGTCTAAAATGATGCATTTTTAAGGGGCTGATCCTTTAAGGCTTGTCAGTAAACAGACAGTGTTATGATTAGCAAACGCCATTACACACGAGTTTGTGTTTTGAAAACATTATAAATTAAACCTTAATTTATAGACAAAGCTTTATGAAATCATTTACTTGCGGTTTTTGATGCAGCTGCTGTCAGATCCAATACAGTTGGCTGCTTCATCTTTCAACAAAAGTTTCTTTGCGAACTCATCATTACGCCGTGTCCTAACTACACGTGACGCAATAAGCAGTCCTTCCAGAACAATGTGGCTTTTTTTCGTGATTGTTGCGGGCAAAAATCCTTGATTATGCGGCATGTTTTCTTAAAAAATGCGATGAAAAATGCGGGAAAATGTGGGATATTTATGCAATTTTATGCGATGAAATTGCGGGAACTTGCAATTCCCGCAACTTGCACGGGGTTCCCGTGTTGTGATTTGACAGCAGCTTAGCGAACGTGTCACGGTTCCTGTGTTGTGATTCGACAGCAGCTTAGCGCACGTGGAAAGGTCACGCCTCTTAACGGGAGATGTATGCGCTCAATGATCTCTACAGCGTCCCTGGGAAAGCCAAACAAAGGTGATTTGACTCCGGGATGAAAATAACAGCGTCTCGACGACATGGAGACAAACACAGTCAAACAACCAATTCCTTTTCTCCACGCGACACGTCCTCTTCTCCACGTGGGACAGCAACAAGACCACGCCCCCTTTTTTCGTGTATTCTTGTGGGCGGAGGTTAGTCTGTTCTACTGACGTCATTTATGAAGGAAGTACCAGGATGTAGTCCAAGCCAGCCGTTCGCTGTAGGCTTTGAAAGGGAACTTCTGTTAAATAAAATATCTCGCTTGGCATTGAACTTTGAGCTTTATAATTTTACAGGTATTATTTATGCTCTAACAGCAACATTACACACTAACTAAAGTTTGAACAATGGGATCACGAAGAACGGGACCTTTAATAAACACATGGCTCAAATTTACAAAACATTGAGTCAAACAAGTTCTGTAGCTTTACAAAAGGAATATGCTACAACTTGAAAAATGAATAAATAACTTCCTGTTTTACAGAGGTAGCTATACAAAACAGACATTTGAGTGCTTCCAATGCACAAAGTGCAATCTCTTAAAGGGTTAGTTCATCCAAAAATTTAAATTCTGTCATTAATGACGTCCCCTCATGTCGTTGGACACCCGTAAGACCTCCGTTCATCTTCGGAACACAAATGAAGATATTTTAGTTGAATTCCGATGGCTCAGAAAGGCCTCCATTGGCACAATGTACACTCTCAAGACCCATAAAAGGTACTAAAGACGTCGTTACAAAATCCTTCTCACTACTGATTCGGATCGCGTGTCAAACTGCTGAAATACGTGACTTTGGCGATCCAAACCGCTGAATCGACTCACTGATTCACAACGCTTCAAAGCTTCATGATGCTGCGTTTTGAAATCTGTCAACACACCGGGAAACTGCTTTGCGCGATCTTTTGCTGTTATTTTTGTTGGCAAATGGGAATTTGCGTGCTTCATCATGGTTTCACCGATATCTATGTTTCTCCACGGGGGTTTGTAGCTTTTCGATGACGTTCGCGTCGGGTAATTATGTCACTTCAAAACATTCCCATGGCAATAGGCGGAAATTGCGGCTCTTGTGTGAAGTAAACGAACATTTTTCAACTTTCTGCTTATATATGACTTTTTTTGCAACGAAAATGCAAAAAAGAAAAAATGAAAAAAGTTCTTGTTTCCATTTGTTTAATTTCATGATATGAGGTGAATTATCCATTGTTGCTTTTAGTACGACTATGTTACAAAGCCATTACACGCTTTTAACATTAAATAAGGCACATACAGACTACCTGAGATTATCATCGCCATGTTTTGTGTTGTTGTTCCAGCCGCAACATCACAGAAATAGAAACCGTTTCTAAAATAGAATCATTGCGTGTCGCCGTCGTGGCTGGTTAGGACAACAACTCTAATTAACATGGAAAAGATGCTTTTTATCACGTGTTGCGGCATAGTGTCGCGTGTAGTTAGGACACGGTGTTACATTGTGCCTCATTTACAAATCGAAATGCTCCGATCCGGGACACTATTAAAATTAACCATCCACTTGTTTCTGACGCTGGGATCCTCTGTACAGAGACACAAAACGAGCCGTTTAAACTGGACGGCAGTCATATGCAAATTTGTTTGCCCATGTGACATCACAGATCCCACAATATCAAAACGAGTCTTATTTGGAGCTTGATTAAAGCCACAATGTCATTTTTCGCCACTAGAGGTCGCTAATTAAAAACAAAGGCGTAGCTTGATGATGCCTTGATTTCACAGAGGGCCGCTTCTGCTTTTTCCGGTGTTGCGTATGTGGGGTAATGCAGCACTGTTTTATCATATTAGATACATTTAAGTGTTTAAAAGTTATGTTATAATGCTACTCTGTGCGTTCGCTCGGCAGCTACTATGAGACACTTGTTGCACACTGCAGTAAGCTAGATCAATATTAGGCATGGTAAATCAAGCAGGTATAATGTCATTGATAGGCGACGCACAGACATGGTCCATGTCCTGGTTAAAATGGCTTATTTCTCCGGATGTAAACATTCTTGGAAACATTTGGGATAATGTAAGTACACAAGTCAAACAAAATATATAACATTATTCTAGCAGATTTAGTATATTTTAATCAAGAAATCTTACATATTGTGCTTTTTTTATAATGAGGGCATTTTAAACTCTCAAATAAAACTCTTTGTCTAATGGTACAAAGGCCTCATATTATCAAATGATCAAGGCAAATTGGATTTCTCATGTCATGACCCTTTTAATAAATATTATACTACATTAATGATGCTAAAATAACACTGAGGTACACTAAATATTGTTGCATGTGATTTAATACCAATTCATATAAAAGTATGCAACATATTCTGCTGTACTCACTTAGCCTGTAGGAAAAGCTCCTTGTTGAAGGGCTTGTGTTTGTGACCCCACTTGTTGCGGCGACCCCAGCAGGAATGGCTATCTCCTACGGAGCCAAAATGGCCTCCACGTGGCTCAAAAGTAAAGTTGAGCAGGTGGTTCAGACTTATCTTTTTGGGTCCAGCAAACTGAGCCGGGCTAAACTCTGCCCGGCGGTTCTCTGCTACCTAATGAGAGAGAACAACAGTTTATCCTGGTTACTCCATGTAACTTCAGGTCTGTTTATTTACATTGTGTAATTTTCTAGCAGTTCATTAATCAACATGATTACTGCAATTTTCATTTTAGCATCCAATAAAAGAAGCATAAAACATGGAAGTACAAATGAATCATAATCCAAAGGCTTGTTACACACCTCTTCTCTTCTCCCACCACCATCGAGGCCATACTGTCGCCCCCCTCCGCCACCTCTCTGAGGGGGTCTCTTGTCAAAATTCTTGCTTTTATGTGGCTGGGAGCGTCGTGGGCCTGGAAAGCTCTCGGCCTTGGCAAAAGCAGGCTCACGTTTGCGGCTATAGCGCTTTGAGCCCCCATTATTCTTACCATCTAACAGGACAGGGAAAAGAAGGATAAATGTCAAAATACATGAATTCCAAGCATAACATTTTACTTGACTTTTTGACTGCAACATTGACAATTTGATATGTGTTGTTTCTCCACAAGCTGAAATTATATCTATGCCCCTGAAGTGAAAATGAAAATGTGCACTTTTCAATATTTTTTGACAACATTCACACAGGCCTTAGCCAAACAATCCAGTCACACGCTGCTCTCTAAAGTGTTTCAGAGCACGACATGATAAGAGCAGGGGGTGTAAACGCACACAGCTTATCATCCGGCAGCAGAGACCGCTGTCCTGTACGGTTCACAAGCCAACATCAAAATATTGTCAAACTCATAACTAAAACATAGACAACACTATTGAAGTTGTTATCTACAGTGATTTGCTTCTGATATGCTGGAGGCTTTCTTCGGTCCATCCAAAGACTAGAGGGCAATACAGCACTGAAGCTTTTCTTTTGGTCACATGGTAGACCGCTGACAAGAATAGATCCTGACCATGATCCTCATGCATCTGATCTGCTACTAAGAGGAGTAGCAGATGAAATAAACCTAAATATGAATTTACCCTTGGGGGGAATATGGTTGGAAATGTTGGATTACCGTAGTTTAGGGCCATTCATTTTTGTTTATCGTTAACACTTTACAATAAGGTTCATTAGTTAACATTAGTTAACATGAACTAATAATGGACTGCACTTATAAAGCATTTATTTATATTTGTTAATGTTAATTTCAACATTTACTAATACTTTATTAAAATCTTGTTAACATCAGTTAATGCACTGTGAACTAACATGAACAGCTGTATTTATATTAACTGTTAACAAATACAGTAACAAATGTACTGCTCATGGTTAGTACATGTTAGTTAATACATTAACTAATGTTAACAAATGATACCTTATTGTAAAGTGTTAACGGTTTATCTATATAAGAGAGTGATACACACACCACCCATGTCGTGTTATCAGAACATACGTTTATATCAGGTGGATTATGGATACATGCACTGACATAGATGGACACCAGAATAATTTACATAATCACAGTAAATCCAGCACGATCAAGTTGGACATAAACCCGTCTATAAAATATTAAATATATATATAATATGTTATTATGTTGATTTAAATATCCCTGAAAAAAAAAAAACAATTCCAGAGTAAATACTGCCCCTTAAGGAATATGAGTTTATTTCTGACACAGATTAAATACTAAGCTTTATTAATATTTTACGAGTTTCTCTGTTGTTTATTCGAGAAACGGGCCAATGGCTAGCCGTGGCTACGTCATCTCGACAGACACAAACAAAACCCATGCCGCAAGTCCCAAACCGACATAAACACTTTCCCCTCGAAACTGATAATGACATGCGTGTGTTTGAGTGTAAGACGGTAATTCTGTGACGATAACTTACCTGTTTTGGTTTTAGTGTCTGTAGGAGTCGAGCCTGTAGAGCTGGAACGGGGCGGGATCTTCGTGTTGCTGCTGCTGTTGTTTGCGTTTGGGTTTTTCTCCATTTTGAGGCCGAACTCCGGGGAGAGAGCGTCGGAGCTCTTTAGCATTAAACGGGGAGAACAACGGGTTGTTGTGAATGCGGGTCAGGCGACGAAGGCCCTTATTCATTTCTGTCAAACGCGGAGAACCCATCACGGCGACATCTTGACCACAAACAAACCGAGAAAAAACAGAGACACAATCAAAATGTCTCAGTAAAAAAGCTGTGCTAACAAAAAAAACAAGTGCCCAAAAAGCGGGGCCTCGCCCCTTGAAAAGCGCAGTTTCCTTGGCGTGGGAAGTGTTGCGCCCCACAAGGCGTCAGCCGCTCTCCGAAAGAGGAAAACGGATGAATATATGGGTTTTAACCCAAATTTTACTTCAGCTAAAGAAAGTCAGGCATATGGCGACAGGTCGCCAAACGGGAACCGCAAACACCCGGATGAGGTTTATAAACCTCGCAGGGTTTGCGAAGTGCGCATGCGCGGACTCGCCGATTGTCATTGGTGCATTTGACTGCAAGATGTGGTGTAATCTATTTTTTACAGTCTATGGGTGTAATGCATGTGCAATCTCGCATACTTTTTATAGGCGGAGTTCTGTTTTGCTGTCAAAGCATTTGTTGTTATTAATATTTGGTTTATTTGAAACACAGGTTTACAGTGAATAACAACAAGAAAATAGTTTTGGTTAGTACAGAAGAAAAAAATGAGATACACGTGACCTGCACAACACATGGCCAGAGTTCAGTCTTCATACATTTATAGCATTAATGTAAATATATACTCAACTTACAAATCGTTCACAGTATAAAATGAAAACTGCTCCAAAAATGTTTCTTATAAGTATCAGAAATATTAGGGCTCCACGTGAACCATGTCCTATCAGAACATCTGATCACTGAATGTTACACAATGCCTTGAAGACCTACACAACTAACACAAAGGTTTGTTTTAGATCTCCTCGTCATCATCATCATCATCACTCCAATCTTCGTAAGCTTCCTCCTCTCTGACAGCATGCAGGGAACAGCTCAGGATTGCTCTCCTAACCTCTTGTTTTTCAGCTGTTGTGGAAGGGAAGAGAAATACAGTTAAATTAAATCCCATGTCTGCTCAAATATCAAACTATAAGAAAAAACACTCTTATAATATTGCATTTGTATTATTTCCAGAGATGTATAGTTTGACACCTGCCATGCTGCTTTCCAAAATAAATACATATACTGGTTTTGTGAAAATGGTTACTATAATTTTCTCATGATCTCGACATAATGAACTTTTTTTTTTTTTCACAACGATGACTTAATTTAAGGTGCACTCGCATATGGAATATTGCAGTATTAAATGATTTATCTGTGCGCATCATTATTTTCAGTGCTGGGTAAGTTATTCTAAAAAGTAATTAATTAGCAGCTACTAATTACATCTTCAACAGTGTAATTAGATTACTGTACTAATTACTCTCTATAAAAATGTTGCATTACTTATTAATGACCTTCTAAATCTCATCAAATCAGCCTCGAACAGTTCAAAAATACAAGGATAAACATGAAATTGCGCTTTTAATTCTTCCAAATAATATAAAATTGCAAAAATTACTCTTGAACTGACCAAAGAATTTAAAAGGAGCTTACATTAACTGAATTGAATCTACTTTAATCGTCCAATTTCTGGAAAATTAGACTTCCACAACATTGGACTTGCATAACAAAATACATACCAACAGACAACGTTAAAGGGTTAGTTCACCCAAAAATAAAAATTAGCCCATGATTTACTCACCCTCAAGTCATCCTAGGTGTATCTGACTCTTCTTTCAGACGATATTAAAAATGTCCTGGCTCTTCCAAGCTTTATAATGGCAGTGAATTGTTGTTTCGTTTTGGAAGTTCATGTTTTGGAAGTACATCTATCCATCATGTAACTGCTCCACATGGCTCCAGGAGGTTAATAAAGGCCTTCTGAAGCAAAGTGATGCATTTGTATAAGAAAAGTATCTATTTTTAAAACTTTATAAAGTAAAATATCTAGCTTCCGCCAGATCGGACAAAAAAACGTAACTGGTGTGCAATGTCGTTAGACGTAGCGTAAGCATTTTGAACTGCGAGAGGCACTACACTTTTTCCCGTAAGTTTAATACAGAAGGCTATCTGGTGGAAGCTAGATAATTTATGTTATAAAATTTTAAATATGGTTATTTTTCTTACACAATCGCATCGCTTCGCTTAAGAAGGCCTTCGTTAACCCCCCGGGGGCCGTGTGGAGCAGTTATATGATGGATGGATGCACTTTTATGGACTTAAACTAAACAACAATTCACTGCCATTATGAAGCTTGGAAGAGCCAGGACATTTTTTTATATAACTCTGATTGTATTTGTCTGAAAGAAGAATGTCAGATACACCTAAGATGACTTGAGGGTGAACTAACCCTTTAAGAAGTAAGTAACACCTAAATTAAATTACAAAACCTACAGTATACCAAATTAATCTCAGATTTGGAATTCTAAATTAGCATTTGGCACAAAAGAGTTTTTATTTACGATTTGATTTGCAAATCATATGTCATCAGCAGCAATTTTTTAGCTTGTTTTAAAATGTCATCTATTCTTCTTTTTCTGATGATGCGTTTACTGGTATGACACTCACATGACGTCACAGCAATAGAAAAACAACAATCCAATCAATTGCCAATGGATAAAATCAAGTTTCACCCTACTGTAAATGATTTCTTGTTCGAGAAGCCATTTTATTTCAGAAGCCCTGTTTACACCTGGTATTAAAATCCATTTTGGTTGATCATATCACAAGTGGACAACGCTAAATACAGGTGTAAACGTAGTGTTTTCGTAGTGTAGTGTTTTCATGTGGTTGAATGCATTCGAACAGCCACAAAAGAGTGCCTGCTCTCCGCCTACTGACCTAATGCATAAACATTATGGGAAGCGCCCAGATGGGATTTAAACTTTGCCGGCTAAAGACCCAAGTTTAGTTTGAAGAAAATCATACCAAGCACAATGTTCTCACACAATTCCTGATTTCTAACAGGCACTCACTGCGTTTGGCGTGGTCTTGCGGCTGTCAGAGCAGAAACTGAAGCGGTTGCAAAAATGGTTACCCACCCATAAACTCAAAGAAATCCGGACAGAAGTGGTTGAAAGTGGACAAGAGAGATGGATTAAAATACCAGGTGTAAATGGGTATCATCTCCCTTGTACACTTGTGATCCAATCGACCAAAGTGCATCTTAATACCAGGTATAAACAGGGCCTTAAGGTACTGACACACCAAACCGACACCAAAAGAACTAGCGCTGATGATAGCCGACTGTTTTGTTGCCTCACGTCAGGGAAAAAATTTGCACTTGAACACACAGAGAGAACTACAGCCGACTATCAGCTATGCGTGTTCTGTGCCAGCGTGTAAATGAGACAACAGTCTTTTTCTGCAGATATACACTCACCTAAAGGATTATTAGGAACACCATACTAATACTGTGTTTGACCCCCTTTCGCCTTCAGAACTGCCTTCATTCTACGTGGCATTGATTCAACAAGGTGCTGAAAGCATTCTTTAGAAATGTTGGCCCATATTGATAGGATAGCATCTTGCAGTTGATGGAGATTTGTGGGATACACATCCAGGGCACGAAGCTCCAGTTCCACCACATCCCAAAGATGCTCTGTTGGGTTGAGATCTGGTGACTGTGGGGGCCATTTTAGTACAGTGAACTCATTGTCATGTTCAAGAAACCAATTTGAAATGATTCGAGCTTTGTGACATGGTGCATTATCCTGCTGAAAGTAGCCATCAGAGGATGGGTACATGGTGGTCATAAAGGGATGGACATGGTCAGAAACAATGCTCAGGTAGGCATTTAAACGATGCCCAATTGGCACTAAGGGGCCTAAAGTGTGCCAAGAAAACATCCCCCACACCATTACACCACCACCACCAGCCTGCACAGTGGTAACAAGGCATGATGGATCCATGTTCTCATTCTGTTTACGCCAAATTCTGACTCTACCATCTGAATGTATCAACAGAAATCGAGACTCATCAGACTAGGCAACATTTTTCCAGTCTTCAACTGTCCAATTGTGGTGAGCTTGTGCAAATTGTAGCCTCTTTTTCCTGTTTGTAGTGGAGATGAGTGGTACCCGGTGGGGTCTTCTGTTGTGCGTGTTGTGGCTTCACAAATGCTTTGCTGCATACCTCGGTTGTAACGAGTGGTTATTTCAGTCAAAGTTGCTCTTCTATCAGCTTGAATCAGTCGGCTCATTCTCCTCTGACCTCTAGCATCAACAAGGCATTTTCGCCCACAGGACTGCCGCAAATTGGATGTTTTTCCCTTTTCACACCATTCTTTGTAAACCCTAGAAATGGTTGTGTGAAAATCCCAGTAACTGAGCAGATTGTGAAATACTCAGACCGGCCCGTCTGGCACCAACAACAATGCCACGCTCAAAATTGCTTAAATCACCTTTCTTTCCCATTCTGACATTCAGTTTGGAGTTCAGGAGATTGTCTTGACCAGGACCACACCCCTAAATGCATTGAAGCAACTGCCATGTGATTGGTTGATTAGATAATTGCATTAATGAGAAATGGAACAGGTGTTCCTAATAATCCTTTAGGTGAGTGTATATTCGTCAATCAAAAAGGGAAAGCGACGCTGCAGGCTGCAGATACACAAACAGTTAACAAAGCAGCACCAACATCGGCCAGCTTAGTTTTTTTCAGTTTGTTCCACACCGTTGGCTCTAGTCGGGCACCGTCTTTTTTTTTTTTTGGCTGATTCAACATGTAGAATCGGCGTCGGGCCGTCGTGAGAGATCGAAGTCTGATTGGCTGTTCAGCTTAGCGAACGAGTCAGTGCACAAGAATGTTTGTTTATGGTTTGTATACCTGCAGTCTTAGTTTCGCTTTCCCTTTTTGAATGACGAATATATCTGCTTAAATAGAGCTATCTCCTTTACACGCAGGCGCCAATATTTCCAATATTATCTGCCTGCAAGATCGAAGGCTGCACTTTTAGTACCACCGCAGTTTCAGGAATGCATTTCTAGGACCCTAGTTTTTGTTTTTTTGTGACAGCGCCATCTAGCCAAATATACTCCAACAGAGTAGACCTGATTCAAACTTTTTCCACCTTATTTTTTAACAAAACAGCAGGCACGGCCATTTTAAACTTAATTACTTAAATTTGTTTAAATATTTCAATAGGGTTACCAATGGGTAGGTTTAGGTCAATATATCGGACCAATATATCAATTAAACAACTAAATCATTGCTAGAGTTGCTAGACTGCAGTCCTAGAAATGTGGTCCTGAAAATGCAGCCTCTGGGTTTGCAGGCAGATGCTCCTTGTTTTTTCCCCCCAACGAAGGCGAACCGAGGTGACAACACAGTCGGCTTCTAGTTCTTTGGGAAGGGTTTGGTGTGTCCCTACCTTAAGATGACGTAAAATTAGAACAGCCTTCTGTCTGTGCTGTTTGACCTCTTTGCTCACTGTTTTGCTATTATTCTTGTGCACTGACTCTTTCGCTAAGCTGAACAGCCGATCAGAGTTCCCTCTCTCACCAACGACCCGATGCCAATTCTACATGTTGAATCGGAACACCAAAAAAAAAAAAAAAAAAAGTAAAATCAAGTTGCCTGACAGCCGACCGTCAGCTTGGTGAAAGCTTTTTATATGTCACAACAAGGAAGAATATCCCAACTTCCATTTCATGTGGACTTTAATTTTCATATTAGTAATCCTAATAGACATGGTATGAAATGTAATTGCTGTCGGATAATGGATTGCATGTTTATGTCGAATTCACAAGAAAACACATAAATAATAACACATTGTCTCTTTGGTAACTTACCATGTAACAGCAATAACTTACCATCATTTTTGCAGTCCAGCAGCATTCTATTGAGCTGCTGTCTATTGTACTTAACAAGAAACTTCTGACATGTTCTAATCGTCCCTGTGGAAGAGATCAGGTAAAGACATGAATGGTTGTAAGAACATATACATGTAAAGACATTGCGGGGAGCTGGCTATCATTTAGACATCTAGCATCAGTACCTCCAACATGTAAACAGTTGAGGAAGCACGGAAAGCTCTGGCCTTTGGTCTGAATGCAAGTGATGAAAGCAAGGGCAGACCAGATGAGTCGATATTGCCATTTCCTGCAGCGTATAAAGATCACTCCGGTTTGGGCATTCAGGTATTTCACTACAGAAAATTTGAAAAGATTTTATCTTTGGGCTGAGCTACAAAATCACGCTAAATGAGTTCAAATAACGATAACGTAAACATTGATCAGTCGGATTATTTCTTATATCGTTGGCCAGTTTTTACCCATCACCCCTATGTTAAACTGCGCTAATCCGTAGTCCCCGTGTGCTCGGTTCACGGCTTCTCGGACTGTTCTGTAAAAGGCTTTCTCCCCCAACAGCTGTAGACTGCTCCGTTCAGAGACGCAAACCTCGCATAGCAAATACCTGCACACAGTCCAAAGAATAACGAAAGAGCATGATTGTTTAGAATTTTAAAACCTAAAAAGTGCACAATGTCTTTTTTTCTCTTCTTCTTCATTACCTCGACTTGAATCGGACCATATTTCCAACACGTGCATAACTGGCTTTGAAAACACGGCACTTTGCTTCCGGGTTTCTTTGGCCAATAATATTCCTCGTTGGTCAAAGTGGGCGGGGTGACCGTTTGACATCAAAATAGTTGATGTATTTTTTAATAATCCATTTTTAACAGTATATCACAATATTGACATAATATAGTGACAAGACCGTTCGTCTGAAGGCTACTACAATTAAAACCAAACAATGTTTTACAGTATATGATAATAAATATATATAATATATATAATATATATATATATATATATATATATATATATATATATATATATATATATATATATATATATATATATATATATATATATATATATACATTTATTGACAAAGTGTAGCCTATTCGAATTTTTTTTTATAGCCTACGTTGATTTTTATTGAATATATAGGCTTTTGCTCATAACAGACACACAAGTAGCCTATGGCAAGTTTCTTACTAGTTGAAATTCCAATTTCATATCAGGAATACACTTCTTACAAGGAAAAACCTTGATTTTGTATTATCAATAATATAGTGCAAATGTCTATTCATGATATAAACAATTGAACTGCTACTAGTACAAACTTTAATTTTTGATAGCAATAATTCGATTGACAATGTTAATTTCTAAGAAAGCCATTTTAGATATCTGAAAATAAATTGATATCAGGTATCAACTAGCCTATTGAATTTGAATGGCAGCATGATGAAAACTTCTTTGTTGATATCAAGAATTCATATCAGTGAATAAAAGTCTAATAATTAATTTAATTTCTGATATCATGAATGTGCTTGTTTCTAATAAGAAAGTTATTTTAGATATCTGAAATTATATTGGTATTAGGAATTGAACATTTAATTCTTGATATCAGAAATGCTGATTGTTGATATCAAGGATTCAATTCCTGATATCAATAATTGCATTTGAATGGCAGCCTATCGTGACATTTCACTAGTGAAAATGAATGGACCTAAACGAACATGAACAATTAACAGTTTGTATTATCAATTTGAATTAATTTAACGAAGATTAATAAATATTGAAACAACTGTATCTATTAGTTAGTTAATGCATTGTAGTTAGCACTTCTAGCATACCTAGCGCAATTAAAATCGATTTATTTACACCATATTTTAGTCACACGAGATTCCCTTCATAATTGTAGATAACCATTATTAACTGAAGAGGGCGCTAGACAACAGCAAAAATTTGAAGGGTGCTTTATGTTGCCCACTATTTGTCACTGAATATATAAGCTAATCTAATAGCCTACTGACATTCATAATATCGATACGATTATTATTAATAAGAACAACACAAAACCATACAAAATTGAGAATATGCATCTAACATTAACCACGAAGTAGCCTTACGCATAATCTTTTATTAGGCTATAGAAATATAATTATAGTGGTCATCGGTCACTTTTAAATGTCCTTGGAAATGTACAGACGCACGAAACATAAAGGTCCTTGTTGCACAGGAGTGGTGCCGGTGGTTCCCCGCCTTGCATTGGCACAGACAGTGTCCGAGTTGGTGATGGTGGGTGTGTGCGCGCGGTCATCACAGATCTGCGCGGAGCAAAGCTCGAGCTGCTGCTAACACTGAAGTTGCGCGTCACAACATACACAACTCTGCATGGCACCGACCTGTAATCATGGAGCCGTAAACCTGTATTCTAGTGGATCTAGGCTCATAATTCCAGGCTGAGGAGACAGGTGCTTTCAGAGACGCCAAATCATATCATCAGGTGGAAGGTGTGCAAAAAAGGGACTTGTGTTAGTTAATGAAAAATGTGGATCTACGCAAGTATTTTAACATATATGCTTCTTTTGGCCAGAGATGCAAGAGCTATTAACAAGGTAAGACGTTTCGTTATTACTTTGAACAGCACACTTACATTTTACGCACAGATTACGCACAGCTTGCTTAACAAGGTTTTGCAATAAACATGATTATTAGTGTATGATATCGTTTCGATGACTTGACAAGTGCATTTATCATCGTTATACTAGATTCATTTGTCTTTAGTATTGGCTTGCCATTCGTCTGTTGCGCATGGTGTTTTTGGCAGAGTTGAAGACTGGACATCAAACCTCCAGCCAAATTATAAAGAGCAGACAGCATTTTCTTGATTTTGCAATAGTTATGGATCATGGGAGTGTCTGTATTTGTAGCATTCGTGAGATTTTGAAATGGAAGTTCATCTGGGGATTGTGAAATGACGTGTCCTGTAATCAGCGTTAATGAAACGTGAAATTCCACGAGGTCAAATGTATAATGTTAATAGGACTTAATAAAGAATCCAGGAACATGACATCTGTATGAAGTCATTATACACTACCGTTCAAAAGTTTGAGGTCATTAAGTTCACAATATTGATGTTTTTTACTCTATATTTTGTATTATTATATTATATTAATGTTAAATACATCGTAATATTTTGCATTGCCTTAATTCATCAGAATAAGTTAAGAAATTATAAACCTTTATGTTATACAAGATTCGTTATTTTAAGTCAGTTTAATGTAATTTAAGTTGAAATTACTTAAACATCCAAATTGATTGTTCTTAAAAATCTAAGGCAGCGACTTTTATTTTATTTTTATCATTCTGGTGACAACTATACAATACAATACAAATGTTATTTCCAGTCCATGAATTTGATTGGTCAGGAGGCTGATATGTAGTCCAACAGCACTGGGATTTGCATCACTCGAATTGTCCGTGTGTTCACGGTGTTCCAGATCTGATGTGGTGCAACTGGACAGAAAAGCCCATATGGAAGAAGGGAGGTTTTCACAGACAGTCAGATCATTCAGAATAACTCCAACAACACTTAACAAATCAGCTTTCACACAATCTCCACTCCCAGAGCGGCAGGCAACATATTTTGGCGCATATGCCTTGGCCTAAATTACTCCTGGCACTGCCAGAACATTCCAGTCTTTAATCCTTGAGATGGCATGGCAATATAATTTAATTGGCATTTTAGACCGCTGACCTTACTCGAAATCCAGCCCAGGCCTTCTAGGCCAAAACTGTGAGAACTGACCACAGCTTGCTTTGATAGTTTACAGTACACCTGTAAACCATTCTGAACTGTAAAGTAGCTGAACTCCCAAAGCTCCCTAATGTATTTATTTTCTTCTGTTTGTCCCTGTTTTAGACACAGATGAGTCAGTATATCAAACCTCAGCTGTGTTAACAGAGGCTGCTGATACAACCAGAGACAGATGTCCCTCAATAACGTTTTTGGACAGACGGCACAGCTGTCATTTCCTCAGAAAACCATGACATTTGTTTCAAAACTGACCCTGATAGGGTGTGTGAGTGTGTTTTGGGCTTGGTGCCTAGTATGGTAATTGGAGTCGAGTTCTGCTGGGGTTAAAAACAATATATGTCTGCTTACACAGCTGTAGCACTTAAGAGCAGCCCTGTCGGTCCCACAGAAACATGCACTGCCCTCTTATGACTGGGTGTGAGTGTGTGTATGTGTGTGTGTGTGTGTGAGTGAGAGAGAGAGAGAGAGAGAGAGAGAGAGAGAGAGAGAGAGAGAGAGAGAGAGAGAGAGAGGTCTTGACTCATTGTAAATGATAGTCACCAACTCAGTAACCATGACTAATTGTGTTATGTTGTGAATTTAAAAAAAAACTTCTTTGTCATTGGCCCGTTGGTTAAATGTGTGAAAAGGTGAGAAGGTTAAAACAGCATAGGCAGGGCTGTGATAACAAAAACCTGTTACTAATGTAGCTGAAACATTAGTTAAAAATGTTTCATTAACTGAAAATTTTGTACAAACGAAAAATATGTGTTAAAAAAAAACTCAAACCAAAGAGCCAAATGTCCTTTAGACATTTATCTGTTGCCTAGACTGGGTTAATTAACTTTTGTAGCATTTTTTAAGATAAGTTTTATGTAATAACTCATTTGGTGTGAGAAAAAAAAAAAGTAAAAAGTGTAACTTCTTACACTTTGAATACATGTATGTACCAGTGTTGTTAATGTTAACTTAAATTAAATTTAAAATTCAAATTAATTTGCAGACATTAAAACAAAGCTGAAATGAAATATAATGAAAAGCTAGAAATGTTGACTTGGCAACTAACTGAAATAAATAAGTTGAAGTACTAAAATGAATAAAACTAAAATAAATATGAATTAAAGCTAAATAAAACTAAAAATGAAAATGACAAAAGCAAATAACAAAATGTCTACCTAAAATTAAATCAAATAAAAGCTATTACAAATATTAATAAATAATAAAATAGTAAATAATACAAAAATAATACTTGAGAATAAACATCTTAATCATGATTAAAAAACACCAAAATAAAAATATATAAAAGTATTTATAAAGTTTTTAAATCTATTATTAGTATACAATATATGTAAAATACATTTGAATGTATTTTGAATAAATTATTAGATACAGACAAATAAAGCATCAGGTCATGGACCCTAAAACTACTTTTGACTACCAGTGTTACTAGTTACTAATTACATCTTCAATAGTGTAATTAAATTAATTATTACTAATTACTTTCTAAATCTTATATCAACCTCGACTAGTTAAGTGATTCAAGGATAGACATGACATTCCTCTTTTAATTCATTCAAAAAGTAATATAAAACTACATATATTATTCATATTAACTGACCAAAGTATTAGAAATTTGAAAAGGATCACATCAGAAGTAACTGTAATTAAATTACAGAAAAAAATAAGAGTAATCTGTTACTTTACTTTTTCAAAGGAAAAGTAATTAAATTACAGTAACTAATTACTTAGTAGTTACACCCAACACTGGTAGTCACATGATTAGATTTGTCATGGAAGGGATTTAAAATTAAAATCCTATTTAAATACATGCTATTTAACATTAAACATAAAATATACTAGCATGACATGCCAAAAATGTGGATCAGTCTTGGAAATGATGCACAGAGAGACAAAGGTGGAGGGATGAAGAATTATGGGGTTGATGCTAAAACAGAACAGAGGCAGAGAAAGGTCAGCTGCTGTGTTTTGTTAATATCAAACTATCGGTTGTAGTTTCTTGGGACATTACCTCACACAATGCCAATCAAAGACTGAAGCAGTTCCTGTTTATGAAACTGTCGTAACACTTCTACCACAAGATTTAAACTAGGAGTAACCGGGGAACATCTGTGTCCCATTTACTGCGTCACATCTTTTACCGAGCCGTCACGGTAATGATGGCCATCATAGCTGAAGGGCTGTCATATTTTTATCCAGACCAGACACTGAGCCTCAAAATGCTGCAACAATGCCAATATACTTTTATATAGACCTTTACATAAGAGTTGATCTTTGACCTCGGTGTGTTAACTGAATGAACAGGAAATACATTGGTTGTGTGGTGAGCAAGATCTGGACCTTTGGTGGCCCTTCTATTGGCAGGCACTGACCATCTAGCACTATTATAACTCATGGTCTGCCACAGCAGATGATGTTTGGTTCATCTTGATTGTAGTTTTTTTGATGTCCATTTTAAATAGATTCGGCTTGGAAGTAAAAACTCTATTCATTTTCTCCATAGGGACTTTTTAACGATATAAACCTTTAAAGACAGTCCTATAAGGTTGTTAATTGATGGTAAAAGCTGTCAGTCTGCATTATTTCAACTTCAATTATTTTAATTTTCAATTATTTCAGTCTACATTATTTCAACAGCAGAATTCATGCACTGTAAAAAAAAAAAAAAATCAGGTCTCCAATTGAAAATTTTCCAGTGATTGATCACATCTAAATTTTTTAGTTGGCCAAATTGAATTTCCGTGAATTAAATTGCATCAATTCACAGAAATTCAATTCAGCCAACTGAAAAATTTAGATGTGATCGGTCAATAGAAAATGTTCAATTGGAGACCTGAATTATTTTTACAGTGTGGTGAAAAACTGCATTACCCATGATGCTGTACAGAAAATTCCACCAATCAGAGAGCCGCCACAAGCAAAACAAGCCAAAAGAGTTCTTAAACTACGCCCACTTCCATGTGAATGACGCAACTGAGTCCGTCTCCTTGTGCTCTCAAAATACTTAAATATTGGGATAAATATGCATATATAAAGCAAAACGCGGCAAAATAGTTCTTAAGCTCCGCCCACTCCCATGAATCACTGGGATTGACGCAATTGAGCCGGTCTCCTTACGCTCTCAAAATACTTAAATATTGGGATAAATATGCATATATCAACCAAAACATGACAATATAGTTCTTAAGCTCCACCCACTCCCATGAATCACTGTGATTGATGCAATTGTGCCGGTCTCCTTGCACTCTCAAAATACTTAAATATTGGGATAAATATGCATATATCAACCAAAACATGACAATATAGTTCTTAAGCTCCACCCACTCCCATGAATCACTGTGATTGATGCAATTGTGCCGGTCTCCTTACGCTCTCAAAATACTTAAATATTGGGATAAATATGCATATATCAACCAAAACATGACAATATAGTTCTTAAGCTCCACCCACTCCCATGAATCACTGTGATTGACGCAATTGTGCCGGTCTCCTAATGCTCTCAAAATACTTTAATATTGGGATATATATGCATATTTTGCATGAACTTCAAATATATTTTTTTTATATACATTCAGTATTTTTAAATGAGTAGTTTAATATTTTTTTATTCAATGTTGTTGTTTGCAATGCTTCATGGGATTGTAGTTATTTACCTCACTAAATACATTTGTATTTTTGTCTGATTTTCCAATACTTTTTTGCTTCAAACCAAAGTTTGCAATGTTATGATTCACCTCATAGCAGCTGTCTTGGTTTAGGGCTTTTAAAGCTTTAACAAAGACTTCTCTAAAAAAATGAATGAATGGAAAAAATACTTCCGGGAACCAGCGTCGCTGAAAAAGTGGACAGGCACTGTTGCTTTCTATAGAACAATTAGTTCTGGCTCTAAATTCTGATTGGAATTCAGCCATGTTCAAGGCCACTGAATATTCTATTTTGTGACAAGTTGCCTGGAAACCATAGACTACATAAACAGCATTAGATTAATGAACCATGGGTGTGTCTCAATTGGCTCCTTAGTTCAGTCAGTGAACTTGCTCCATTCAAATTTCCTCAGCGCACTTTAAAAACTAGTCATCATGCTCAAATGCATAATAAACAAAACAAGTCATACAAATCAAATAAAATCTGGTGTGTTATATAGCATTGTTGATACTAAATAATAGTGACGTTTTAATGCACAAATTACGTAATTGCTTTGAAAACTGAGTCATCAGTGTCCCAATAATTAGTGGATAACTTTTCTGGAGCCCGAATTCATGTTCATACCCATACTGAACTAGACAGAGAAACATCATTACTTGGCAAAAGAGCTGGTTATGCTGACAACTATTTTGTCATAAATGTGTGTCACCAGTGGTGTTTTTTATTATTATACTGGCCTGGTTACAAATGGCACACTTCATTCGAAATAGCCGCTGCATGCGAGTGTCTGTAAGTCCACAAGACCGTAGAGTGTCCAGTTTGGCCCAGCCCCAAATGGCACCCAAAACTCTCATGATCTTCGTCTGAATCCGCACTTTTGTGATGTAATGCCGCTTTGACTGTTGCGAAGAAGTCTGCTGTGGACAGCGCACCAGTGCAGGCTCTGCAAAAGTGTATCGACCGCAAAGGGTGTGCTTGCGAAACCTAAAATGACAAATGGGACACCCTACGGTCTCGTGGACCTAACGGACACGTACAGTGATTGTAAGTCCACAAGACCGAAAGTGCATATGAAGTGTGCCATTTTGGACAGGGCCTTTGTCATTTTAGGTTTGTGAGCGAGCACCCCCTTTGTGGCCGTCATTCGCCCTCGATGTGCACTTTTGCAGAGCCTGCGAGCTCCGCAGCAGAATTCCACCCAACAGTCAAAGTGTCATTACGTCACAAAAGTGTGGACTCGGAGGAAGATCATGAGGGTTTAGGGCAGGGGTCTCCAAACTCGGTCCTGGAGGGCCACTGTCCTGCAGAGTTATTCGCCAACCCCAAATAAACACACCTGAACCAGCTAATAGTGTCTTGCAAGGCCCTAAGGTGCGTTCCATTCGACCGTAAGTGGACTGCAATGTGGACTTCAGAGGGTATTTCGCCATCTTAAGTGAGATTCCAATCCAAAGGGAGCGAACATGTTCAGTCCGAAGGGTACTGCGAACAGCGTAGGGAAGAAGGGAACATCGATACATCACTTCACAGGAAGTAGAGAGTGAAAATCACCCAGCTGTCTTTGCGCGTCGCATGCATCACCTGTCTGAACTAATGATGGTGCAGAGCCGTTGTTGTAAGAGTTTTTAAACAGCTCTGCGATGGAGGAGTTTACATATGCATTTGAATATTCATATTTATTATACAAACTAGAGTATTTATGAATGGTTACACTCTAAAGAAAAAAGGTTCTATATGGCACCAAAAATGGTTCTTTGCTCGTAATCATAGGGGAATCTTTTTAAGTGCTATATAGCACCAATTTTGGTGCTTCAGTGGTTCTTCAGAGGTTCTTCACCGATTCTTTGACTAAGGTGCTATATAGCACCGCTAACTAAGGTGCTATATAGCACCGCTACCATATACAGAACATGTTAAGATATGGTGCTATATAGCACCAAAAGTGGTTCCTCTATGATTACGACGAAGAACCATTTTTGGTGCCATATAGAATTAGAAAAATATTAAAGTCTATATTAGTTTACCGTCAATGCTTGTCAGTACATTTACATTTACATTTTACATTTATGCATTTAGCAGACGCTTTTATGCAAAGCGACTTACAACTTGGGGGAACATGAAGCGATAGGTCATGAAGAGTCGAGAAGCGCAATAAGAGCCTGAAATACGGAGACCGTGTACAATGCTCAGTGTAGCACAGGCTAGAGTGGGGAGGGAAGAAGAAAGAGAATGAGGAGAGGAAATTTTTTTTTTTTTTTTTTTTTATGAGATTAGGTGCTCACGGAAGAGCTGAGTTTTAAGTTGACTTTTGAATGATGTCAATGATTCTGCGTTTCAGATGGCATTGGGAAGATCGTTCCACCAGCTGGGAACGTTGAATGAAAATGTTCTGAAAAGGGATTTTTTCCCTCTCTGTGATGGTACCACAAGCCGTCGTTCCTTTGCTGAGCGAAGGCTTCTGGTGGGGGTGTGGATTTGTAGAATGGGGTCAAAGTAAGCAGGAGCTGAGCACGTGGTGGCTCTGTATGCAAGCGTCAGCGCCTTAAACTTGATGTGATACATTCAGCAGTTCACTTTTACCAAAGACAATAGAAGAAATTATGAAATTAAAGTCCTACTTAAGTGGTTCAAAAACACTTAGGGCCCTGTTTTAATTATCTGAACACATGGTCTGAAGCGCATGTGGCAAGTGCATGGTCCAAAAGTGTTGAGTCTCATCTCCCATTCCCTTTAAAAGCCAGTTGCACTTGCACCATGGTGGATTCGCTATTTACATGAAAAGATGGAAAGACTATAGCCTATAGGCACATAATACTAACACACCCTTTAAATAACCCAAAAAATATTGCGCTATTGACTTTAAACCAGGTTTTTATTGGTCAATGGCACAGTCGTTTTCAGTTGACTCAAAATGGCAACGCACCAACAATGCTGCTGAACACACCTCGTTTCCAGACCAGCACAGCCATAAGCGAACAGATGGGCGTGAGTACATTTGCTATTTAAACAACTTGGCGCTGGACGTGAAAATGAAAACTGCGTCGGGGTGAAACTAGCAAAAAACAATTGTGTCCGGTATGATAGGTATGATTAATATAAATGTAAACTATAATAAATTTTCATTTAATTGCAAATAACAGGCAATTAAGGGTTTGAAAACATAAAATTTTTTCGCACTTAAGTATATTCTTTCCTTTCCATAAAAAGTATATATTTATATTTTATATTTATGCATTTGGCAGACGTTTTTATCCAAAGCGACTTACAGTGCCCTTATTACAGGGACAATCCCCCTGGAGCAACATGGAGTAAAGTGCCTTGCTCAAAGACACACTGGTGGTGACCGCTGGGATCGAACCAGCAACCTTCTGCGTATCAGTTCCATGGTTTAACCCACTGGATCACCATCTCCACACGTATTATTTTTAAAAAGTACTGTTTTTAAAAGTACTCTTTTCACAAGTGGACACAAACATGCAATGATTACTTGTACTAAAAATGATTAAATAGTAAATCTTGTGTTATAATCAGATATTGAATTAAATCACAGTATCTGAGATACAGAGACTGTTCAGCGTGAACCATCTGTTTGACTTCCTGAGCCAGAACGTCTTGCATCTCTTGGCTGTGCTGAGAGCATGGAGATTTTGAGGTTCAGAGTGAGCTGTGACACATAAACACCCTCATCTGGAATGTAGCTGTGTGTCCCCAAAATCAACAAGTGCTCACTAAGCTAGTTTGGGGCTAATTGACACGTCTGTCTTAATGGCATGTGTGTGTCTGTGTGTGTCCTGGTGGAATGGAGTGATGGAGAGGTCTGTGTCTTCAGATCTAGATACATTATTTGGTCAAGTGTCTTCAAGGCTGTGATAACCGCAGTTGATTCAATTAATACAATACTTGTTCACTGATATGTTTTGCTGATGTGTTACTACATTGATTTATTTTTTATTATTTATCTATAATAGAGGTTGTCAGCCTTTTCTGACCTCGGGAACGCCACCCAGACTACTACAACTAACACAGGGATTCGATTATCTTGGTATGCTAGTGTTGACTCTTCTGCCATAGTTATCCATCAGTATATATAATGTAATATATTCAAAAGTTTTTGTTTTTATAAAGAAATGAATACTTTTATTCAGCAAGAATAAATGCAGTCTTTTGAACTTTCTATTCAATTTTATTAAGTAATGAAAAGAAATATTAAACAGCACAACTGCTTGTATCATCAAAATTGATAATAATAGAAAAATGTTTATTGAGCAGCAAATTATTATATTAGAATAATTTCTGAAGACTCTGAAGACTGGAGTAATGATGATGCTTTTTTATTTTGTGTGTGTGTGTGTGTGTGTGTGTGTGTGTGTGTGTGTGTGTGTGTGTGTGTGTGTGTGTGTGTGTGTGTGTGTGTGTGTGTGTGTGTGTGTGTGTGTGTGTGTGTGTGTGTGTGTGTGTGTGTGTGTGTGTGTGTGTGTGTGTGTGTGTGTGTGTGTGTGTTTTATTATTTGTTTAGCAGAATAATGAAGGCACACTTGATATGAACCGTGACCCTGGTGCACATCAAAGAAATGTATCTTTGAAATTTCAGAAAGCTCTAGACAGTTTCACATGTTTTTTTAAGTGTGGGATCATCTTGAATTCTAGCCATAAGCTTGCGTTATTGTTGTTTCAAAGCACTAGATTAAAGCGAGAAGATGAGCTGGCCATTGACAACACCTCATTGAAACAGAGATCAGACTCATAACCTGAACTACTTCACTAGACATGAGGTTATTAGGTTAAGAGGCTTTTTCAGAAAAGCGGCCAATGTTGACAACTGCTCCTGCCAAGTATTTTTGGAAAAACAACTATCTTATCTCAGGATAGCAGTCCATTCCTTATTTGGTCAGACTGAGGTACACCGGTACAGTCACCAAATGTCAGTGTAACAGGTTTAGATTACAAATGTGTTTGTTTGCATGACCTGGAACTGTTGGAATGCTGTTTGTTTAATTGATTGGAACTAAATATGTGTGATAAAGACCTCTTTATAACGCACACTAACTGGACAGTTCATTTAGTGGTTCATTTATATGGAAGTAAAATGCGTGGAAAATGTCTTTAAAAAACTTGTGTAAAACATGTGTGAATTTTTTCTATTGAAATATACACAGCTTAAATGTACAACCATGAAAATACATTGCATTGTTAATTCAATGCATTTTTTTTTTCAATTAGTGCAATGCTTTTTAGTTTCAAAGACATTTGTCATTAATGTACTTCCATATCATTTTGCATCATTATATTTACAAGAGACTCTCCCTCACTGAATGGTGTAGCCTATAAATACACTGGCCAGCCAAAAAACAAAAACAAAAGAGTCAATGATTGGATCATTATAGTAGTGATTTTTATGTTTATAACATGTTATATATTTGTCAACGGTTCTTCTAACCCTAACGGATGGAGTGTGTAGCTTTTCATTTCTTAAACAACTGTGTAGGAAGAGACACCATGGCTATATTCCAGGATGACAATAACCAAAAATGGATGCAACTCTTCACATCACAACTGTTATTTCCATCAAGAAATGCATCAATTTTTGGTCAAGATCTTGTATTGACAATGCAAGAGTCAAGCACTCTGTAAAGTCTCCTCCAGCACATCCCAAAGACCCCAAATATGTTTTTTTATTTGTTTTTGTTTTTTGTTCAATTCATGTATGAAAATGATTCTTCATGCTCCCTCCCAACCATTCGTTCACAATTTGAGCCTGATGAATCTTGACATTGTCATCCTGGAATATGGCTGTGTCTTTCTACATGGTTGTATAAAAGATGAAAAGCTACACACTCCATCAATTAGGGTTAGAAGAACTGTTGCCAAACATGCTAGAAACATAATCATTGTAATAATGATCCAATCATAGACTCTTAAGCATTTGCCTATTTAAATCCAAACAGTGACTTTTTTTTGGCCGGGAAGTGCAATGCATATGTGTGTGTATTAGAGAGTGTTTGGGAAGCTATAGAGTCTACAGAGAACTGAGTATGCCTTGATGCCTGATGCACACACAACAATGATCATAACACACTCTTTCATTCCAGTTAACAAGGGCTTTTATTGTCAAAGCCCACTAGGCCTTATAGACACTGAGTGTGTGTGTGTGCGAGTGCAAGTGCGAGTATGTTTGCAAGTGTTGCAGGACTTTTCACCTAATTAACTCGTTTTAACTCGGATAAAATGTGTTTTTGAGGAGTTGGGCAAATTGCTGTCAGACTAAATCTTTTTAACGTCCCCTATCAGTCGGAGCTTACACAAAAGAACAGCAAAGCTTTATTAAATCCTTCCACTTCAAGCTGACAGTAGCTCCGTTTCTGTGTGGCACCCTGTGTGCATTATTGTGTGGTTGTCATGGAACTACATGATTAAAGTCTCCACAAGGACTTTTAGCCCTGTTAATAAGAGTTTTGATCCATCAGTCCAGGTAATTAACCTTTGCATTTTAACTGCAAACACCTTTTAAGTCTAGTATTGGGATTCCCTGTCTATAATAAGAATAATTTCCTCTAAATTAAAATAACTTCATTTATTCATTTGGCAGATGGTTATATATATATATATATATATATATATATATATATATATATATATATATATATATATATATATTTCTGGTTCTGAAGTAAATAATGATTTAAAGATATAAATTAAATTTAAATTGATTGAATATTAATGGATTAGCTTTGTAAAAATATTAATGACATAGATTTTTATTTTAATATGTTCTTTGAGGTTAACTTATTTTAATTACATTTTCTGTCCCCCAAAAACAAGTATACAGTATATGCGGAAAAAAATTATTACAATCTTCATTCTGACCCTCTGTCTGAAATTAGCAGTTTTTAAGGGGCACTGTTATGATAGGCTAACATCATTGCATCGGAAACCGTATAAAACGCTCACTCGCTATTGTACGTGAGTTAGTGTATTGAAAACATTATCCATATAAAACCATTGTTTACAAAGCATTATGAAATCATTTGCATACTGTTTGCAATGTAGTCAGATCCCATACAGCTGAGTGCTTAAAACCCCTTAACTGTCACCCCCCTTTTTGAGAATACACATGAAAATGCACTATCCAAACTTAAAGGGCTGTAATTCAAGAATGTTTTGGAATATAGACCAAATATATTTTAAAGCAATTCAAAATATAAAGTATGCAAAAGTTATAAAAGTTTAAATCTACTGTAAATGAAAAATACTGTACTAAATATTTTTTATTTCATATAAAATATATATTTTACAAACATTTTTTTACAATCAAAGCCATATGTCTAACCAAGTTGTGTTCCAAATGTGAAGTTGATATCACAAAAATTGAAGTCACCATGAGATTTTGTTTAGGCACTATACCAAAAATAGCCACCGGGTGTCATTCAAATTCCATTGATTGTTTTCTTGATGCGTTTTCCTGTAAATTTCTGTCCAAATAGCACTTCCATCACAAAACAGTCACCAAATATGGACCCTTGAGACTCATACCTTTTTGACAATATGTGTCAAGATTGGAAAAGATTTTAATTATAAAGTAGTAAATAATTGTTGTAAAGTGAAACATGACACTGCCCACTAGGGGAGGAGCCCGCTAGAATAATTTAGAGTAAGCTTTCAAATGATACCTAATTTATGATAATTACTTAAATATATAATACGAAAAAAAGGTGATCAAAAAAAGAGCAGACGGTGACAAAGTTTCTATGCAAATGCTCTATTACAATGTGCTGTGTTTACAAAACAATAATCTGTTGTCATATTCTCAGAACAAACATATAATCCCATTACAAATAAACCATCCACTTGTTCCTGATGCTGGGATCCTTTTTGAAACTGTACAGAAATGGGCAAATTATCTGTTTAAGCAAAGCTAACGCTCCTTTGCGCTTCCGTTTACTCTTCCATTTGTTGTGCGTGTGCCGTGGAGTTTCTGTGCTGCATCTGTAAACTTTATCCAGTGTAGACAGCATCAGTGATTATAATGAGTTGTATTTGCTTTCGACACAACACGATGCTCACATCCAGTGTAGGCAAATGTCAGTTGTTAAGCAACTGAACGCTAGTGGGCGGGGCCTATGGTGTGAAAATATATATCTATTTGTAGATGTTTTACTCTGGAAAATCTTACATCGATGTCTTACTCATATGCAAATATATTTGCCTGTGTGATATTACAAGTCACACAATATCCAGCTTGATTAAATAAATGCTTTGTTTATAATGAGGGGGACGTTTTAAATTAAACTTGCAGGATGTTTTAATGGTACAAAGACCTCTAATATGTCAAAAGATCAAGGCAGCTTGAGGTAAAAGTCCCCAAAGGACCTATAGTAATACAGTTGAATATAAATTGGTAGATATAGAGGTAATAGTGATATGGCCACAAAATGTGTCATTATTTGCTATTGATAAAGCATTTTATGTATTTATGTATGTACAGTATGTACTGTATGTAATTATTTATTATTTTAATTTAGTTTTATTTTAAGTAGTATTTATACAACAACAAAAAACATGTCAGCAATGGGTGTACCAGGTGTTTTAAACTCACCTTTCAAAATCTCTCAAGTAGTTATTATTCTTCCTTTCAATGTTTTTACGGCATTTTTTATTCAAGCTTTTGACTCAAAATGTTTGCTATAATTTCAGGGATTCTCATAAGCTTAAATGATGAAATGTTCAAATTACCCCATAAACAACCTAGACATTGCACATGATGACCTCATGGATCAGGACAATGTTACAGCACATAACAACAAACAGGTGTTTAGGAAAGCTCTGTGGTGTCTTTGGTTTGCTATTTATTGTTTTGAGAGTGAATAAAACCCAAGAGTTCCTTTTACCCCGCAGAGCCTTTAGACCGATTATACCCAACTACGTGGCAGTTGCGAGATCAGACAAATGGCAATCTCAAAGACAGAGCGTATTTTATAATGAAGAATTTCTGAAAGGCTGAAATCTTTCACTGCCTGTAAGCAGTTCCACATGTGCTATGGCTGGGCATGTATAGAGACCTCTAAATCTCAGTACAGATAGACGACAGGCCTGAGCTCTTTGGGCAAACAGTCAGAGAGCAAAAGGGCCACTGTTAGATGGAGGCGGAGCCCGGTGTCAATCAAATACAGAACACTCTAAAAAATGCTGGGTTAAAAACAACCCAACTTGGGTTGAAAATGGACAAACCCAGCAATTGGGTTGTTTTAAAGCAGTCCTTCCTTGAGACTGGAGTGATTGTAAAGAGATAGTTCATTCAAAACTGATAATTCTGTCATCAGTTACTCACCCATGTTGTTCGAAACCAAATTTGGACCCCATTGACTTTCACTGTATACACATAAACAGTTGAAACATTCTTCAGAAAGTCAATGTTCCAAAATGGAACATTGAACATAAAGAGGTAGTTCACTCAAAAATTATAATTCTTTCATAATTTATTTACCCTTCAACCAATTTTGGACCCCATTGACTTTCCCTCTATACACATAAACAGTTGGAACATTCTTCATAAAATCACATTTTGTTTTCCACAGAAGTAAGAAAGCCATACAGGTTTGGAACAACATGGAACTTGGCACTTAAATAGATAGTTCACTCAAAAAATGCTAATTCTGTCATCTTTTACTCACCCATATGTTGTTCCACACCAAATTTGGACCCCATTGACTTTCACTCTATACACATAAACAGTTGGAACATTCTTCAGAAAATCACATTTTGTTTTCCACAGAAGTAAGAAAGCCATACAGGTTTGGAACAACATGGAACTTGGAACTTAAATAGATAGTTCACTCAAAAATGATAATTCTGTCATCACATACTCACCAACTTTGGACACCATTGACTTACACCGTATACACATAACCAGTTGAAATATTCTTCTGAAAATCACCTTTTGTGTTCCATGGAAGAAAGAAAGCTGTATATGTTTGGAACAACTTGAAGCTTAGATAGTTCACTCAAAAGTAATAATTCTGTCATCATTTACTCACCCATATGTTGTTCCAAACCAACTTTGGACACCATTGACTTTCACTGTATACACATAAACAGTTGATACGTTCTTTAGGAAATCGCCTTTGTGTTCCATGGAAGAAAGAAAGCCATACATGTTTGGAATAACATGAGGGTGAGTCAATTGTGAGTATAAAAAAATCATGTTTGGGTGGACTGTCCCTTTAAAACTTCTGTCAATCAGTAGAGTGGAGCGTTATGCCACCTAATTCCTATTCATTAGCCAAGGAAATAAGGTTTTGTAACTTCCAGATCCTTCCTACAGCCCTGTCTTCATTACACACTCAACAGCAGCAGGTTGTTTTGGCAGTCTGAGAAAAAAAAGCAGCACATCTGTGCATCATTTATTTCTTCTTCCTTAATCGTATGCCGTCATTGTGCATTTGTCCGTTCTGTGGGTTCTGCCCCTGTGGCTTCACATATTCCTTTCACTTTTACTGCTACTGTTCATGAAGCTGGATTTATTAGTGCTGTCAGTGTCAGGAGCTCCTCAGCTTTTTGAAGTACATGTGGCTGACATCTCAGAGTAGAGCGCCATATATGGACAACCTCCATATTCAACAACACCTGGCTTTCATGGTGCTTCATATCAGTCCAATTATTGCTTTATGGCACAGGTACATACTCTGTAAATGATATTCACATGTATCTCACTGGATGTCATGCAAGGCTGTTATTGAGAAATGAGAGCTGTTCTGTCAAACTGTGAGGTGCTGCAGAATATGTGGTTTAAAAACAAGTTGTTTATGGGAGAAGGTGCAAATCCACTCAGGTCCCATTGCTGTGCTGAATTTATGGGAATCTCAAGCCCCAGGCTGTCTTCAAAGCCAGTGCCATGGTAAAAGTTAGCGCTAACTGACAACAGATGTGTGCGTGAGAGAGAAAAGAGACGTTTTCTGTATCTTTTCTAATTTTAGTAGTCTTGATTCATAAAATGTAGATAGATTTTTGTGTTTTGTGTAACTCTGCACTTTAGATAAGACTTTAAACGTATGTAAAATTGCACAGATCCATCAAGTCAAAGTATGTGTTTATGAAGGTCTGGTAGGGAGTTCAAATTGTGGGCAAGTGTTATAGGGCCTGCTGGTAAAGTTTCACTGCAGTCGGTTCCTCACAGGCCATAGTGTAACGGCTGATCACTTCCAGAGCATCAGGGTTCAAGCCGACAGGCAAAGTCTGTTACGGTGTTCAAGGTAAATTAAAGTGCAGAAAGACTTTAATCTGATGATTGAAGAGGGACATGAAAGGGTTAAACTTCTTGTTTTGTTCACAATTGCATCACCTGTCATTCCGCTGACTCTTGAAGGATTTATATTGATCTTCATGCTCAGGCTGGATATGATAAGGATTATTCCATATATTACACTTCACCTAATTCCAAAAATCATATACAGGGAGTGCAGAATTATTAGGCAAATGAGTATTTTGACCACATCATCCTCGTTATGCATGTTGTCTTACTCCAAGCTGTATAGGCTGGAAAGCCTACTACCAATTAAGCATATTAGGTGATGTGCATCTCTGTAATGAGAAGGGGTGTGGTCTAATGACATCAACACCCTATATCAGGTGTGCATAATTATTAGGCAACTTCCTTTCCTTTGGCAAAATGGGTCAAAAGAAGGACTTGACAGGCTCAGAAAAGTCAAGAATAGTGAGATATATTGCAGAGGGATGCAGCAGTCTTAAAATAGCCAAGCTTCTGAAGCGTGATCATCGAACAATCAAGCGTTTCATTCAAAATAGTCAACAGGGTCGCAAGAAGCGTGTGGAAAAACCAAGGCGCAAAATAACTGCCCGTGAACTGAGAAAAGTCAAGCGTGCAGCTGCCAAGATGCCACTTGCCACCAGTTTGGCCATATTTCAGAGCTGCAACATCACTGGAGTGCCCAAAAGCACAAGGTGTGCAATACTCAGAGACATGGCCAAGGTAAGAAAGGCAGAAAGTCGACCACCACTGAACAAGACACACAAGCTGAAACGTCAAGACTGGGCCAAGAAATATCTCAAGACTGATTTTTCTAAGGTTTTATGGACTGATGAAATGAGAGTGAGTCTTGATGGGCCAGATGGATGGGCCCGTGGCTGGATTGGTAAAGGGCAGAGAGCTCCAGTCCGACTCAGACGCCAGCAAGGTGGAGGTGGAGTACTGGTTTAGGCTGGTATCATCAAAGATGAGCTTGTGGGGCCTTTTCGGGTTGAGGATGGAGTCAAGCTCAACTCCCAGTCCTACTGCCAGTTTCTGGAAGACACCTTCTTCAAGCAGTGGTACAGGAAGAAGTCTGCATCCTTCAAGAAAAACATGATTTTCATGCAGGACAATGCTCCATCACACGCGTCCAAGTACTCCACAGCGTGGCTGGCAAGAAAGGGTATAAAAGAAGAAAATCTAATGATATGGCCTCCTTGTTCACCTGATCTGAACCCCATTGAGAACCTGTGGTCCATCATCAAATGTGCGATTTACAAGGAGGGAAAACAGTACACCTCTCTGAACAGTGGTGGCTGTGGTTGCTGCTGCACGCAATGTTGATGGTGAACAGATCAAAACACTGACAGAATCCATGGATGGCAGGCTTTTGAGTGTCCTTGCAAAGAAAGGTGGCTATATTGCGCACTGATTTGTTTTTGTTTGGTTTTTGAATGTCAGAAATGTATATTTGTGAATGTTGAGATGTTATATTGGTTTCACTGGTAAAAATAAATAATTGAAATGGGTATAAATTTGTTTTTTGTTAAGTTGCCTAATAATTATGCACAGTAATAGTCACCTGCACACACAGATATCCCCCTAAAATAGCTAAAACTAAAAACTACTTCCAAAATATTCAGCTTTGATATTAATTAGTTTTTTGTGTTCATTGACAACATGGTTGTTGTTTAATTATTAATGTTGTAAAATTAATCCTCAAAAATACAACTTGCCTAATAATTCTGCACTCCCTGTAAATGTTTACACCATTTGAATATGACAACCATTCAAAAACAAGATACACCACCATTCAAATTTTTTTTTTATTATAAATTAATACTTTTATTCTGCAAGGATGCATTTTATTGACAATGTGTTAAAACATTTATAATGTTACAAAATATTTATATTTCAAATAAATGCTGTTCTTTTGAACTGTCTATTTATCCAATAATTCTGAGGGGGAAAATGTATTAAGCAGTACAACTTGAATTGATAATAATAATAAATGTTTGTTGAGCAGCAAATCATCATATAAGCATGATTTATGAAGAATCATATGTCACTGAAGACTGGAACAGTAATGATGCTGAAAATTCAGCTTTGCCATCACAGGAATAAATTACATTTGAAAATATATCAGAATGGACCGTTATTTTAAATTGAGTAATGATAGTAGTATTTATATATATAGTATAATAATATATATATATATACCTATTTTTTTAGTCTGACCTTCCTGTAGGCTAATGTCTTATATTGCTTTTATATATTTTGTGTTTTTCTAATGTTTTTTTGTTATTTTTTTATATTTTAATCCATGTAAACTTTATTCTTATTCTTGTATTTTAATGAGTCTATTTTTATTTTTATTACATTTTTATACTAACTATTGTATCTATTGTTTCTTTCTCGTCTGCAAAGCACTTTGAACGGCATTGATGTGTTTGTAAAAGTGCTACATAAATAACATTTGCTTGCTGCTGAAAATTCAACTTAGAATTAGAGTTATTTTAAATTGTAATACTATTTCACAATATTACTGTTTTATTGCAGCCTTGGTGAGCTTAAGAGACTTCAAAAACATAAATTTTACCAACCCTAAACTTTTGAACGGAAGTGTATAAAAGTTTTGTTGTAAATGTGTTTTATATTTTTTGTTTGACATTTGACTTTCTCACATTGTCTATCTCTTGTCAGATGTTTGGTGAGCCGGAGCCAGTCCGGATGATATCTGAGGGTTCAGACTGCCGCTGTAAGTGCGTGATGCGGCCGTTGAGTATTGAGGCCTGCTCAAGGCTCCGCGACGGAAGCTTGCGAGTGGATGATTTTTACACTGTGGAGACGGTGAGCTCAGGCTCTGACTGTAAATGTTCTTGCACGGCTCCTCCATCCTCACTCAACCCTTGTGAGAATGAATGGAGAACAGAAAAACTCAGGAAACAAGCTCCTGAACTTCTAAAGGTAAAAAACTAAACAAAAAAACACTCTTTTTTATATTTGACTTGATTCTTATTCTAATGTAAATACACTCTAAAAAATGCTGGGTTAAAAATAACCCAAGTTGGGTTGAAAATGGACTTACCCAGCAATTGGGTTGTTGTAACCCAGCGGTTGGGTTAACTGTTTGCTTAAAACAACCCAATTGCGGGGTTAAAACAACCCAATTGCTGGGTAAGTCCAGCATTTTTTAGAGTGTAGCATTTTTCAAAACTTTCCTTTAAAAGAATGTTCCAGTTGCATGGTTTAAGTGGCACTATAACCACCAGGATATTAAAGTACTTTTTAAAATGAACTGATACACGGATTTGGATCGTACCACCTCAAAAAATCTGTTAAATTGACATTCAATCAGTTATGAACCAAAAGGGTAAAGTTTTAAACAGTATTAAGACACATTTTAGTAACAGTATAGCAAAAATGGCAAAATTAATATAAAATACATTTAAATAAAAGAAGTTCATATATTTAATTTGACTTCTTGAGGTTGGTCATCAACATTTTATAAAGATTAACTTCTTTTCATTCGCCATTTTTATTGATATTTAATATGTCCATGCCTTACTTTGACATTTTTAAAATGTTCAGACCTTAGATTTTTTTTTGAAGATATTCAGACCTCAATTTGGCATTTTTAAAGAGATTCAGGTCTTAATTAGGCATTTTAAAAGAGGTTCAGGTCTTAATTTGGAATTTTTAAAAGATTTTCATGTCTTAATTTGACATTTTTAAAGATGTCCAGGTCTTAACTTGACATTTTTAAAGATATTCAAGTCTTAAATTGGAATTTTTTAAAAGATGTTCATGTCTTAATCTGACATTTTTAAAGATGTTCAGGACTTAATTTGGCATTTTTAAAGAGGTTCAGGTCTTAATAAGGCATTTTTAAAGAGATTCAGGTCTTAATTAGGCATTTTTAAAGAGGTTCAGGTCTTAATTTGACATTTTAAGGATGCTTATGTCTAATTCGGCATTTTTTAAGATATTCAGGTCTTAATTTGGAATTTTTAAAAGATGTTCAGGCCTTAATTTGGTATTCTTAAAGTGTCCCTATTATGCTATTTTAAAGGTTCCTCATTTTGTTTTGGTTGGAGGTCTCCTACAACAGGTTTACATGCATCAAAGGTCAATAAACACTTTCATTTTCTCATAAAATACATCACCACATTTTTCAAAGATTTTCAAATGACTCGTCAGATGATTCAGTCTCTCTAAATCCCTCTTTTCCGTGAGCTACTCTGCTCTGATTGGCAAGATAGCCCAGTCTGTTGTGATTTGCCTACCGCTTACAGCGCGTCACGCAAGCTAAACGCCCATTATCGTAACTGAACTTCATCTCTGTCCGGCTTCCTAAAGCTCAGTGATTGTACACACTGTAAAGACAGTAACGATGACGTTGATTTTACCATATCTGAATCCGAATGTGAGTCCGATGATGAAACATTGGAAGAACTAGTTATTCAATCCGAACCTTCACCGCAAGGACGACTTGAGCAGGACGTTTCTTAGTGATATGCTACTCAATTTTGACATTCATCCTGAGATGTTGCAACTGTAATTCCTCACCATCAGCATTAACACGTGTATGTCCATCAACAAACCCAATGTGTGTATCTCTAATTTATTGTAGTGCACATGAGAGAACTGTATCAATAACAGTGCATACGTTAGCCCAGCACTAACGTGTTGATGTACTGATGTAACATTAAAGTTTGTAAAACAAATCTTGCTCAATCCTTCATCATTACTCAAAGTAGTAAGAACGACAGACAATCTGCATTAATAGACATTTTTAGGTAAGAGTGGCCTATAGCAGAACTATTTCAGTAAGACGTTAATTTAGCCGGTTAACCGGAGACATACACAATATAAAACACATAACTATGTATTTAAACTATGTACGTAATATATACAGTACATCAATAATTATTCATTCTTTCAGGTTGTGATTTTGAGGAGAAAGCTAGACCCATCGTTCAAGAGTAAGTGTTTTGCGAATCCCGCGTTGAAGGATGGGTCGAGTTGTTCGCGAGTGGACAACTTAGAACATAGGTTGGCATTATGCAAATGTGTTAGCTAGTGACATGCAGCCGTAACTGATTGGGATTTGAATTCCTGATGACTCGTTTAGGTGGTTCAGAATTGATTCTTTCTTTTGAGAGATAATAACTTTATTTATTATGCATTTTCAACTTTACAACTTTGCTACACATTGCATTTTTAAAAGATGTTCAGGTCTTAATTTGGACTTTTTATGGCCTTACTTTGACATGTTTTACTTATTTATAAGCCTGAATTTGTGCCATATTCATTAAGAGGTGCCAAACACAAAATAACAATCAAATCAAAATGATTTTCTGTTAATGGAAAGCATGCCACAGATGCTGTTGGTTACAACAGAAAATAATTTTGATCCCTCAACTGGTAAAAACTAACAAAAAACACATTGGCAGAATTTGTTTGTTTTTCCAAATGGAAAGAGTCAAACTGATTTTCTGTGGCAATAAGCAGCATGATGCTGTCAGTGCTTAAAAGAGCAGTGTCCAAGAGCCATGCCGATATTTCTTGAGTGGCTCAAACAAACATTCTTTATTATTCTGTTTGTGTTTAGCTCCATTCCATGGTGGATCTGCTGGAAGGAACATTGTACAGTATGGATCTAATGAAGGTCCATGCCTACATGAACAAGGTTGTGTCTCAGATGAACACATTAGAAGAGGTAACCATCAGATTGATCCGACTTGTATGTGAAAGCTTCAAGCTTCCTAGAAATTGCCAGAAGCGTGACACTATTTTATTGATCTCTTCATAGACCATAAAGACAAACCTTACCAGGGAGAACGATTTCGTGAGAGACAGTGTAGTGAATCTGTCTAATCAACTAAAGCGCTACGAGAACTACTCTGACATTATGGTGAGCATCAAGAAAGAGATCTCCAGCCTGGGACTGCAGCTGTTGCAGAAAGACGCAGCCTCTGACAGTAAAGCACAGGTAACACATGGTTTCTCCAACACAATTGTGCACACGCACAATTGCACAATTGTAATTCAAAAATGTATGATTCCAGGGCACAGAGAGTAAAAAGTCCAAGGAGGCCATAAAACCACCCAACAAGAAACCCCCAGCTGTCAAACCTCCACCCAAACAGCCTAAGGAGAAACCTGTCAAGCCAAAGAAAGAGGCCCCTGCCAAAGCATCAAAACCTGCAAAGCCAGACCCCACCAGCAAAACCAAGGCCTTAGTCCACCAGACGGGAGTCATCAGGGGGATCACATACTACAAAGCGTCCAAGACAGAGGACTCTGAATCACATTCAGCAGGGAGAGGAGAGAGAGGTATGGAGACCATGCACATCACATCTGTGTTCAATTAATGTTTTCTGAAAGCCACCTCAGTTTAATTCTACCAGAGCCCAAATCAACTGGCTTTACTGTGAGTGATAAAAAGGGTAAAACACTTCAATATACCTGAACATGAAGACACTTGAGTATGGCAAGGTTTGATTGGGCCAGTAAGCAACCACCAATCCATGATATTTATGTACTGCCTTGCTGAGTTTTGAGATATAGGACATGTTATTTGCACATGTACCTTTTTGTGACCCAAGGCTTTGAGAACAGCGAACCTGCACATAAAACATTACAAGCAGAAAGTTGAGAGAAACATTTAATTGTTTATATACTTGTAAGTGTGACTGGATCTCTGACATATCCTCTATAAAATTCCTCCATAATCGCTTTCCTCTTATATCTTATTTCTCATTAAACACTTTAGTAATTGCGAACACCAGAATGCCCCATGGTTAGGAAAAGGGGTTCCCTTTCAGTCGGTCATGTTCGACGTACGTCGGAACTGACCGACGAATTGGGATCTGTTTCAGAGACCAATCTACTTCGAGTGTATTAGAAACGAGCCAATGAAGATTGGCATGCGATCACGCATTCCACGCATCCGCGGGTATAAATACGGAAGTGGAAGTGCCGCATACCGCTTTCAACTTCGGAGCCGAGCATTACATGTTCCTACGAAGAGTGTGTTTACACAAACTAAACGAGTCTCTACGAGAAGATCAGCTTACCTGTTCCAGTGTCGGTGTGACGGCGCTTTACAGCGGTGGTCGCGAGCAGAAGAAATCTGTCGGTTCGCTGGGCGTTTCCTCTGAGTGCTTACAGTGGGCTTGCACCTTTAAACCACTGTAAGCCGCGGCTATTCCCCTGTGTGCCTCGGCACTTGTTGGAGCGGTTCTCTCTTCTCTCTATCACTAAAAGAGCAACACGGTTTGACCCTGCGTCTTTTTCAAGATGTCATTCAAACCGTGTGTTTCTGGATGCGGTTGTTTCCTGTCCTCATTTGACGGCCACGATCTCTCTCACATGGGTCATTCTACGAAAATGGTGGCTTTTTGAACAGACAACTTTTAAAAAATGTAATTCTTTTTTTTATACCAAAACTTATAGTCAGATAATAGTTAACCTCTTAACATTATAAATCAACTTAAATGACAGCTTAATGTATTTTTATATTTTTACTACATTACATTAAAAAATGCTTGTGCTGCCTTTTTGTCACTGGTGTTACCTATATTTTAGATGACAATTCAGGCTTTCCAGAATGTAATTTGACTATTTAATTTGCATATATAATCAAAGACAGAAAAAGTTCATGATAATATTAAGAAATTGTCTTGATTAGTAATAATTTACTTTAAACAGGTATGTGTAAAGTTCTATTGTGTGACATTTTTCTATTTCTACCATTGTGTTTTTGTTGTAACATTAGAAATAATTGAGGTTGAGTGATCAAAATTGAATGATCATATCCTTAAAATGCTTACTAATGAATGCAATAACAGTTAGGTAGAAACAAAAACCATATTCTATGAAACTGGGCAACTCTGATGCCAGAACACCAATATGCCATGCAGTAACACCAGTGACGCAATGTAACACCAGTGACGCAATGTGAAACCAATGACATAACATAAGATTATTTCAAACAAATGTTATCAATTTATTAGTAATATTTTACATTACAAATAATTTCAGATTTCATAACTTCTCTTGCAACTCCTGACATTTTCTTCGGCCTATCTGTGCTTCTCTCCTGCGCACTCTCCGCCCTTGGATTCGTTGTCTGTAAAGCATAAAGATGTAATATATAATTGTATTAGATTTCCAATGTGAGATACATGCAACATAATACAACCATGAAATCCTACTCTATTTCTGTCATGCCTATACACAAAACTATGCAGCTTGTTAAAACAGTATATATCAATTCTCGTGCCATGTGACAAATATTGTGTAGGCCTACTTAAAGGGATAGTTCACCCAAATTACAAAATGACATATTGGTTTCCTAACTGTGTAAGCAGTCTATGGAGAAGGTATGTCTCATGCTTTGGTTTTGTGTCACAAATGCTAAAAAGTTAGCATTTGAAACAGTGGCCAGGTAAACAAAAGCATGGCTTGCTGTCATACCTTGTCCATAGACTGCATACACGATAAGGAAACCAATATGTCATTTTGTAATTTGGGTGAACTATCCCTTTAAGTAACTCTGTAGATAAGTACTTTTGTCTTCCTACAGACACATTGTCTTAAATTCTGACCTTGTAGTACTGGGTTGACTGTCTGGAGTGGATGGTGGGGTCAACACTGTCTTTCCTGCTCTCAATCTCTGTCTGACCCGCCATTTCCTTCGCTCCTGTCTTTTTTCCCTTTCTGTGAGATCCTTCACTCTCTTTCTTTTTTGACTCTCTAAATCCTTTAAGTAAGTCTGGTGTTTTTGTTTAAGGTAGGCTGCTCTGCGGTCTGGGTCAGCATCCCTGCGCTGTCTGTAGAGTCTTTGCTTTTCAGCAGCACTTAATTTCGCCATATCTATCAAAAGGAAAGCCATATTATGTGTTTACAATATTGAAACAGTAATAAAATGCTAATAAGTCTTTATTAATATAATTGTTGAGGCTTTTATGAAACCTTATGTTGAGAAAAAAGTTAGTGGTGTTATTGATTGTCACTGGTGTTATCGTCCTGTCACTGGTGTTACCAGCAGGAACAGTAACACCAGTGACGATAACACCAATGACAAATCTGCAGACAAGATGGCATATCTAAGATGGCGGCCACAGTAGCTCAAACCGCACTTCTTAAATTGTAAATAAATCACTTAATCATGCAATTTGATCAATTATTTTAATCAAATTTCCTTTCGCCTTACTATAAACTGTATAACACCAGTGACACATCTTAAGTCCTCGCATGAAATTATCAAATTAATTATCAAATTGCTAAAAGATGAAGAGAGAGTGCACACTCACCATGTCCTTTTCAAAACAGCCCCGCCTCCAATGAACCTTTGACCCAGGAAGAAGTTGGCAAGGATGTTGCATTTTTTCAAAGTGGTGGTTTTTAGAAATTTTAACACCAGTGACATGAAATTGAGGGACAGCTATTCCCTGTAAATTATTTATAATATTTAGTTGATATTTTAGTTTTTTAAGCAGTCCACTAAATAACTATACTACTTTCCTTTGTATTATGACATTTAAAGGGGGAGAAAAATATATTTTTTAACTCAAAATATGTCACTAAACCACGACTCCTGACCCGAGGGACAAGCCAATTTCATGGTACTGACTGTGTTATACAATATATAAAAAAAATGGTTTGCAATATAACTGTCTTACATATGTTTTATTAACAATAAAACACTTCAATTAAAACAAAAAACATATATTTTGTGTCATTATCTGACACTTTTAAGTGTTTTTCCTGGTGGTTAAGGCCGGGACAGGAAAGCCACCATTTTCGTAGAATGACCCACATACAAACATGTGAGATTGCTTTCGTGGGTGATTCATGCTCTCTCAGGAGAGCATGGTCACGTCGGCGCGTTGTTCGTCTCACCTTTCTCGTAAAGGCTTGAGCGTTCAGCGCGCCGTGTGCCGTCGAGCGCCGGCTGACAGCGGGGGTTGCCACGGCAACCCAGCGCGTCACTCGGCGCTCTCTAGATGCGCGGTCCAGACTATGAAACCTCAAACGGGGTTGAGTCCCTTTGCTTATTCCCTGATCTAGTTTCTTTTCTGGTGCTCCAGAAAAGGATTATTTTAGTTAATAAGCCTTGGTGACCTGAGGATAACAGTGGGGCATCCCCGCCGGGTACATCTCTTCGGGCCCCCACTCCTCTATCGCATCATGAGCATGTTGAGACTTTGTTCGTGGGTGGTTCATGTTCTCTCATGGGAACATGGCCACGTCGGCGCGTTGTTCGTCCTGCCCCTTTAATAGGGGCTTGAGCGTTCAGCGTGCCGTGTGCCGTCGAGTCTGGCGGCCACGCCCACTGTCTCTCATGCCTGCTGGTAGCCCAGATGGGATTGCTGGTCCTTTAAAAAAAAAAAAAAGGGGGACCCAGCATTTCATTTGTGGCTCTGGCAGAGGACCGATGTCAATTGCTGCATCGGAGAGAGGGCTGTTATGCGCTGGAGATGATGACGCTGAGTTTACCACTATAATGGTGCCTTCCAGGGTGGCTGCCTGGATGTGCATTGGAAGAATTTAGCAGTGTGGAGCTATTGGTGTCAAAATATGGAACGCCAAGAGGGCCATAATCTGTATACATTTTTTCGCTTTCTCACTACCCTCTCTCCTGCATGCACGAGGGTAGTCTTGACTCAGGGGTTATGCAGGAACTGCGTGCAGTGATGGACCTCGCTCTCCGGGTGACGGAAGTCACTGCACGCTCCCTGGGTCAGGCGATGTCCACGTTAGTGGTCCAGAAAGCCGGGGCTAAACCTGGCAGATATGCGTGAGCCTGACAAAGTTCGGTTCCACAACGCCCCTGTCTGTCAGGCTAGCCTCTTCGGCGACGCTGTCGAGAACTCGCCCAGCAGTTCTCGGTGGCCCAGAAGTGGATGGAGGTGGTTTAAAAAAAAAAAAAAAAAACCATACTGCCCCGACGACTAGCTGCTGCCTCCACCCAGTCGTCGGCTGCAGCACCTCCATCTGCTTGTCGCCGAGGGTGCCCCCCCCTGCGTCCGCCTCCACCCCTGCTAAGCCAAGCAGCAGCCTCCACCCGGGCAGCAGGTGGCCGGGCGCAGGGGATGTGCCCAACCCGTCCAGGATACCGCGAGTCCGCTAGCAAGCACATGGGCGAGCGGCCCTGGAACGGGCAGCCCAGCGAGATGGCAAACTGCTCGGGGAGATGGTGTCCGCACCCCTCCCTCCCCCGGAGGAGGACCGGGGGGAGAATATTTTTTCGGTTCGGTCCTGCCGCTGGCTCTCCGGAGTACAGCGGTACCCACATTCTCAGAGCAGTTTCCTCCCTCCCTGGGCCCTGAGAGGGTCAGGTTGGCAGTGTGCGACGCCCCCGGGCCTTGCCACTCCTTTCCTCCCCTCTCCCCCTTCGCCAGGGGGCAGCAGTGTGGGCACCGAGGACGCCCCCGGGCCTTCTCACCCACACTCTGCCCCACCTGGAGTACTCAGACAACACTCCGGGCCGCCTCCGGGCCTCCCGAGTCGGGTCTGAGTGCTCCACCTCGCTGCCTCACCCCGGGTACGTCTGTGGTGCCGATGGTCCCGCTTGTTCGGTCTCTGGGGGCCTGGCTAAAAGGCCTCCCCGGACCGTCGTGCTGGCTCATCCGTACCATCAGACTCGGCTATGCGATTCGTCGCACGCCGGCCTCCCAAGTACAGGGGCATCCTCTTCACCTCAGTGTGGAGCTCGGATGCCCATGTCTTGCGGTCTGAGATCGATGTCCTGCTGGCGAAGGGCGCGATCGAGCCGGTTCCTCCAGCCGATATGAGGTCGGGGTTCTAGAGCCCCTACTTCATTGTACCCAAGAAAGGTGGTGGGTTAAGACCAATCTTGGACCTGCACATTTTGAATCGGGCCCTGCACAAGCTCCCGTTCAAGATGTTAATGCAGAAACGCAATTTTCAGTGCATCCGTCCCCAAGATTGGTTCGCAGCGATCGAGTTGAAGCCCTTCGGGCTGTCCCTGTCGCCTCGCGTCTTCACGAAAGGCGTAGAGGCAGCCATTGTTCCGCTCAGAGAATGCGGCGTTCGCTTACTCAACTATCTTGACGACTGGCTTATTCTCGCCCAGTCTCGGGAGCAGTTGTGCGAACACAGGGACATGGTGCTCAGTCACCTCAGCCTGTTGGGACTTCGGGTCAACCGAGAGAAGAGCAAACTCTGTCCCACGCAGAGGATCTCTTGTCTCGGTATGGAGCTGGATTCGGTCAGCCGGAGGGCGCGCCTCACTCCGGAGCGCGTCCGGTCAGTGTTGAACTGCTTGAATACGTTCAATGGCAGGACAGCGGTCCCACTGAATTTTTTTTTCAGAGGCTCCTGGGGCATATGGCATCTGCAGCCGCGGTAACGCCGCTCAGATTGCTTCATATGAGACCGCTTCAACGCTGGTTACACGACCAAGTCCCGAGATGGGCGTGGCGCAGCGGTCAGTACCGGGTCTCAGTTACTCCTTACTGTCGCCAAACCTTCAGCCCGTGGTCGGACGCCTCGTTTCTCCGGGCCGGTGTGTCCTTAGAACAGGTGTCGAGGCATGCTGTGGTCTTCACGGATGACTCGTCCACGGGCTGGGGGGCCACGTACAACGGGCACGTAGTTTCGGGTCTGTGGACGGGACCCCAACTGCGTTGGCATATCAATTGCCTAGAGCTTCTGGCAGTACGTCTTGCCCTGGCCCGGTTCAAGAAACCGCTCCAGGGCAAACACGTACTGGTCCATTCGGACAGCACTGCGGCCGTTGCGTACATCAACCGACAGGGTGGTCTACGCTTCCGTTGCATGCTCCGGCTCGCCCGCCATCTCCTCCTGTGGTGTCAGAAGTTTGTGAGGTCACTTCGTGCCATTCACATCCCAGGTGCGCTGAACTAGACAGCCGACGAGCTCTCTCGTCAGTCGACACCTCCGGGCGAATGGCGACTCCACCCCCGGAGCGTCCAGCTGATATGGGACCACTTCGGGGTTGCACAGGTAACCTGTTCGCTTCCCCGGAGTCGACTCATTGCCAGTGGTACTACTCCCTGACCGGAGGTACCTTAGGCACAGATGCACTGGCGCACAGCTGGCCCCGGGACCTACGCAAATATGCGTTTCCCCCAGTGAGCCTTCTTGCACACTCTGTGCAAGGTCAGGGAGGACGAGGAGCAGGTCTTGTTAGTTGCGCCCTATTGGCCCAACCGGACCTGGTTCCCCGAACTCACACTCCCCTCCCTGGCCGATTCCCCTGAGGAAGGACCTTCTTTCTCAGGGACGGGGCACTCTATGGCACCCGCGTCCAGACCTCTGGAAACTCCATGTCTGGTCCCTGGACGGGACGCGGAGGTTCTAGATGGCCTACCGCAAGCTGTGGTAGACACCATTGCTTCAGTTAGAGCCCCCTCTACGAGGCGCCTCTATGCTCTGAAGTGGAACCTGTTCGTCGGTTGGTGCTCTTCCCGCCAGGAAGACCCCCGGAAGTGTTCGATTAACGTCGTGCTTTCCTTCCTGCAGGATGGGTTGGAGCGGCGGCTGTCTCCCTCCACCCTCAAAGTGTACGTCGCTGCAATAGCGGCGTATCACGATGCAGTAGACGGTAAATCCGTAGGTAAGCACGACTTAATCGTCAGGTTCCTCAGAGGTGCGAGGAGACTAAATCCTCCTCGTTCTACCTCGATACCCTCTTGGGACTTAGCCCTGGTGCTTAGAGCACTCCAGGGTCCTCCATTTGAGCCTTTGCAGTCAGTCGAGCTAAAAATCCTGTCCATGAAGACAGTCCTCCTGACCGCATTGGCCTCAATCAAGAGGGTAGGGGACCTGCATGCGCTTTCGGTCGACGAATCGTGCCTAGAATTCGGGCCGGCCAACTCTCACGTTGTCCTGAGACCCCGGCCTGGATATGTGCCCAAGGTTCCTACCACTCCCTTCCGGGACCAGGTAGTGAACCTGCAAGCGCTGCCTTCGGAGGAGGCAGACCCAGCCCTAGCTTTATGTCCCGTCCGCGCTCTTCGCGCTTACGTTGACCGGACACAAAGCTTCAGATCCTCACAGCAGCTCTTCGTCTGTTACGGAGGTCAGCAGAAGGGAAAGGCTGTCTCCAAGCAGAGGTTGGCCCACTGGATAGTGGATGCCATTGTCTTGGCTTACCAGTTCCAAGACGTACCTTGCCCGCTCGGGGTGCGGGCTCACTCAACAAGGAGTGTTGCTTCATCCTGGGCGCTGGCTCAAGGTGCCTCGCTGACAGACATTTGTAGAGCTGCGGGCTGGGCGACACCTAACACGTTCGCTAGATTTTATAGCCTCCGTGTAGAGCCGGTATCTTCCCGCATCCTCGCCCCCCGGGGCCAGTAGCGCTAAGTACCCGTTCTAGTGTCGGCTTGCAAACGCCACTCCCACCTCCGGGCCGGATACGTGCGTCTATTCTTGCTCCAGTTGTGTTCCCCGGAAACGGCTAACCCTGTCGAGTTCCTCCGTCACCCTTGCGGTGTCAGACGTTGCGGACCGTCTGACTCCAGGCCTGCACCCGTATGCTTGTGGAACGTGTGTGTAGGCTGGGTTCCATATGTTGCGGTCCCCTCACGGCTACCCCATATGTGTATTCTCCACGGTATCTGCTACCCTACTCGGTTAGCCCCGTGTCTTTCCCTCGACAGAGCCCGCTCTGTCATCTCTGGGCGTGTTCTTCCCCCCCTGGGATCAGGTTGGGTCCACCCCAGAGATTTCCATAGTTGCACTACCCTAGGTTAGGTTAGTCCTGATGCGTATTTCCACCTCTCCTTCCATTGAAGGATGTGGCTCCGCAGCGTACCATCTCCCGAGACGGGCACGCTTTCCCAGCGTTATCCAATAGTCACGCTGAGTGGGTCTTGCAGGAACAGCAGTGACTGTCCTTCCCTGCCCGGAGCCCTGACTTCCACTCCAACAGAGGAGTGATTCAGCGAGCTCAGGCAGGGCGCTGGAAGGGCCAGCTCCCTGGCGTTTTGGTAGGGATCCCAATTCGTCGGTCAGTTCCGACGTACGTCGAACGTGACCAACTGAAAGGGAACGTCTCGGTTACGTATGTAACCCTCGTTCCCTGAAGGAGGGAACGGAGACGTACGTCCCGTCGCCAGGTGCTGTGCTTCAGCTGAAGGCCCGAGCCACACTTCTCGGCTGCTCAGTTGAAAACGGTATGCGGCACTTCCACTTCCGTATTTATACCCGCGGATGCGTGGAATGCGTGATCGCATGCCAATCTTCATTGGCTCGTTTCTAATACACTCGAAATAGATTGGTCTCTGAAACAGATCCCAATTCGTCGGTCAGTTCCGACGTACGTCTCCGTTCCCTCCTTCAGGGAACGAGGGTTACATACGTAACCGAGACGTTTCCTTCTCATGAATCTGGAGTTTTGCTGTTGTTTTAAAGGGATAGTTCGCCCAAATGAATGAATGAAAATTAATAATTGACTCAACTTTTGACCTCAATTTGGTTCGAAGCCTGTATGAATTTCTTCTGCTGAACACAAAAGAAGATATTTTGAAGAATATGGGTAACCAAACAAAAAATACAATGGAAGTCAATAGGGACCATCAACTGTTTGGTTACAGACATTCTTCAAAATATCTTCTTTTGTGTTAAACAACTTGAGGGTGAGTAAATGATGACAGAATTTAAATTTTTGCGTGAACTATTCCTTTAAATGAGAGGTGGTAAGAAACTTTAGTTATTTTAGTGAAAGTCTGTATTTCTTCATTTTATCAACAGTATCAGCAAGAACTTTCCTCTGGGATTAAATAATTTACATTGCTGTCCAGAATCAAATATAAAACAGTGACAAGCAGGGAAGTGAAAATAATCAAAGCTTTGCTGAGATGTCCTTAACTATTACAATAATGGCCCTCGTGTCCTTGAATGACAGATGGCAGTGATGGAGTATGTATTAATATCTGATGTACTCTCTCCCGTGCTCATGTCCACATGTTTAATGTTCCAGACGGTCCCACAGTGCAGGAAGAGAAAGCTCAGATTAGGGTCTCTCCACTGACATTGTCTTACAGAGATCATGTTGTACATGGCATGAGATGAAATGGGCTCAGCGTAGGAATGTCGAATCCAAGCATTGCAGGCAGAGACTGGGTTACAATTCAGGAAGTTTCTTCGAGTGCAACATCTCATCAATAATTCTTTTGATGTGAGGAATCTGAAATGCTTGGGGTAAAACTTTAGGCCAAGAGTTGTAATCTTCTTTTCAAGCCCTCCCTGTCTTTCTCTTTCTGCTCTTTTCAGAAAACCCAGCCAAAACTCACACTGGCCACCAAACCGAGGACAAAAGGGGCTCCGAGCTTGTCTTGGAAACATCTGAAATAACGTTGACTGTACCGCCAATAACAACCACCACTACGCTTGTTGCTGTGACAACAACAAGCACCACACTAGCAACCACCAGTGAAGTGGCCATCATGAATTCAACCCTGTCAACACCAGAACCAGAGAAACCAATGGGCAGTGGAGGAAAGGCGCATTTGCACAAAGCAGGTACAATTTATTTAGCCTGACAATACAGACACAATACACATATGGGGGGTTCATACTCTTTACTTTTATTCAGCAAGGATAAGTAAGCTAACACTTTATTTCCATATAGTCCACTTTAGACATTCTTCTAACTATAAGTAAATTTGCAACTACATGTCAACTAACTCTCATTAGAGTATCAGTATGTATGAGTATGGAAGCTTGTTTCTGCCACTGAATAAAACAATTTAAAAGATAATTAAGTCTCAATTCTGACTTTATTTCCTCACAATTGCAAGATATAAACTCGCAATTCTGACTTATTTTCTTGCAATTGCGAGTTTGTCTCGCAATTCTGACTTTATAATTCATAATTCTGACTTTATAATTCACAATTCTGACTTTATAATTCACAATTCTGACTTTATAATTCATAATTCTGACTTTATAATTCACAATTCTGACTTTATAATTCACAATTCTGACTTTATAATTCATAATTCTGACTTTTTTTCTCAGAACTGTGAGAGATAAACTTGCAATTGAACTATCAGTAATCCCGCCCCCCTTAGTTATTGTTGCTAACTCGGACGAACAAACTTGAGTTGCTATATCTTACAATGGCAGCTGTCAAGTTTTTGGACAAAGAATGTAGCATATACCCCGTCCGAATGATGGCCAAACTTTACTGATGGTTTATCAAGTTTATTATGTCCTTTTTCACTCCAAAAAATAATCGTAAGAACTGAACAAACAAGGCATAAGAAGTGCGCATTAACTTCTTATTCACAAACTATCTCTCTCTGTTGCTATCTCCGTTGCATTACCATTAACATACATAGCAAATTACACAAAAACACTCATACAACGAACAGTAAACAAACATATACACAGAGCTTATGACTTTTCGGGGGTGCAGTTAATAACTGGTAAATTTTGTAGCCTATCTGCAAAACAACTCTGATAAACTGCGTGCAAGCTTTCCCTTTCACTACCCGTAGACTACAATACCCATCAAAATAGGATTCCTCCTTAGAAAGACATATAATGTAGACCTTAAACAAATCTAAAATTAAATTAATTTACATTTAACCAGTTTAATATGGAGAGGCACTGAAATGTATACCTTCGTGTTTTTGACCTACACCGTTACATGACGTGAGAACAGTTAGTTATTTCGGTTTGTATGTTAGCAGGGACTTTAATCATGACTTAATGAGAGTATGGCAAACAGAAAATTCTCTCAGGATCCCTGGAATCAGTGTTACAGTATCTCAGGCACGACATTTTAGCATTTGTGTAGCATAAACACCATCAAACCGATGAGAGCTTTGGATTTTCCAATGTTTCTCTATGGCGCTGAAACCTAAAGATGTCAGAGTTCCGGTCTCAGCGCAACTGATACTCAACTGCTATTAGATCATGTGCGTTCGAGAGGAGGGGCTTACAGATAGGTCAATTGTGAGTTATAAAGTCAAATTCTCTCAATTCTGACTTTATAACTCGCATTTCTGACTTTATAACTCACAATTGCAACTTTAGGCTATATCACACAATTCTGAATTTATAACTTCAAAGTTCTCAGAAATGGACTTTATAACTCACAATTGCGAGTTTATATCTCACTGTTCTGAGAAAAAAAAGAGATGTAAACTCGCAATTGCGAGAAAAATATGTCGTAATTACTTTTTTAATTTTTTATTCTGTAGCGGAAAAAAGGTTCCATATTAGACTGGCTGCTTACAGTTTTTCTCAATCGATTTGGTACATTTATCCAAACTCAGGTAACAGCTCTCAAAACAGTTAACACAGCAAACTAAACACACATTTAATATCTGATAACACTTTATTTTAATGCTCCCCCAACAGAAATTCTACTGACTATAAAGGCTACTTTCACATTGCGAGCCTTAGTGCTCAATTCTGATTTATTGCTCAGATCCAATTTTTTTGTATAGCTGTTCACATTGTTGTTTTAAATTTGGTCAATATCAGTGTGAACAAATCATGGTCCTGGACTAACCATGTGCAAAAGAATGACTAAAAGACGTCATGCTGTAATACGTTTATTTATTGTGTGATCTGTCGCAGAACCCAGCGAATTTATATGCTGGCATTATTAAAAACAAAGATGAGGATGCGATAAAAGAGAGTTTTTAAACATTTACGATGTTTTGCTTGTTTATAGAGCTTTCACATGTAATACTTGTGAACTCTGACACATTAATGACTTCCTTTCGCAACTGTCTTGATAATGTTGGGTATGTGAAATCTTTGAAGTGACTCCCATGAGTGCAGAATTGTGGCGAATGTTGATCTTAGAGTGACATAAAAGTCAGACTGAGGTCGCATTGCAAAACATCAGACCTGTATGGATTTAGTACCACAAATGGAAGTGGCCCAAATCATAAAATACATTAGAAAATATCAGATTCTTTTTGGTTTGTACTGTTCACTCTGTCATGACCAAAACATATTTTGTCATATATGAGCAAAAAAATCTGATTTGGGCCACGTTTACCTGCAGTCTGAATGTAGCCTAAGTAACTTTGCAGCTACATGTCAAGTTATTCTACTAACCCAAACTCTAACAAGTTCCCCTTCATGGGAACTCGAGCTGCGTCACCACTTTGGGAACGCCCCTGCATGATTGTGTCGTGAAGCACGTATGTCATCAGTCCAATAGAGAGACGGAACGTCATAGACGGGTGACGTCATCAACCAGAAAAGTATAAAGCATCCCCGGAAACACACGCCCACAGCTTTTGTTGTCTTCAGCAAGCGCTCTGTGTCTTTGTCTAATATTGTCAGCTCTGTGTTTGTGTCTGAGTTCAGACTGTCTTGTTTTTCAAAAAATTACACACACACTGACTTTGCAAGAGAGAATATGGAGAGTGAACAGCAGTTCGTTAGATGTGTTCCTCCCTGCTCACGTTACATCACGAGCGGGGATACACATCTAATGTGTTGTTTGCTTGGGTGAGCAGCACGCGCAGTCGGCACTCGAGGGTACCGGCTGCGAGCATTGTGAGGCTTTGCCTTTGCGTGTGCTGCGATCCCGCCGGGCGCTCTTTGAGAAGGGCGTCCTGGTTCGCGCTCCCCGCGGCTCGGGCCCCTCTGTTACTGAGGCACAGCGTCTGTAACCTTAGTTCCCTGAGTATGGAACGAGACGCTGCGTCACCCTGCCATACTCCCTGCATGCCCGCGAGCGCCTTGCTTCATCCTTTTTACAGAAGCTGTGGGCGTATGTTTCCGGGGATGCTTTATACTTTCCGGTCGATGACGTCACCCGTCTATGACGTTCCGTCTCTCTATTGGACTAATGACATACGTGCTTCACGACACAATAACGCAGGGGCGTTCCCAAAGCGGTGACGCAGCGTCTCGTTCCCTACTCAGGGAACTAAGGTTACAGACGTAACCGAGACGTTACTTATTGTTAGTTAGCAATTTACTCATAGTTAGTAGAATGTCTATAGTGGACTATCAAAATAAAGAGAAAATACATGCATTCATAATGTTACAAAAGATATCTGTTTCAAATAAACGCTGTTCTCTTGAATATTCTATTTATCAAATAATCCTGAAAAGATTTTTCCATGGCTTCCACAAAAACATTATCAGCACAATTATTTTCAATATTAATGCAAAATAATGATAACTTTTTTAATGTAATAAATAGCATTATATTATATTATCAGCATAACAGCAATGAGAAAAAAGTTATGGGAAAAAGGGATATGTGTAAAATGGAATTGTATTTATTATTTTTTGAATAGGTAAATCTCTAGACTGTGAGGGCACCCTTGCTTCAGTGGAGATCCCAGAGAAGCATCACAGTTATGGACGGAATGAAGGAGCATGGATGAAAGACCCAGTAGCCAAAGACAACAAGATCTATGTTACAAACTACTACTACGGCAATAACCTGGTGGAGTTCCGCAACCTGGAGAACTTCAAACAAGGTAAAAACAATAAAACAAAGAGGGGTGAATACAACCTTTTGCGTGGTAGTACAGGGCAGTAGTTCTTGTTTACTAATTATGTGCAATGAAAGAGCACTGTTCCATATTTAAACATAGCAAGGCCCACAGCATTTTTGAGAGCCAATTCAGGTGCCAGTATTGCAGTGTTGGGACCCCTCAAAATCTGACCTGCAACATGGAGAATTGCACTGAGAAAATGGCATTCAGCACAAATTCTAGTACTGATTTGAGTAATCTCTTAGGAATTGGGGGTTAAAACAATGCAGACAGAAAATTCCCTCATTATGGTTTGAGTTAAAGGGTTAGTTCACCCAAAAATGAAAATTCTGTCATGAATTACTCTCCCCTCATGTCGTTCCCAACCCGTAAGACCTTCGTTCATCTTCAGAACACAAATGAAGATATTTTGGATGAAATCTGAGAGCTTTCTGAGCCCTCCATAGACTTAGACATTTTCAAGGTCCAGAAAGGTAGTAAAGACATCGTTAAAATAGTCGATGTGTCTACAGTGGTTCAACCTTAATTTTATAAAGTGTTGAGAAGACTTTTTGTGCGCAAAAAACAAACCAAAATAACGACTTTATTCAACAATTTCTTCATGTCTGTGTCAGTCTCCTAGCCTGGTCCTACCAGACTCTCGTACATTTAATTTGTACAGAGAGTCTGGCTACTCTCCATTGACAAGCGTTTACTTCCTTGAAGGCGGGTACTCTGTTGAAGTTTAAAACTATTGGATCTGCCATACCTAATCGCTAACGTTTGGTCGTGACGTATGTAATCTCAAACTAGCACCAGAGCCGGCCCAAGGCATAAGCGAACTAAGCGGCTGCTTAGGGCCCCCTTGGCCACCAGAGGGCCCCCAAGAGCACAATAAATTACTCTCCGGTAAAGTTATTTCATGATGATTGAAATCGCGAAATGGCCTTAAACAATTATTGCAATAAATTGCAAAAAGTTTTCTAATATATGCACGGATTGATTCGGCGCCATCGGCTGGACACTATTCGCTTGTTAGTCAGGATTCATCAAGTCCAAAGAGCGGAAAAATCCCGGCAACCTTTTTATGAATGGATGGATTTGAGAATGCGCTATATGGTTTAGTGCGAATATATTGTCTGACGTGCTGCATGTTTTGGACAGAGTAGACAGCATAGCTTTTAGTTTCTCCCTTGAAATTATAAGTTGTGTAGCCTACATTTTGGAAGTTTTTATTTAGAAAATAAAAAGGTTCTTTCTACACAGTCGAATGGAATACAAAAAAATAACATTTTGTTTCCGCCAAAATGAAAGCTCTGTTTAATGTTTGAAAGAAATCAACATTTCTTGTTTTTAAAATAAGTCTCTTCTTCTCACCAAGGCTGCATTTATTTGATTAAAAATACAGTAAAAACAGAAATATTGTAAAATAATATGATGTAAAAACAGCTGTTTTCTATGTGAATATATAGTAAAGTGTAATTTATTCCTGCATGTGATCAAAGCTGAATTTATCATCATTACTCCTGTCTTCAGTGTCATATGACCCTTCACTAATCATTCTTATATGATGATTTGATGCTCAACAAACATCTATGATTATCAGTGTTGAACAAATTTTTTTGAAAGCTTTCTATTTCAGAGAAATGTTGTTATTTTGAACCTTCTATTCATCAAAGAATCCTGGGGAAAAGTGAGCATATTCAGCATAAGAGACTACTTTAAAAAAGTACATATCCCAGTGTGAACTATATTGTAAGACTTACTGTAAGACTTTGAATATTAACGCCTGATCACTCTTGTGGGTTTGCTACTGTTACAATTAAAAACCTTATAAGGATAAAAACATGACAGGCAGATATGATGTAACCAACACAACTACAACGAATACAATTTATACTGGGTTTGCAAATTATCAAGAATTGACAATAGTCAATCGTATTGGTGCCACAGAGGGGGCCCCAAATAAAATTCTGCTTAGGGCCCCATAAGGGCTTGGGCCGGCCCTGACTAGCACACAACATCAATGTCATTGTTCTCAGCCACTCTCTCTGTTCGCTGATTGGACCGGTTAGAATTTGATCGGAGAAAACCAGAGAATATCCACAAGTTTCCTATGCCCCATGAAGCCATTTCCATCGTAGTTTATGCACACGTTTTCGTATCGGATAGAAATTTTAATTTTTTAATGCGCATTTAAAGAATTTGCATCTTGGCGTTTCCATTCAGCATTTTTTGATGCGATATCCCAAAATGCGCATAAAAATAGGTGGATGGAAACATACCTTATTGACTTTCAACAGTTGATAGTCATTCAGGCTATCCAAATTTAGATTAGATTAGATTAGATTCAACTTTATTGTCTTTACACAAGTACAGGTACAACGGCATGCAGTTTAGGTCTAACCAGAAGTGCAATAGCAGCAAGTGCAGGATATACAATGGTTGCATAAGTGCAGGATATACAATGGTTGAATAAGTGCAGGACATGGATATGTACTGAATATATATATATATATCCGCAACAGAGCAGCTCCCATACCATACTGCGACACAGTTGGTCAGGATGCTTTCTATTGCGCAGCGATAGAAGTTCACCAGGATAGCCGAGGAGAGCTGGTTCTTCCTCAGTGTCCTCAGGAAGAAAAGGAGCTGGTGAGCCTTCTTGACCAGGCTGGAGGTGTTGGTTGTCCACGACATGAGATTCGAGATGTGGATCCCCAGGAACTTGAAACTGGAGACACGCTCAACAGCCATTCCATTGATGTGGATGGTGTCGTGTTTGCTAACGATGTGAGAACACAACCTCAATGAACTTTCAAAAGGGTGAAACAACAGTACCTTTACCCTCCGCGGTAGTTGGTTGGAAGGATGACGTGAAGAAGTGGCCTCGTATCTCGTACGGTAGCATTTTTAGCTATTTTCTAGATTCTGTAGCCTGTGATGGTTAGGCGATGAGCAATTTGAAAAGCTCAGAGGCGTATCAGTATCTGTCGGAAACGATCTAAAAGTGAACATTGAGCCGAGCCTGAGCCTACACGCATCCCATCACAAGGCATGGGTGCTAGCATCAGTGACAGGTGAAGTACAGATAGTGGGTTGTTCATGTATTAGGGCCAGGACGCTGTTGTAGTCATGCAGCAGCTTTTGTGGAAGGTCAGTAAAGTAAGGACAATTAAGGGCACGGAAATTGTATTGTTTATTGTATTGTGATATTATTAATTAACCAATCAATGTACTAAACTGAAATGTTTATTGTGTGTCATTCATGTTGCAAATGTTGCTTCACAGTAACCTTCACTTAACCCTTGTGGCACCATCTGATAAAAAAAAAATTGTAAAAATTATCATTTTGAAACCTTGCTGAAACAATGATCCGAAAAACACTTAGCCTCTTCAATAACTAGCACACAAAATACCACTGGTATACTACTTCCGCCGCCTCACCAGAAGTTGTACCCCAGTTCTTTTTTAAAGTAGCGCCCCCCAGAAACAGTTGGATACCGCAATCCCATACGAAGTGCTAAAGGAAAATGAAAATTGAGCAGAAGTATGTAGGAGAGCAGAGCCAGGCTATCAGTCTCCAACACTGTTGACGTAATAAATACAGTACAGTGCTTCCGAGTTATGTCAGAGCTACATCAGCACACTGGCTCACCATTGGCCAATGCTGTTCACGTGAGCACCACGACACATCCGTGTGATGCTGACGCAAGGGCTGACCAATGTAAACTGCGTAGGAGACTGATACCGTCATGAAGATATTGTTGAATAAAGTCGTTATTTTTGTTAGTTTTTTGCGCACAAAAAGTATTCTCGTCGCTTCATGAAATCAAGGTTGAACCACTGTAGACACATGGACTATTTTAATGATATCTTTACTACCTTTCTGGACCTTGAAAGTGTTAATTAAATTGCTGTTTATGGAGAGGTCAGAGAGCTTTCGGATGTCATCAAAAATATCTTCATTTGTGTTCCAGTCTTACAGGTTGGGAACGACATGAGGGTGAGTAATTAATGACATATTTCTTTATTTTTGGGTGAACTAACCCTTTAAATGCTATTGAGAATAGGTATGAGAATATCCATGATGGCCTGTATTGCGTAACTAATTACAAATTGTGTAACATTTTTTATCATAATCATGATTTCTTCTTTACTGATAGGTCGCTGGAGTAACCTCTACAAGCTTCCCTACAACTGGATAGGAACTGGTCATGTTGTCTACAACGGTGCCTTCTATTATAACAGAGCCTTCACCAAAAATATCATCAAATATGACTTGCGCATGCGCTACGTGGCAGCTTGGACTCAGCTTCATGATGCGGTCTACGAAGACACCACACCCTGGAAATGGCGAGGCCATTCAGACATCGATTTTGCCGTAGACGAGAGCGGCCTCTGGGTGATCTACCCAGCGCTGGATTACGACTACTCGCAACATGAAGTCATCGTCATCAGCAAGCTGGACCCAAGCGACCTCTCCATGAAGAAGGAGACAACATGGAGGACTGGGCTGAAGCGCAACTCGTACGGAAACTGTTTCATCGTGTGTGGCGTGCTGTACGCCATTGACGTCTACAACCAGAGAGAGGGCGAGGTTTTGTACGCCTACGATACGCACACAAACACGGAGGCCGCTCCACGTTTGCCGTTCACAAATCAGTACGCCTTTGTGACTCAAGTGGACTACAATCCCAAAGATAAGGTGCTGTATGCATGGGACAATGGCCATCAGCTGACCTACAATATTCACTTTGTTGGCCAATGAAGCTCTGGGTCTGGGCGTCTTCTTAATTGGGCCTGGTGAATAAGGAAATACACCATTTATAGGAGCACATTGTTTTCTTTATTGGTATGATTGAGATGAGGTGTTAAACAACAGTCAACATTATTTGGGAATATATTTTCACCCTCAACTAAAGAGCTTGCATTTTGTCTCATTTTTATGTAGTTCATTATCAGTCCCCAAACCTTTACCACTGTAAATAGGGGCGCAGTTAAGGATACTGAACACATATAGCCTGAATGGTTTTACACAGCTTTATGCCACAAAATTGTTTACAAGATTCACAAAATGTGTTATAATATCATTTAACAGCAACATAATATAGTTTTCGGAGGATGGGATGTTAAATGTCATGTAAATTTAATTATTTTAGCTATTCATTTTGTAAAATATTAAATTCTCATTGTAAATATTTTCAAGGAAAAGTTGTAGTACAGTATACCTATTATAAAGCTCAGATGTATCATCCCCAGATATTTAAGATTGTAGTCACTCAACATATGTGGTTACTTAGGATTACTCCTGGATGAGTTGCATTTACAGTATGTGTAAAATTTCACATTTTGTATAAAATAGTTCAAATAAACTTTCTAAAATCAGTTGCCATGTTTGTATTTGATAACACACACTGTAATGTTTTGTATTTCACTATAAGGTGTATGATACAGTATGCAACCATACATGATTCAGATACAATAAATCAATGTCACCTGACATACAACTCACAATCTCCAGATGTCTGACATTTTTAAAATGTTGCAATATATGATTGAAGACACGTTTTACAGACTTTAGGTCAGAGTGTACAGTAAGATTTAGATTTATTGATATTTTATTTTTATTCTTCTTAGCCTTGTGAAAAAGCAGTACACTTTAATAGTATTTATTATGGAAATAATATACTTTAAAATAATCTGCAAACTGAATGTAATGTTTTTTGACACTTGATTGCATGTTAACAGCAAATAAATAAAAATGTGTAATAAAAAGCACAAAAAAAAGGTCACAACAAATGTTTAAGTAATCCATAAAGTTTTAAGAAAATAAATATTATTTTAAAAAGATGTATCCAAAAATACTGTGTTGATCCAGAATTTAATTAATACGGGTCAATGTGACCCCCTTTATGTGTTCTTGGTGTAGTGATACAAAAAAAAATTCATCCTACGACTAAGAAATATGAAAATTGCATTGATGAGGGTCAGAAACAAGCTTTATTGAAGAATTCATGGAATATCAAATAAATAAATGTTTTCATTGATAAAATATTTTTAAAAATCACAGCATGCCAGGTCAATTTGACCCCCTTTATGCATTCTACGGTTAAAGGATTAGTTCACTTTTAAATAAACGTTTGCAGATAATTTACTCGCCCCCATGTCATCCAAGATGTCCATGTCTTTCTTTCTTCAGTCGAAAATAAATTAAGGTTTTTGATGAAAACATTCCAGGATTTTTTTTCCATATAATGGACTTCAATGGGTCCCAAACGGTTCAAGGTCCAAATGACAGTTTCGGTGCTGCATCAAAGGGCTTTAAACGATACCAGACAATGAATAAGAGTCTTATCTAGCGAAACGATCGGTCATTTAAAAAAAAAAAAATACATTTACGTTTTATAAGCACAAATGCTCGCCTTGCTCTGTTCTGTGATGCACAGTCGTGACGTCACGTAATACACAATTACAGATGGCATCTCCAGTAAATTTTGGGCAAACTAAAAAGCTGTTGCTCAGTAACAGTGGAAATCCATTTTGTTCGGTAATGCAGCGAGATGGAAGATGGAGAGTCTCACCAGCTGACTCAATGACTGATTCTAATGGCGGGATTGATTCCGGTTCATCAAGTTAGGGCAGGGTGAAAAACTCCATCTCATCTTCTCCTCAAAGTTCAAAATTGTCCGACACCGTTGTTCCCTTTCGTTCAGTCACTACGACGTAATGTTAGTGACTAACAAATGGGGGTTTCGCTTAGAAGCCAATTACCTTCGAGGAGTCTAACAACGCCCAATGGCAGTGCCAATGCCATGGGCATGCGGGATTTGCATGCATAACTCCGCCCCACCGTGTGGGTATATAAGGAAGTACGCTGGCAACATCGCATTATGTTTCTGCTTTGGAGCCAAGAGCATCTCTTCACTCCTACAAGCCTGAATTCTGAAGTCTTCTCTTCAGTCTTCGAGACGAGCGGTTCTCCAGGGTGTTGGTGTGACGGCGCGTTCCAGCGATCTCACATTGCCTGCCTGCTGATCTGTGCAGTGATCTGCAACAGCTGTGTGTGTTTTCCCTGGGTGCTTCGGCACTCTGCAGAGCTTTCCTCTTTCCTTTTTCAAGACGGTTCGCCCGTGCACTTCCGGGTGCGATCGATCTCAGTTGCTGTCTATGGGCACATTCACTGCTCGACGTGTTTGGGCTTCAGCACGTTCGGGCAGTGTTTGTGGATGTGTCATGTTCCCACTGCGGTAACGTGACCATCGCGATGTCGCGGTCGAGACCCCTCTGCCACACCCCAGTCTACCGTCTCCGAGAGAGGTGGTACTTTGGCTGGTGGCCAGGGTGACCTAAGGGCGGTGCCGTGGTATTAAGAACCCCGACGATCATTCCTCGGGCCACGCCCCCTCCGGGCGGTGAAGGTGGCCACACGCTCCTTGGGTCAGGCGATGTCCACAGGTGTGGTCCGGGAGAAAACACCTGGCCTTACCTGGTGATGTGGGGGAGGTTAAGCGAGCCCGCCTCCTCAACTCGCCCATATCCCAGGCTGGCCTCTTTGGCGGCCCAGCTGAGACCTGCGCCCAACGGTTCTTGCCCATAAGCAGACTGAGGCTGTAACACGTACTGCCCCGGCGGCCAGCTGCGGCACCCAGCCAAGGGCGCCCTCCCCCTTCCCACCCGGCCCCAGCAGCAGCCTTCACCTGGGCCGCGCAGTGGAGGTGGTTGCAGGATGATGCCCAGTCCGCTCCACAGCCTGACTAAACGCCAGGCTGAAGGTGGACAACTCAGAGATGGGTTCCAGTTCTTTCCAGGGGATGGTAGCAAGGCCTCTCCTTCCCCCGGTGGAGAATCCTTCCGCTGCTGGTCCCCGGGCTAGCGGAGCTTGGAAAGAACTCGTGTCCCCATCTCTGAGGACCCAGAGACCGGTGGTGGCAGTGTGCGCCGCCCCCGGGCCGCGCCGCTCTCGTCCCTCTCTCTCGCCAGCCTCCTCTCAGAGCAGACCCCAGTGAAACGTGCGTCCTTCCCTGGTCTCCTCTGTCAGGACGCAGCTGCTGACTGGGCCCCCAATGGGACGCTTTGCCTCCCACGTCTGGGCCAGTCACGCTGCCTCGGACAGTTTCCGGGACCGTCTGCTGGGTCGCGAAGACCATCAGGCTCGGCTACGCAATTCAGTTTGCGCAGGCTCCTCCCCGCTTCCGGGGAGTCCGCTCTCCATGGTGGGGCCCAATACCCCAGTCATGCGTGCAGAGGTTTCCACCCTACTGGCGAAGGGTGCGATCGAGCCTGTCCCTTCAGCCGAAATGAAGTCCGGCTTCCTCAGCCCTTAGTTCATTGTACCCTAGAAAACCGGTGGGTTATGGCCAATCCTGGATCTGCCCATCTTGAACCGATCCCTTCACAGGCTTCCGTTCAAGATGTTGGCGGCGAACGCCTTCTCGAATGGGTTTGTCCAATTGATTGGTTGGCAGCGGTCGCCCTGAAGGACGCCTACTTCTATGTGTCCATCCTACCTCGACACAGACCAATCCTACGGTTTGCTTTTGAGGGGCGGGAATATCAATATGCGGTCCTCCCATTCGGGCTAGCTCTGTCCCCTCGCGTCTTCACGAAGATTGTTGAGGCAGCCCTTGCGCCACTCAGGCAGCACGGGGTTCGCATCCTGAACTACTTCGACGACTGGCTCATAATGAGTCACTCTCGAGCGCAGGTTTGCGAACACAGAGACCTAGGGCTCCAGCACTTAGCCCGTCTGGGCCTTCGGGTCAACTGGGAGAAGAGCAAACTTTGCCCCGTGCAGAGGATCTCTTTTTTCGGTATGGATATCGACTCGGTCGCCATGTGCACGCAGCTTACGAGCTCGCGTGCGCAGTCTCTGCTGACTTGCCTCCGACAAATCGAGAGCAAGAGCGCGGTTCCACTGAAACTATTTCAGAAGCTCCTGGGGCATATGACATCTGCAACCGCGGTGACGCCGCTCGGATTGCTTCATATGAGACTGCTTCAGCATTGGCTTCGCGATCGAGTCCCGAGATGGGCATGGCGGTCTGCGCTGCCCGTGGAGGGGGCAGACCCAGCCTTGGCATTGCTCTGTCCAGTACGCGCTCTCCACGCTTACGTAGACAGGACGCAGTTTTCAGGACCTCAGACCAGCTCTTTGTCTGTTATGGTGGAGAGCGGAAGGGAAGAGCTCTCTCAAAGCAGAGGTTGTCTCACTGGATAGTGGACACCATTGTTTTGGCTTACCAGCAACAAGGTCGACCATGTCCCCTTGGGGTCAGGGCCCACTCCATTAGGAGTGTGGCCTCCTCTTGGGCTTTAGCGCATGGCGCCTCGCTAACAGACATCTGCAGAGCTACAGGCTGGGCGACACCTAACACATTCGCCATATTCTACAATCTCCGAGTGGAGCCAATGTCCGACTATGTACTCGCATCTACTAGTGGCCAGTAATGGACCAGGCTCAGTTGTCTTCGCTTGCTCGCCATTCCACTCCACGGACTGGATACGTGCGATATTCTCCTCAGGTGAGCTTTCCGAAAGCCCTGAGTTCCTCCAGCACTGTCGACGCCGACATCAGTAAGTCTGCCCTTTCGAGCCCAGATCCTCATGTCTGGCCAGGTGTCCCGTGTGCATGGTTCCCGTCCGGCGACCCCCACACATGTATTTCCACCGTAGGCCTCCTCAGTAAACAGGTGTCTTTCCCTCGGCAAGTCCCTGCCATCCCTGGGGTTAAAAATCCACCTTCGGCTGGTACCCCAGAGTTCTCCATATGCAGCCCTCAGCGGGTCTTATGTGTACTCTCTAAGTCCTCCCTACGGGTAGGCATTTTGGCATATCTCCACTGGAATATGCTTCCCAGTGTACCTTGGTATTCCTGTGATAAGTGGGAGTCCTTCGTCCGTACTATTCTTACGACAGGGTACTCACACTTACGCAGGGCACTGGAAGACAGGAGTTCAGTCTTGGCTCCGCAGCAGATAACATAATGCGATGTTGCCAGCGTACTTCCTTATATACCCACACGGTGGGGCGGAGTTATGCATGCAAATCCCGCATGCCCATGGCATTGGCACTGCCATTGGGCGTTGTTAGACTCCTCGAAGGTAATTGTCTTCTAAGCGAAACCCCCATTCGTTAGTCACTAACGTTACGTCTCCGTTCCCTCCTCAGGGAACGAGGGTTACATACGTAACCAAGACGTTTTACCTTTTAACTCCCTTTTTTTGTAAACGGCGTTTGACTCAGTATGTGGACTTTAAACTTGTAAACACTGACTCGGTACTTCCACCTACGTCAAGTGTGACCTTTTCAACATAATTGCGTATTACATGACGTCATGAACGCGCATCACAGAACAGAGCAAGGCGAGCATTTGTGCTTATAAAACTTAATTTTTTTTATTTATTTTGTAAATGACCGATCGTTTCGCTAGATAAGACCCTTATTCATAGTCTGTTATCGTTTAAAGCCCTTTGAAGCTGCACTGAAACTGTCATTTGGACCTTGAAGGCCCCGATATAGCCTACGTTAAGGGAAATGGAAGAGTGAACTGATGTGACGTCATTTCGAACAAAATCAGGCCAAAACAAAGTTTGTTTGAAGTTTGTTTTGGGAGTTCGAAACAGCTTGTCAAAGCAAACTTTCCGTTAAAAAGTTTTCTCCGGCTGACAAACACCTTTGTACTACCGTTGGTCTGTGGCGATTACATAATAGGTAGGTGTGCATGGAGGATCTGCCTTCTTTCACATGGAAATCTTTTATGGTTAATTTGGCCTGTTTACTCCGTGGAGGTCAGACGCGCATGAGTGAAAACACACTGGAGAGCTGCTTTATAGTAGAAAATGAATTTGCACTTCTGATGAAACGAGACACTGGCGTTTTCATGTTTAATACGGTAAAGCTGCTTGCTTTAAAGAAAATCTATTGTATAAAGTGCTATATAAATAAACATAGAAAATAAACTAGAGTGCCAAAATGCATAACTCATGCAAACATATCCATCAGCGTTTTTTTGGAATTGCACTCTCACGCTAATTTGCCCTGTTTAGTAAATATGGCCCAAAAGTGTACTCTCTTCAAGTACAATTTAATTTCATATTATACTATTTGTACAGTTTTTTTTTAAAGAATATTCTTTTAAGATTTAAATTTCACTATACAAATGCACATTTAAGTGTTTTTTTTTCACTAGGGTGAATACCATGAGAAATGATAATTCTGTCATCATTTACTCACCTTCGTATATTGTTCCAAATGTTTCTAGCTCAATGAAAATCGATTAGGTCCAGTGTTGTTTTGGACCCCATTGACTTAAAAAAAACTCGGTAAAAACACACAGAACACCCTAGTAACCATATAGTAACACGCTCAAAACCATTAATAACACTTTATGGCTGTTTATGCGCAAATGGCATGCAGATTTCTTGTCTTCCAGGTCTGAGGTCACATTCATTCTGTCTGAGCAGGAAAGAGGAAACCCAGATATAAAACTCAGAAGTATTTTCATGAGGTCATTGTTGCATTTGGGAGGTCTGGGTGTGGTGATGATTGACTGACATGACAGGGTGTGTATGCTTTAGATGAACTCAGGAGAGGTATAGTATATAGTTGGAAGAACAGGGCGGCGGTTCGCCTTTAATGTGCAGAGGGTTCACATCTGAATTAACCCACAAGACACTTCCTCGTGAGCCAAAGTCTTGCACAGCAGAATTTCAAGCCAACATCAGTACTCCATCAATGATGCACAAATAAACCGCATTTATCTGTGAGACTGCTCAGCAGGATAAGAATTTGTTTTATATGAAAGCCACACTTGGATACTTGCATCTCTTTGTTAATATGGGCATCAATACATCCAAGACCACTAGAAACCCTAATAAAAGCTGCAGGTTGTCATATTTTCTGCAGGATGTCATTAATATGATTAAACTGAGAAGACAAATGAGCCGTGGCGGGTTAGTGTTGTGCAGCTCCAGTGTCCCAGACCCCCTGAAGGTCCTCTTGGCTTGCCTACAAGTCGCTTTGTGTAGAGTCTTCTCACCCTTTCCAATACACACCCTAATCCAAATCACTGTGCTGGGACGTCGAGTCATCTATTCCTTTAAACAAAAACATTAAATAAACAGATTTGGAAGCCACTGAACACTTAGTCCCAGAGGTGCAAGAACTAAATGTCAAGTTAAACTATACATTCTTGAATTTTGTACATCTCAAAAAGGGGATTTCCATTCCTGCCCAGCAGAGGCTTTGACCTTCACTGTACTGGCATAACTGGATTTTGTTGCATTTATTGAGGTTGTTTTCCACAGCAGTCCTTAATTCAGTTCTCTCAGAATGCAGTCAAGGCGCACAAAACAAAATCTGAAGGCGGACCGCAAGAGGATTGAAATTCATTATGACAATAAAACTGAGAGAAGCCCCCAGAAGTCCTTCACTTACGCAAGACACTGAGCAAATAAGCGTTGATTTATCAATTGCGTTTGCAAATGTCTGGTTTCGACTCAAATCATATTTCATGCATTACATTACTGAGAACTTGTTTAAAACAGCGACTTGATTCCTCTATGGAAACCCATCAAAACAAGAAAATGTGTGAAGTTTGCTACACGCTATATAGTTAATTAAAAGCCGTGTTGGGGAGCAACTGAATCTTAACTACATTTCTCAGAAGCTTATTTCTCAGGGCTGGTGATCAGAAAACTTTCGCCCAACATTCCTCTATGTAGATTTTTAAAAACATACAAATCATTCTAGAGAATTGATTCGGCCTAAATTAATTATTTCTCTCATATGTAGCGTTTGAAATCCAAATCCTATGAATCGATTCATCCTGAACTATTCTTTCTCTCATGCGTTGCATTGAAAAGTCTGAATCATTCTTGTGAGTTGATTCATTCTAAATGATTTCTATAATCTTATCTAATCTCTAATCTTATATGTAGTGTTGGGAAAACTGAATCATTCTAGTGAATCGATTAATCCTAAACTATTCTTTTTCTGGCATTTGTGCCATTATTTGTGCCATAAATCAGAATTATTCTAGCAAGTTTTTTTTTTTTTTTTGTCTCAGGGTTTCAGAAAATCATAATCATTCTTGTGAATCAGTTCATCCTAAACAATCCTCTCTCTAGGCTGTATACAAAATCACATACTTCACTACTATGCAGTATGCCAAAAAAAACACAAAAAAAACAGTATGTGACAAGAATAGTATGTCCGAATTCACAGTACTCATAAAAGAGTATGCAAAAAGTACCCATGTGACTTACTACTTCCAGTGAGATTTTGATTTGTGCATTCAATGAACACTCTACTGTCCCATGAAGCCACGGGAATGGATTTGTGAATGGCAGTGAAGTGATGCAACTGACATTGGTAAGTCATATGACAGTGACAACATGGCGAATGTAGAATGTCCAGATACTATATAGATTTTTTTTTTTTTTTCGTTTTTAAATCATGAAATCAACAATGTCACTAAAGGAAATCAACAATGTCACTAAAGAAGTGTGTTTTTGGTTGTGAGGGAAAGGTAACCTTGTTCAGCTTCCCAAATAACCCAGCGTTAAGGAAACAGTGGATGCAGTTTGTTTTTCTGTAGTTCTTCAAGTGTATTTGTTTGTTCCCAGTCATGAGTTGAAACCACAGGCGGTGAGTGAAACTGCATCAAATGTCTGTGTTTTGTTGGCAATCGGTGCGTAAGTGCATATAATGTAAATAACACGAACGTATAGTGAATCGAAAGTTATCCAGGGATAATGCCATGATGTTTCATGTGTGTGTGTGTGTGTGTGTGTGTGTGGGTGCTCGTGACTCTTTAGCTCCACCCACTGCACGCCTGCACAAGCTCGGCTGTTTTTTCGGAAAGAGTCAGCGTATCTGTCTTTTATAAATATGACAAAACTAAAGACTCTTCAGAGATATGAAGGATGCAATACTACTCTATAGGTACTCAAGAGGGAGACTGGCAGAAACTGTGTGTGTTATGTACCCTTTAAAGTCTATACTGGAAAAAAAGGAGTCAATGAGGCTGGATTCTATCAGTAATAGATGGCAAGTATTTGATATAACAAGATGTGAGGGGTATGACCAACCCTAATCAGAAAAAAAGAAGTAGCCCTTGTGACACACACACACACACACACACACACACACACACACACACACACACACACACACACACACACACACACACACACACACACACACACACACACACACACACACACAGACAGAGTGAATGGGCACTGTAGGAAGCCATTGTAAAAAAACACAATGCAGTCTTTAGGACTGATGGAGTCAAATCTGCAGAATCTGAAGAATTCAGAGTTCCCACTCCTGATGGCTGTTTTGATACTGTTTTGTATGACACATCTTCTAGAACGCTTCAAATACTTCTGTCACATTCATACACCACTGCCTGAAATAAAAATCATGGCAGATAGCAGAAATATGTTCCTTACTCTAAGAAATATGACTGACCCAAGTCATGCAGTTTGCGAGATGGTGGTCCAGTGGGTTAAACCATGGAACAGATACACAGAAGGTTGCTGGTTCGATCCCAGCGGTCACCACCAGTGTGTCCTTGAGCAAGGCACTTTACTCCATGTTGCTCCAGGGGGATTGTCCCTGTACGGAGGGTACTGTAAGTCGCTTTGGATAAAATCGTCTGCCAAATGCATAAATGTAAATGTAAATGAAGAGATATCTATAGGCTCAGAAAATGTCTGGGAATCATAGTTTGATTATTTGAGTGGGCCTTTGTATAACACTTATCAACCACAGTGCTGAGACTTTCAGCTGCAACAGGAAGCTGAATGAATGCAGTTTGTCTTCATTTAGAGCAAATGTCATCCATGGGAAGAGAGTCTAGAGAGAGAATAATGACAGAAAAAGCTCAACATATTCAGCCTGTGATGTAAAGTACAGTGACAACGGCTAACATACTGCGTTCAAAGTCTCAAACTGCGAAGAAACAGAAATGACAAGAAAGGTTTGTATACAGGAAGCTAAGGACATATGTCTTAATATGTTGAACCACAAGAGGCACATTCGTCACAAAGCAGCATTACAGCACTCAATAAATCAGTGTTCAAAAGCAATAGGAAATACTTCCCAGGGTAAGAATGTGGCTATATGTATTTATACAGAGGTCAGACATTTCACACATTTTTAAACAAATATAGCATATATACATATATAATGTATACAATTAGGCTAGTTGCTTTTTTGACACACTTAAGTAGAAGAAGTGCATCTTTAAATGTAATTTCACAAGTTCTTCTTCTGAGCCAAAATGTAGACTGTATATTTCCTCCTAGAGCTTTAACTCTACAACCTCCAAACTCAGGTCACTGACTCAAGTTGCTATAGCTTTTCAAACTGCCCCAACTTATGGTTTTCCTAAAAATGAAGATTCAAAATCATAAAAGGCACATAGACTTACATTGTGGGTGTCAAAACTTTAATACAATAACTCTAATAAAGTATTTAAAGCAGCACTAGGTAACTTTTCAACCTTCATAATATATTTTCAAGACTCTTGTGATGATACATCGACTTACAATAGGTTGAATGGCACGTCTGCCATAGCCTGACGGGGTCTGTATCGTTTTTAATCATACTTTTAAACTTCGGGTTTCGGGTAGTAACCCGAGAAAAAAAAGAACTACAAAATTCGACTGCTTTACGGCATATACATCACTTCTACCATCACCCCCACTTCCTTAAAGGGTTCATTTTCATTTTTGGGTGAACTATGTCATTAATTACTCACCCTCATGTCGTTCGATACCCGTAAGACCTCCGTTCATCTTCGGAACACAAATGAAGATATTTTTGATGAAAGCTGATGGCTGAGAAAGGCCTCAGCAAGCCCTCCATAGGGATTCAGTACATTTACACTCACAAGACCCATAAAAGGCACTAAAAACGTCATTACAAAGTCCATCTCACTACAGTGGCTCTACAAAAATTTTACAAAGCGACGACAATAGTTTTTGTGCGCAAAAAAAAAAAAAAACGACTTTATTCAACACGAACTTTTGCCTCTGCCGTGAACTCATGAAGCACCATGACGCATGCGCGAGAATATTACGCAGATCCGGCGTTCGGACACATAACCCAGAAGCGAGGTGATGTTTTTACAAGCAGAGGAAGACGCGCTGTATCTAAGCTGTTGAATTCTACATTGATCGTGTTTTAGGTCTCGGCGTAGTACTCAAAATGGGACTAAAGTGTGCATTTAATGGATTCCCGAACGCCGGCACTACGTCATATTCTCACGCATGCGTCATGTCAACAAATGCACGTGCGATGTATCCCCTGATGCAGGATGACAGAGTTTACGACAGTAGTAGAGAACAACACTGTTTCCCAACTGTAGGGGGACCCCGAGAGCAAAACCTACCTAGTGCTGCTTTAAAGGGGTCATGAATTGAGAAATCAACTTTCCCTTGAGCTTTTGATATATAAAAGGTCATGGTGATATAAGAATATCCAGTTTCAGAGCTGAAAACTTCCTTGTTAGTCAAAGAAAAGCTTTTATTGACACCAGGCCCAGCAAACGATCTATCTCAGAATATGCCACACCTTGACGTCATCGTGTGGTGAAGCACCGCCTCAGCAGAAAAAGAACAACGCCTGATTCTGTAGCCCCGCCCACCTACTTGTGCCACTAACATGACATAGGCCTACATAGCGCTAAACCGGATCAAACTTCTAATCAATAAACATACCGCATGAGCTTCATTCGATTCCAATATTATGAATGCATGGATGAACTTTATTTTTAATGAATTTCCAGCTCACATGGGGAAGACATTGCGTGTTTGTTCCTTCATTTCACCACGTATTCATTTGTAAACAAGAGACTGGATTTGTAGACAGGATGAGATTACATTAATGAATGAAGCAACACACTAATGTGAGTAAAAATGTTTTTTATATGTGACAGTATTGCATTGTTACAGATCGTTTGATATCTATTGATTATGTGTACGTGTCTAACTGAACATACCTTAGCATGCTGTCAAAGGCTGAAGAATCCTTTATTTGTGGTGTTGTTGGTTCATTGCGATTTGAGATCAGACTCAGACATGTATGGGCCAGGGCTCGCAAAGCCTAACGTCCCGGGGCTATGTGTTTTTCAGACAGGCTACCAAAACGTAAGCCCGGCCTGCCGACAGGCTATCTTAAATAGTGAAATAACATTCCTTTCTTGATGTGCGTTGTTCACTCTCTTGACTTGATATTTGAGGGGTGCGCGGTATGTGTGTGTGTGTACGGTTTACGGTTATTTCCACCGATCGGGCGGGTCAAGTAATAAAAAAAAACATTCCAATCAATCACGGGTGGATGAGAGATAAATCATTGTGTTTGCTTGATAGATATTTTGCGAGTCCTGTGGGCGATTCATTCCGTTTGCCGTTTATCCAATCATAGCAGTGGGCGTTTACTTCCAAGTCTTCAGTGCGGCACGCCCATAAAAACCTTCTGGAGCATTCCAGGAGAGAGCCTCAAAAACAGGGTATAAAATATTTATTATGATGTTTTTTAATGTAAAAACCATGCAGACATCATAAGTTGACCTCAGACATAAAAAAAGCCATCCACTATCAGTGGCAAACCCTAGCAACTAGCTTAAAACATGCTACCAACATGCTAATTCATGCTAGCAACATTTTAGTTCATACTACCAACATGCTAGTTCATGCTATCAACATGAAAATTCAAGCTACCATAATGCAAATATTAACTTTCATGCTAACAAAATGCACGTTAACGTGCAATATGCTAAAATCTGCTAATTCATGCTAGCAAAGTGCTAAATCATCTTAGCAAAACATTAATTGTTGCTAGAAGTGTACTAAAAAATGCTAAATCATGCTAGCAACATGCTAAAACATGAACTTTACTCATCTATATTGTCATCATATTGTCTTTAAAATATGGTTAAAGTGTACTGCCAAATGTACTGACAAGCATTTATGGTAACTAAAATATACTTTAATGTCATTTATATTGCAATTTAGTATATTTAAAAAGTACTAACTTTAAATGACATACTTTACATGTGCTTTAGCAAGTACTTGTAATAAAGTAGGCTATACAATAAAATATTTTAAAACATAATTATTTAAAATGTACTTTAAAGTAAAACGTTTAATTTACATGATTACAAAAGTGCACTTTTTAAACGAGTCATGAAAGTGTACTCTCCTTAAGTGGCCTTTTCATTTAATTAATATTACATTATCTGCAAATACAGGGTTTTGTTATATATACTTTAAGATTTGAAGTAGGCCTACACTACATGTGCACATTCATTACAGTTAGCACACTTCTTTTTCACATGGGAAGTTGTCACAAATAAAGCTAATTGGTACTTTCCAAAGAAAAATTCCACATGTGCCATGTACTGTAAAGAGTAACAAATCTACAAACAAACGCAGAACAAATTACTTCCAGACACATACAGTGATGACACACAAGGAGAAACACAAAAGACAAAACACATAAAACTTAATGATGCAAAAACAGTTTTTATTGATTCAGCAGTGTGGGCAATGGCGCTTGAAAGACCAAAACTATGTAACAAAACGCGGCGACGGGGTTACCCAGCTGCTCTGTTTAACACAAAGGTGTGGCAAACAGCCAAGAAAAATACACACTTAGCACACACAAACACACGCTCAATCACCCATCCATCCACACAAACACATGCACACACGAAGCGTGCCGTCAAATGCCAGAATAATCAACTCTCGCATGCTGTCCAGACTGAGTTCAGCACCACTGAAGACAACGTAATGTTGCAAATAAACCTTGTGATTCAAGTCACTCAGCTGTGAAAGTATCGCTTACAACATGCAGCGACTGACTGGGGTCAGACAAGCACAATAAACAAGGTAAAGAGGTAATATTTTTCAGTCAATGTTTCAAAGTTGGCTGGTACAATAAGCAATGTCGATGAAACATGGATTAAAGGTGAAGTGTGTGATTTATGTATCAATAGTGTCGCCGAATTGAATACAATGTGAAAATAATGACTATTTTCAAACTTGTTTCCCTTCTGGCTGCGATTGGTCAGAAAATAGATAGCCCCATCCCAAAATAATACTATTGGTTGAGCTGTAGCTGAGTCTTGGGATCCTCAAACAATAAGATGTTTTGACAGCACAACAGAGACTAGATTCCTGGAAGCTATGACTAATATCAAAACTTATATTTGCTCTAAGGATAGGGAAAATGCATATGAAAATGCTGTTGTCAACAACAGCTGTTCCCAAGGGCACGTGCTCTGCCATAAAACAAAAATTGGTTGAAAGTTGGAATCATTCTTTTAATCTCTTGTGCACCACACATTTCTAATAAAAATCATTATTTTACTCATGTTGTAAAAGTGTATGTGTTTTTGGACATCTTTTTAAAAAGAAAAACAAAACACTGAATCTCTAGCAATAAATATTATGCAATAATAGAGTTGTATTGCACCCAATGCTGCTAAATTATTATTACATCTATTTTAGGTTTTTCACACATAAAAACTCACACATTCTATCACTAAAGACTAATTTCCTGTACACGGTCACAGTGCGTGTACAATATTTGACAAAAACACTAATCATTTGTTTCCTGCTCTGGCCCTGTTCCTGTCCAGACCCAACATGAGGAAACAACCCAGTAACCTGAACCCATAACATCTACTTACATTTATTATTCTAACTAATGCCTTTAAGAGTCAGTCAGAAAAAGCCCTGATGACATCACCCAATTCCCCCAGTGTGATGCTGATACAAGCCATAAAAGGCGGAGGCCTTACGTAAATGAAACCCTTCATCGTGTTTTTCAAATGACACACATGAGCAACTATTTTCTTACTTCAGCTTTTGTTTATTTTTATTTGTGTGATGTATCACTCAACTGAGCTGAGAGTTGAATTTTGTGGGTGTGCATTTTTATATTTAAACAGGCAAAACTAATTGTCACTTTTTGTTTTGCTCCAGTGAATACCTATTTCTTTAGGAAGGTTTATTATAAAAAGTTAATTTAACACATACAAAATTGTGAAAAGTACACTATTGTTCATACGGAGCCCCGCATATGACATGCAGGAGAAAAAAGTAGGTTTAATCGTCCGCTTTTGCTAAATCGTGCGCACAATTTCTAAACCGAGGGAACGAATAGGAACTATTTTGAGGGAACGAAATAGTAAATTGTCCGCACAATTTAGAAAAAAGAGGGAACAAAAAAGTTAATTGTCCGCACAATTTAGCAAATCAAGGGAACAAAATGATAAATTGTCCGCACAATTTAGCAAATCGAGGAAACGACATGGTAAAGCATCTGCACGATTTAGCAAATCAAGGGATCAAAATAGCAAATCATCTGCACAATTTTGCAAATCAAGGGAACAAAATGGTAAATTGTCCAAACGATTTAACAAATCAAGGGAACGAAATAGTAAATCGTCTGCATGAATTAACAATTCGAGGGAACGAAATCGTAAATCTTCTGCACGAATTAGCAAATCGAGGGAACAAAATAGTAAATCGTCCACACGAATTAGCAAATTGAGGAAATTAAATAGTAAATCATCCTCATGATTTAGCAAATCAAGGGAACGAAATAGTAAATTGTCCGCACAATTTAGCAAATCGAGGGAATGAAATAGTAAATCGTCTGCACAAATTAGCAAATCGAGGGAACAAAATAGTAAATCGTCCACACGAATTAGCAAATTGAAGGAATTAAATAGTAAATAGTCCGCATGATTTAGCAAATTGAGGTAATGAAATAGTAAATCTTCTGCACGTATGAGCAAATTGATCGAATGAAATAGTAAATCGTCCACACGATTTAGCAAATCAAGGGAATGAAATAGTTAATCGTCCACACAATTTAGCAAATCGAGAGAATTAAATGGTAAATTGTCCGCACGATTTAGCAGTCGAGGGAATTAAATTGTCTGCATGAATTAGCAATTCAAGGGAGCGAAATGGTATATCGTCTGCATAAATTAGCAAATCGAAGGAAAAAAATAGTAAATCATCCACACAAATTAGCAAATCGAGGGAATGAAATAGTAAATCGTCCACACGAATTAGCAAATCGAGGGAATGAAATAGTAAATCGTCCACACAAATTAGCAAATCGATGTAATGAAATAGTAAATCGTCCACACGAATTAGCAAATCGAAGGAATGAAATAGTAAATCGTCCGCACAATTTAGCAAATCGAGGGAATGAAATGGTAAATTATCCACATGATTTAGCAAATCGAGGGAATTCAATTTTCTGCATGAATTAGCAATTCGAGGGAACGAAATGGTAAATCGTCTGCCCAAATTAGCAAATCGAGGGAACAAAATAGTAAATCGTCCACACGAATTAGCAAATTGAAGGAATGAAATAGTAAATAGTCCGCATGATTTAGCAAATCAAGGGAACGAAATAGTAAATTGTCTGCACAATTTAGCAAATTGAGGTAATGAAATAGTAAATCTTCTGCACGAATGAGCAAATTGATCGAATGAAATAGTAAATCATCCACACGATTTAGCAAATCAAGGGAATAAAATAGTTAATCGTCCGCACAATTTAGCAAATCGAGAGAATTAAATGGTAAATTGTCCGCACGATTTAGCAGTCGAGGGAATTAAATTGTCTGCATGAATTAGCAATTCGAGGGAGTGAAATGGTAAATTGTCTGCATAAATTAGCAAATCGAAGGAAAAAAATAGTAAATCATCCACACGAATTAGCAAATCGAGGGAATGAAATAGTAAATCGTCCACACGAATTAGCAAATCGATGTAATGAAATAGTAAATTGTCCACACAAATTAGCAAATCGAGGGAATGAAATAGTAAATCGTCTGCACGAATTAGCAAATCAAGGGAACGAAATAGTAAATCGTCTGCACGAATGAGCAAATCATGGGAATGAAATAATAAATCGTCTGCACAATTTACCAAATCGAGGGAATGAAATAGTAAATTGTCCGCACGAATGAGCAAATTGAGGGAATGAAATGGTAAATCGTCCGCACAATTTAGCAAATCGAGGGAATGAAATAGTAAATCGTCCGCACAATTTAGCAAATCGAGGGAACAAAATTGTCTGCACGAATTTGCAATTCGAGGGAACGTAAATCGTCTGCACGAATTAGCAATTCGAGGGAACGAAATAGTAAATCGTCTGCACGAATTAGCAAATCGAGGGAATGAAATAGTAAATTGTCTCCACGAATTAGCAAATCAAGGGAACAAAATAGTAAATCGTCCGCACGAATGAGCAAATCGAGGGAATTAAATAGTAAATCGTCTACATGATTTAGCAAATCGAGGGAATTAAATAGTAAATTGTCTGCACAATTGAGCAAATCGAGGGAATGAAATAGTAAATCGTCCGCACGAATTAGCAAATCGTGGGAATGAAATAGTAAATCGTCCACGCGATTTAGCAAATCGAGGGAACAAAATAGTAAATTGTCCGCACAATTTAGCAAATCGAGGGAATGAAATAGTAAATTAAAAAGTGACCCCTAACTTTTAAATGTAATACGGGGCACAAAGTAACACAACTTTTTTTCTTGCATGTCATGTGTGGGGCTCCGTACATTTAAAAAGTTTGGGGTCACTTTTTAAATTACTTTTTGAAAGAAGTTTCCTATTTCTCACAATGGTTGCATTAGTAATACAGTAAAAACTGAAATATAGTGAAATAAAAACTACTGTATCAGGTGAGCTACAGAGCAAGTTTACTACATCAGAAAAGACACACGGAGCTCGTTATGTGATGCAAACATCAAAATGTATCAGTTTACAAATCAAGTTCTATGTATAAGTGTTTTGAGGTCATGTATTGTGCAAGGAGCCATGTGGAAATAAGTCTAATATAAGTTTAAGTCAGTCAGTTAAAAAAGTAACGTGAAATAATAAAAAATATTAAAAACAATCATTATAAATATATTTCACTTTTGATCAATTTAAAGTTACACTGTGTAACTTTTTTTGTATATTCTTAGCTAAAAACACTTAGTTCTTTCAAAAATATAAGTGCTCATTAATGTATATTTACTTATTTCAAGTTATAAAGTATTCTCGTAAGTTAATAATATGCCATTGAAAATACATACGGGTAAGGGGTTCGAATGGGGGTCGCCATGTTGCCCCTCCATCTTGAAAGTACATTATCCAAAGAGGGACATACCCGTAAATTCAAGCTTCGCCTTTCGCATTTTAACACTCGATGGCACCGTGTCTGGATTGAACTGGAAGCCATGTTAATCTTGGACTAAAACGGCCACCGTAGGAGTTAAAACGAAATCGGAATTGGGAGGAACAGAACCTAATATTTACTGGATGGTCATATACCTTTTCACCACTAGATGGGGGAAAATATCACACAGTGTAGCTTTAATGTGTCCTTGATGAAAAAAAAAAAAAAAAAATTACATTGTCTCCAAACATTTCAATGATATTCTAATGTACAAAAATATTAAAATTGTTTATTATTAATCCATAAATATAGAACTTTTAAAACACCTGACAATTTACCATTATATGGTTGACCCAATATATTCATAGTGTGGTTTTATTTAGTATAGTTACTGAGATTTTGTCCTTGTAACATCTTTGCGTGACAACTTGCACCATTCTCCCTTACATGTTTTACTCATATAAAATCTGATCTGCAGGACCAGCTCTGGTAAAATCAAATACACATTTAATTAATACATTAACCAACCCACCCTCCATAAACTGGGCCAAACACATGGTGTAATATTACATTTCTTTTTATGACATGCTGAGATTTGCTATGAGTGATATAAAAGGATTTAGTGCCTTATGGGGTTGGGGGTTGAGAGCAGATTCAGTCAGGCATCTGAAAAATTCTCTGTTTAATGTGAGAATGATAAATTAGCCACAGATGTTTGAGTGGAATATGGTGGGATGAGCGTTATACTCGCCTCAAGAGAACAGGTGATGCCATATGTTGTGAAATCAGATCGCCCTGCATCTCTGATGGTTGTGGGTCGTATTGTAACTGATTGTCATGCCTTGTTCTGCAACTGACTTTGAAGCCAATGATATTCAGATGCTGCGCCAATGCAAACAAGGGGTAAAAAGGAAGGTTTCCAAAAGTAAACTGTACTATCACCCGGAACTAAATCGGAGAATGTTGATGTATGAGCGTTGGTGTTTGGGGAGAGTGAATAAGGAAAGAATAGCTATCTATCATGCCAACACCCTGGTTAAAAGGATAGTTCACTTAAAAATCAATGCCACTAACTGATCCACATGTTCCAAATCTGTGTGACTTTCTTTTTTCTGGCGAGCACACAAGGAGAAAATTTGAAGACTGTCCTAGTCACTTTCCAATTGGTCTGAGATTTTAAGTTTCAAAAGCACCATAAGTCAGTAACCACCATAGACATTGAGGGGGACAAGCCCCCCCCCCCCCCCAATAATTACAAATGGCCAAATTGTCCCCCCCAATATTTGAAATTTGTCACTCCCCTGCACTCCCATTACACAGCGCTCTGTATGTTAGGATGACAAAAAGGTTTAAAAGTTGCAAAAGGTTTAAAAGTCTGCTCTGCCTCAGGTCTAATGGCGCTCATCAATGTCAAAATGATTGAGATGGCCAATCAAAATCAAAGTAGGCTGGGTTTACGTTCTCTTTTGGCTCATTCAGTCTTCACACAGACAAGCGCGTAATTCTATCGCTTAATGCCATTGCGGGGACTTTATTCTTTCCAGTGAAATCACAAAACAAAATGCACACAAACGTGTCCATGCTCTTAATATACAATCATTGAACATCTTTGATTTTAATGAAGAAATAAAACTATATGAGGGCGGATTAGAACCTATAACCTTCAACACAAAAATTCTACCACCAGACCACTAAGGAATTCAAATGTTGGCAGCAGATCTATTATATTTATTCACCAATGGGAAGAATCTCGAGACTAACAATATATTTGACGCAAATTAATGCAAATATTATTTGCAAATAGTCCCAAATCGATTATTTCCCAACTAGAATTAGACCTAGAATTTCGTTCACTGTTGTTCTGTTTCTTTATGCTTTATAAAAATAAATGGTCCCCCCTCAATGTTCAAGACATGGTTGTTCAATGCAAGTGTGAAAGAGTGGAAGTTCCATGCAGTACGAAAGAGTGGAAAGTTTCCACGTAGTATGAAAGAGTGGAAAGTTTCCACGCAGTATGAAAGAGTGGAAGTTCCACGCAGTACGAAAGAGTGGAAAGTTTCCACGCAGTACGAAAGAGTGGAAAGTTTCCACGCAGTATGAAAGAGTGGAAAGTTCCCACGCAGTATGAAAGAGTGGAAAGTTTCCACGCAGTACAAAAGAGTGGAAGTTCCACGCAGTACGAAAGAGTGGAAGTTCCACGCAGTACGAAAGAGTGGAAAGTTTCCACGCAGTACGAAAGAGTGGAAAGTTTCCACGCAGTACGAAAGAGTGGAAGTTCCACGCAGTACGAAAGAGTGGAAGTTCCACGCAGTACGAAAGAGTGGAAAGTTTCCACGTAGTATGAAAGAGTGGAAGTTCCACGCAGTACGTAAGAGTGGAAAGTTTCCACGTAGTACGAAAGAGTGGATAGTTTCCACGCAGTACGAAAGAGTAAAAAGTTTCCACGCAGTACGAAAGAGTGAAAAGTTTCCACGCAGTACGAAAGAGTGGAAAGTTTCCACGCAGTACGAAAGAGTGGAAAGTTTCCACGCAGTACGAAAGAGTGGAAAGTTTCCACGCAGTACGAAAGAGTGGAAAGTTTCCACGCAGTACGAAAGAGTGGAAGTTCCACGCAGTACGAAAGAGTGGAAAGTTTCCACGTAGTATGAAAGAGTGGAAAGTTTCCACGCAGTATGAAAGAGTGGAAGTTCCACACAGTACGAAAGAGTGGAAAGTTTCCACGCAGTATGAAAGAGTGGAAAGTTTCCACGCAGTATGAAAGAGTGGAAAGTTTCCACGCAGTATGAAAGAGTGGAAAGTTTCCACGCAGTATGAAAGAGTGGAAGTTCCATGCAGTACGAAAGAGTGGAAAGTTTCCACGTAGTATGAAAGAGTGGAAAGTTTCCACGCAGTATGAAAGAGTGGAAGTTCCACGCAGTACGAAAGAGTGGAAAGTTTCCACGCAGTACGAAAGAGTGGAAAGTTTCCACGCAGTACGAAAGAGTGGAAAGTTTCCACGCAGTACGAAAGAGTGGAAAGTTTCCACGCAGTATGAAAGAGTGGAAAGTTTCCACGCAGTATGAAAGAGTGGAAAGTTTCCACGCAGTATGAAAGAGTGGAAGTTCCACGCAGTACGAAAGAGTGGAAGTTCCACGCAGTACGAAAGAGTGGAAAGTTTCCACGCAGTACGAAAGAGTGGAAAGTTTCCACGCAGTACGAAAGAGTGGATAGTTTCCACGCAGTACGAAAGAGTGGAAAGTTTCCACGTAGTATGAAAGAGTGGATAGTTTCCACGCAGTACGCAAGAGTGGAAAGTTTCCACGCAGTATAAAAGAGTGGAAAGTTTCCACGCAGTATGAAAGAGTGGAAAGTTTCCACGTAGTATGAAAGAGTGGAAAGTTTCCACGCAGTATGAAAGAGTGGAAAGTTTCCACGTAGTATGAAAGAGTGGAAAGTCTCCACGCAGTATGAAAGAGTGGAAAGTTTCCACGCAGTATGAAAGAGTGGAAAGTTTCCACGTAGTACGAAAGAGTGGATAGTTTCCACGCAGTACGTAAGAGTGGAAAGTTTCCACGTAGTATGAAAGAGTGGAAAGTTTCCACGCAGTACGAAAGAGTGGAAAGTTTCCACGCAGTACGAAAGAGTGGAAAGTTTCCACGCAGTACGAAAGAGTGGAAAGTTTCCACGCAGTATGAAAGAGTGGAAAGTTTCCACGCAGTATGAAAGAGTGGAAAGTTTCCACGCAGTACGAAAGAGTGGAAGTTCCACGCAGTACGAAAGAGTGGAAGTTCCACGCAGTACGAAAGAGTGGAAGTTCCACGCAGTACGAAAGAGTGGAAAGTTTCCACGCAGTACGAAAGAGTGGAAAGTTTCCACGCAGTACGAAAGAGTGGAAGTTCCACGCAGTACGAAAGAGTGGAAAGTTTCCACGCAGTATGAAAGAGTGGAAGTTCCACGCAGTACGAAAGAGTGGAAAGTTTCCACGCAGTACGAAAGAGTGGAAGTTCCACGCAGTACGAAAGGGTGGAAAGTTTCCACGTAGTACGAAAGAGTGGAAAGTTTCCACGTAGTATGAAAGAGTGGAAGTTCCACGCAGTACGAAAGAGTGGAAAGTTTCCACGTAGTATGAAAGAGTGGAAGTTCCACGCAGTACGTAAGAGTGGAAAGTTTCCACGTAGTACGAAAGAGTGGATAGTTTCCACGCAGTACGAAAGAGTGGAAGTTCCACGCAGTACGTAAGAGTGGAAAGTTTCCACGTAGTATGAAAGAGTGGATAGTTTCCACGCAGTACGTAAGAGTGGAAAGTTTCCACGCAGTATGAAAGAGTGGAAAGTTTCCACGCAGTACGAAAGAGTGGAAAGTTTCCACGTAGTATGAAAGAGTGGAAAGTTTCCACGCAGTATGAAAGAGTGGAAAGTTTCCACGTAGTATGAAAGAGTGGAAAGTCTCCACGCAGTATGAAAGAGTGGAAAGTTTCCACGCAGTATGAAAGAGTGTAAAGTTTCCACGCAGTATGAAAGAGTGTAAAGTTTCCACGCAGTATGAAAGAGTGGAAAGTTTCCACGCAGTATGAAAGAGTGTAAAGTTTTCACACAGTATGAAAGAGTGGAAAGTTTCCACGCAGCAAGGAAATGTTTAATATGTTTTTATATTGTTGTCTCTTGTTTCTCTTGCAGGCAATCCCCCGGCACGATGCGCCACAACCGCCCTCAGGGGCCTACCGGTCAAGCAACCAGGCCCCTTCGCGAATGCCAGCCCGCCAAGCTCGGCACTTCTTGGGGGGTATTTAGCCAGGCGGCTGTCCTATGCTTTAGCATTTTTGCTAAAGTACGCTAAAATACGTATTAAATTACTCTCCATAAATTATATGTAAGTGTGAACTCGTGAATAAGCATTTATACGGTCCCGTAATCACACATTGCCCTGGGCAATGCACAAATCGAGCCGTTATGATACAATTGGCTTTCATCCCTCGAGAAGAAAGTCAATGGGCGCGAGGCTGAAACACCCGAAAGGCGCACGGCTGTACGCGTCGAGATATTTCTCAATGAAAACAGCCAGCACCCTCAGGAGCTGACTGCATGCCTCACACCCAACAGTATCAGATGCATTGTCACCGATCGCGTGTCACTTTTATTGCAGACCCGTAACCTACGTGCTGCCTCGGCAACACAAGATTGAATCTTGCATTATGAAGTGGCGAGCTCTCGTTATAAATTCAACTGCCTCAATACTGGGCACGTCTAATTCCTCTGAATCAGACAGCTCACGCATCGGGTCCTCTGCCCCGAGGAAAGAAGCCGCTTTGCGGGCTTCCACATGGGGCGGGAGAACGCCTGAACCCTCAAACAAGGAGGGGGAAGATGCCGTAGCAGTCCCGTGTCCCGTTGAGAGGTCCATCTGTGAGCCCCATGATCTGCTGCGTCGCGCTGCCTCAGCAACGGCGGGCCCAGAACCACGGGCTCGCGAGCTTGACCGGCCTCATCAAAGACGGCCGGCCGTGAGCGCAACACTCTAAGCGGCAGCCTCTCACACTCGCAACAGGTGGCTCCCTCGAGAGCCGCCCTAGCGTGCTGCACGCCCAGACAGTGTAAACATAGCTGGTGTGTGTCCGAGCCCAAAAGATATTGCGGGCACGGATGCTCACACCTCTTAAATTGTTGCTCACTCGCCATTATAAACATGCTTGTAAGTGACTTTTCTTTATATATATTTAACAGACAACACCAAATAGACAGACAATTCACACAGAGCGCTTCAGCTGAAGAGCAAAAAGCTATTGTGTGTGTGTATCAGCGTCCCTTTGTATCTTCCGGGTATGCCGTCATCTACTATGTCATGACGCAGCACCAATCAGATTGGCTTGATTTCATTCATGCTTCAGACGTGCTAGGGCGTTCCCAGAGTGTCGTCACTCGACGACGCAGTGCGAGTTCCCTCAAAGGGGAACAATAGTTAAGAAAGTTTAGAACGAGCATCCTTCTCTGATAATATCTCTACTGTTAAAATGACTTACTACCACAATAAAATTAACAATTCTTCAGACTCTTGCACACTTTTCAAAACCTCCTGAACAACAACCAGCCTTGTTTCAAAAGTGGCCACTCAACTGAGACTGCCCTGTTCTCGGTTATTGAAGCTCTGAGACTGGCAAAAGCAGCTTCCAAATCTCAGTACTCATCTAGCTTGATCTGTCTGCTGCTTTAGACACAGTCAACCACCAGATCCTCTTGTCAGTCCTCAAGACAAAGGGCATCTCAGGAACCGCACTCCAAGTGGTTCAAGTCTTATCTCTCAGGTAGGTCCTTCAGGGTGTTGTGGAGAGGTGAGGTCTCTAAGTCGCAACATCCAGCTACTGGGGTGCCTCTGGGCTCAGTGCTTGGACCTCTTCTCTTCTCCATCTACGTGTAATCACTAGGATCTGTCAATCAGAAACATGGATTTTCCTATCACTGCTATGCTGATGACACAAAACTCTACCTCTCATTCCAACCAGATGATCCGATGATAGCTGCTCAGATCTCGGCCTGCCTGACAGACATTTCTTGCTGGATGAAGGACCACCACCTTCAACTAAACCTTACTGTAGTAAAGCTTGTTCGTATGGGAAGAAGGAGGCGGGAACCGGCGAACATTCAAAAACTTTAATCAAAAATAAACACAAAATAAAATGGCGGCGGCAGCCCCTCGCGGTCGACTGCCGCCTACATACAAACAAACACAAAATGAAAATAAAAAGCTGCAGCCCCTCTCGGACGACTGCAGCGTACACATAATAAAACATAAATAAAACACAACACAAAATCCAGGCCTGGTCCTCTCTCGTCCCTCACTGTCGTCGATCCTCCTTTATACTCCCTCACTCCTCCGCAGCTGGCGCTCATCCTCCTCGTCCCACCCTCACGGTCCCTCGGCCTCGCTGCCCGCCACACTTACAAAGTCAGAACTGCTAATGGTCTTGGCCAACCAAACACTTCATCTCAACCTCAATTCAGCTAGGTTTATCAGCCATAACTTCATCCAGGACAGCCAGGAACCTTGAAGTTGTGATTGATGATCAGTTGAACGTCATAGACCACATTGCTAGAATTGCCCGGTCCTGTAGATTTGCCTTATACAACATTAGGAAGATCAGGCCCTTCCTTTAGAAGCATGCTACACAACTCCTTGTCCAAGCTCTTGTTCTATCCAGACTAGACTATTGTAATGCTCTCTTGAAAGGCCTTCCAGCATGCACTATCAAACCTCTGCAACTGATGCAGAATGCAGCAGCAAGAGTGGTTTTTAACGAGCCGAAGAGAGCACACGTCACACCTCTCCTCTCAAAAAATTGGTTGCCAATTGCCCCGCACATCAAATTCAAGGCACTGATGTTTGCCTACAAAACAACAACTGGCTCTGCATCCCCAGACCTAAACTCATTACTTCAGACCTACGTGCCATCCAGAAGCTTGCGTTCTGCAAGTGAACGGCACCTTGTGGTGCCATCCCAAAGAAGCACAAAATCACTTTCACAGACCTTTACCCTGAATCTTCCAGACTGGTGGAATGACCTGCCAATCTCTACCTGTGCTGCTGAATCTAGCCAATTTCAAGAAACTGCTGAAGACGCATTTTTTTCGGCAACCCATTCGGTGACCCATTAACACTATCTATTTTTTTAAATGTCTGTGTATTTACTGTGCTGGACTGACTAGAACTGGTCACGCCACTTGCATATTGTTGGATTGATTTGCCTCTATTGCTTTCCTCATTTGTAAGTCGCTTTAGATAGAAGCGTCTGCTAAATGATTAAATGTAAATGTAATGTAACATGTAATTAAGTGTCCAGAAACACTACATTCAGTTTAAGTATATTCCCACTTAAGTATATCATTTTCAAAGTATGTTAAAGTGTACTCTTTTTCACAAGTGATGACTTTAGATGATTTGGAATATAGCACACTAGTCGTATGGATGACTTTTATGATACATTTAATGTGGGAGATCTATTGCTTTAACATTACATAAAAATGTTGGAACTGATGCAGCTTATGCTTCATTTGCAAACACACAATGTTACATAAAGCTCTGAAATTCTAGTATCTCGATTTCACTAACACATCTCCTCCACCGGCTGATGTGGACAGCAGTATCCGCATGTGTTGGGTAGAAAGACAAAGAGCCAATATAAAAGTGGATTTACTGGTGTCTTCCACAGAGCAGATGTTGGCAGGGCAAGACTACATTTTACTTGTAAAATTCAAGGGGGAAGACAAAGAACCAGGGCAAATTCCTAGACGCTCATTCCATGGAATTGCCTGTTTGATTTTTATAAAGGAAATTGCAGCATCTCTGAAACCAGGAGCACTAGAGAGTTCTTTAGTGAGTGGATACATTACAGTGGATACATAGGCCTTAGAGATACATAGGGGGTGGGGTGTTGCTGATCTTTGATTAAATATGTTTTTTTTTATGGACTGCCGATTGTAGTAAACATGAATAGATTTTTTTAAGGAGCCACTGCCCTGAGGTCGCCGAGAAGATGAATGTGAACAAGCATAAACTTAAAACAATGTGACAACTTGAAATATGTGCTGCTCATGTACTGTTTATTAAATATGTTCCACTTAGCCAAAGACAGCCACTTCATTTTCAGCTCTACTCAAAATCCAGCTTCAAACAATGTTAAAATGAATCAGTCATAATATCCCTCACATGTTTGAAAGCAGGACCTGTATCTAGTGATCCAAAGGATTTTAAAAACATAAATGTGAGAGAAACATAAATTTACCTTTTGTTTGCCAACTTTTTAAGACCTGATGTCTATCTGTAGGATTAAAAGTTGACATTCAGTGGACATTAAAGTCAACGTTAAACAACATTTATAACATATTTTACTTCCAAAAATCTGATGTTTTTTGCGGAATTAAATTGCATATTCAAGGAAAATAGGACAACACTTGACTTTATTGATCAGGATTTGATAATTGCTATAAAAATGCATAACGTCAGCTGGAAAGAAAATGTTTTCAAGATATTTCAAGAAAATGAAGACATTTTGTTAAGAAAATAATAAGGATTTAAAATGTGAACTGGTAATTCATGTACAATAACACCCGGAATATGCATTTGGTATATAGCGTAAATTTTTAAGATACAAAATAATAAATCAGTTTTTACTAATATTTTAAGAATTTTTTGTGTGTCAAAAGATAAATCAATGGCATTAGCCAAACATAACATTCATAAATATAATATACAACAATATTCTAAATAATTATCCTATGAGCTTCCATAAGAAAAGTGTGAAGTTATTATATCTCATAATATTAGTCAATTCATAAGGCTGTCTTGATTAATTAAAACTGTAAGCCCGCCCACAGGTCCAAGGACGGCAGCAATTGTGTGGGTGAAGAGTTGTCTGCGGGTTACTTTTTTACGCAACACAACAAGATTAAATTAAATAAATTTTCTTATATGTATTACCTCTTTGTTTCACCTGACTCCATTAATGAAAAAGGTTTTAAATGATTTTACTAATCATTAACTTTAGATTCATATTTTATCATTCAATTCAAATATTTTACATTGTGTTATACCCAGTCATCTAGATTCCAAAAACACTTTGTCTTGTATCAGCGGGTATAAGATCTCTTTGTCACAAACTTCTTAGTCTTGGTCACTAGACAGATGTGATTAACTGATATTCTAGACGTGCTCCGTGTTGAACATTCTAGAATACATTTATTCAGTCCCCATAGATCTGATTTCACCTAGACTATTTCTAATCAGAGGCCATGACCATTACCATAGAACCAAGCGACTTTACATAATCATGCCGTGGTTTCCCACGTACACATAATTAGAATAATATTACAATAACCAGGAATTGAGGCTCACCCTATTTAGATTGGTCTAACAACTTTTTGTTGTTCTAAATGGAAGACCCATTTGGTCTACTAGCCTCTACAGCCTAAGTATACATAATGCCAATGTGTTAGTCAGAGCTCTAAAACATCAGTCTGGTGTGCACTTAAACTGCATTCACACGGGGTGTCAGCATTAACGCTTGACGGAGGGCATGGCTGAAGCTTGGCGCTGATGCTACCGTCATAGTGACAACAGCCAATCACTTGCCGCGTCTGCTCTAGCCCCTTAAAAATCCTGTAAAATTTTACTGAAACGCCTAAAAAAGCATACCCAAAGTAAATTGCATGCTGTTCTTGAACCATTTGGAGTATATGCATAGTTTTGGTCTCTTTTGAAAGGTGAATCTAAGGTTTGTTCCTGAACAGTCAGAATCACTGTAAGTCATACTGGTATTGAGTAATAGAACTAGCCTGGATGCCAGACGAACTTAGCCCCGCCCACAAAAATATTTGCACGGGCAGTTCGGTCTGGACTTGATCCATAGAGAAGTAATTATGCCCGAACAGAAACTGTTCGGACCAATGAAACTGTCAGGGCGGGCTTTAGACGATGATGGACAGATGATACACAGTAACGTAATCATCCACGTCATCAAAGGCGCTTGGGTTGAATTTGTTCTAATCCTAAACGGAGAACTTGTTCGTATATGCATTCACCTTTACTATTTCTCTCAGAAATGATGATCGTGTTGGTAAGTACTCTGTGTATCCTTAAATTCTTTTTTTACAACACCGGCAAAGATCGTTTACACTCATCTTCTTCTTCTAACGTGACTTATTCCAGCGTGCACAGACAGGGTTGCCAAGTTTTTACAGCAAAACTCGCCCAATTGCTACTCAAAACTAGCCAAAAACAAGCCCAATAGCTTTCCGGGTGGGGGGGTTCTCCGGGAAAAATGACATTTTGGGGGTAAAATATGTGTTATTTTGTCAGGGCTGCCTGTCAAAATTCGCATTCCTGGGTCTGTATATCACATAATTGGGGTCGCTTCAACCTGCGGACTTGGCAACACAGTGCAGTTGAGTTTTGTTGACATTTGACAACTAACGTTATGCGTCGCTCCGTTGCTCTGATTGGTTGTAGGTCTATCCAATTGAGGTCTTTCCTGGTTCGGTTTAAACACGCCCCATAATCGCAGCCCAACGGAGCAGTATCAGACTCAAATTCTGACTAGAACTGAGTATGACGACGTCAGGCTATAATAGAACTTTAAACACACTGAAAAAAGAAACTATAGCTATAGCTGGGAGGTATTAGCTGGAAATCACAATGTGATCACAGCATGAAGCCTTACCAAGTCCAGTTTCACATTTGATAACTATACCTTTAGAAAATGAGTGTTTTGCACATGCTTATCTAAGTTTATGTCTAGGCGCTTCCCAAAAAAAGCCACTTGGAGACTCCAAATGACCTTTTGTAACCATTGACACAAACAATGCTGATATTCTTGAATGCTTTGATGTACAGACATACTTTTGGGCTCTAATGAAAGGTTACACTTAGAGCTATTCTATTCCTTATCCAGATTTAAAATATGTGTGTGAATAATTTCTGAAACATAAACATTATAGTGTTTTTATAGTATATATTATAGTGTTTTTTCAATTCTTGGAACTAAACTTTGTGCAAATAAATACAAAACAAGTGCTATGGTATTTATAAAACTCTTTAATATTAAAATTCACACTAATATATAATACTATATAATATCAAACTATTTGCACACATCTCACTCTCTCCCCCTCTCTGGGAAGGATGTGGCATCCCTGCAGGCTCTGTCCTGTGTCTTGTAACACTTCAGTGAGATGATAGTCTGTTATATAAAACAAAAACAAAGAAATAAATGTTACAAAACATTTACACGCAGACACAGACGCAGACACACACACACACACACACACACACACACACACACACACACACACACACACACACACACACACACACACACACACACACACACACACACACACACACACACACACACACACACACACACACACACACACACACTCTTGCGCGACACCCAAACACGACAGAGCAGTAAAGAATCGGAACACATCAAAACACTGCAGTAAAATGTCTTATATAATATAAAAAAAACACTTACTTGTGTTTTCTCCCCCATTCAAAACATCCTCACTGGCTCCAAAAGAGTGCTCTTCTTCAGAAATGTCCTCATCCAAGTCCTCATAACGCCGAGTACATTCATCAACAACGTCTTCGTGTAAGAAGCGTACTTTTCCCCGTTATATTTGGCACGGATAAATCCTCGCTTCCCCTGTAAACACTCTCCCAGTGCGTTATTGCGCAATACTCGGCCTTATTGAGCAATACTCTGCCTGAACTTATAACAGTAACACTCATAAACAGTACAAAGGTCGAATCCTCCCTCCAAAAATATGTATTAATCTTTTCAGAAGTTCATTGGCTATCAGAAGAGTCAGTCATTTGCAATCTCTGATGCAATTGGATCGATTTACTATCAATCCTGAGTGGCTCTTTCAATCTATAAACAGCTCATAACATGCCCAATTGGTTGAAAGGAGCTGTCAGTCAAGAGTACAGAGGTCACAACGGCCATTTTATAATCAAAGAATCGGCAGTGTTTTTCTTTTGCTTTGTGTTTTGTTTACATCACACATTCTGCTCACAGAAGATTGGATTTCACTCTCCGCTTTTTGTAAATGGTACTTCTACATTCTGTGGCTGTTCATTGCTATATAAATGTGATATGGACTAAACATTTCACTGAATTTGGATTGCCTGGACCCTAAAGAGTGGAATTACACTGTTTTTGCTCAGATTTTATTGATCTTTGGATGACCATGAGACAACTTTGGTGAGTTCATTCAGCTTTGTTGGTAGTCAGAGAAGTTTGGTGGTCTGACAAAGACACTGATTGTGCCTGCTGTGTTTATCGCATCATGAAATGGTTGACATCATTCGATTCCCAAGAATCTCAGCTTTCCAAAAATATGTGGCATGTTTAGGACATTTTGGAGTTGTTGAGTGTCACTCACTAAATTCCTTAAACATCCAGTGTGCCACCGGCGGCACGGAGGATCGTTAAGTATCTAGGGTTGCATGAACGCAATTGGCTAGTGTCTGCTCTAGGGTATTTGCATAGGGTGATTTGATTGGATGACGCCTGCGTTGGCGCTTGAGGAAAGTTGAGAAATCTTAAACTTCTGCCGCTTGCAACGCGACGTGACGGAACCCACAATTCAGTTCGGCAACACATGACATGAGCGTTAACGCCGACTCCCTGTGTGAATGCAGCGTTATGCTTCAACGAAACTGTTCTAGTCCGCTACTAACCTGAGCGTAGATTTGTGACCAATCAGATCGCCTATGCAAATACCCTAGCGCAGACGCTAGCCAATTGTGTTCATGCAACACTGGAAAAGTAGTATGATTGGCTGTTGTCACTATGACGGTGGCGTCAGCACCAAGCTTCAGACACGCCCTCCGTCAAGCGTTGATGACGATCCCCCGTGTGAATGCAGCATTATTCACCTATCATTTCCCTCTGATTTTAGGGATAACTTATGGGTAAGGTTAGGTTTAGGGGTAGGGTTAGGACTAAATTTTCAGACAGGAATGTCAGGAATGTTCCTGGGTCATATATTGACCAAGGAATGCGTCTAACTCTGCAAAATCAGGACATGCCTTTTAAAACTTTAATAAAGTTTTAATTTTTTTAACCGTATAGGGCAGTGATTCCCATTCATGTCCCTTGAGGCTCTGAGTTTGAGAACCTCCAGGGCAGGAATAGGAAACTCTGTTATAGGGATTATAAGCTCCTTTCTGAGCCTGAACATATTGGATCTTCAATCTATTCAAGGAGGTCAGATGAGGGAGCCCGATGTGTTTCAGACCTCAAACTGAGTGTTGAAAAATGAAATGGACATTCATACGAGATCTATATCTTAAGCCTCAGGCTGTTATATCTGCTGCTTGCACCGAACTGTTTGTTTGAGATGATATTGAAGTCGATTAAGGGGGTGTTCGTTGCATTCCTTACCCTGAGACTTCCCTCAGTGAATCCAATGCCAACTGTCTTGTTTGATCCATCTGAAATGTAGAGGAAGAATGAGCGAGCCGCTGACACAGTGAGCATAAACTGTGCAATAGGGTTCTCGTTGATATTATCCAATACAAGCACAGCACCAAGCAAATCACATTAAAAAAGAATGCGTGTTATCATGTTTTACTGCTAAAATAATAAAGAAGATCACTCAAGAACTGTTAGTATCCGTTTTCGCTGCCAGTGGGTAGTTTCAATGCAACATGGTTCTGATAATACACATGATAGCATATTTATATAGCAGCAAGCTTGGCTCCATATGTGAAAATCAACAGAAGAGTGAAGAAAAGAAAGAGCATTTGGATGTAAAGCAAGAACCTGACCTCCTGGTTAAAGTGTACTTTAAATCCATCCATAATATGTTGAGACATTCACTTCATAAATGCTAATGTTAGTGTTGGCTAATGTTGGGAATATTGCCACACAAAGAGCACAAAGAGAGAGGAATTTGAAAGAAAAATATACAATATATTTTTTTTATTCATTTTATATTTTTTTTATTTATTGTTTATTGAATACATGTTTATATTTTATCTATCTTTAAATATGTTATATTTATATTATAAACCTTTTTAAAATAGTTTATATTTCATCTAGGGTGTTGAAAGAAAACCAGACCGTAAAATGATTCAAACACATTTCCATCATTGTAAAACCCATCAGACGGAGTTATTTTATCATGCTTGCTAGTTGAAAAGCCAACATTTAAAAATCATTCAACTATTCAAACTTGCTTTGCAAGCGCACTCTCAAAGGAGATGACATCACTTGTACTGCAAGGTAATGTACGTTTGTACAATTGACATAAGTCAGCAGCCCCAAAGGAACATGGGAGCTTGCATTGGCCAATGTGCTGACAGACAGATTTGTGGAGTAAATGAGACTCAAGATTTGAGACTCAATTAAGACAAAAGACTTAACATTGAAATCAAAATTCAGACTTATCAGGCCACATTCTCATAATTATAATAAATGGACAAAGCATTATTTTTATTGGAATCAAAGGTACATGCTATTGGAATGAATACACATGCTTATACATCGAAAACATGTTTTTCTTTAGCTAGAAGCGATCATCATGCCCTGACAGTTTAACAATGGGCGTGAGGCTGGGAAGGGGAACGAACAGGCAGAATGTTATTCCATATGCGATGTTTCACAATCTTTAGATGGTGTTTTTGTAGTTTGCGAAAGCAAAATAACAGAATGCACAGAATGTGGATTACAGATGCATAGATATTGTGAACACATTTGTCTGGAATAGGTTCTGAAATCGTGGAAATGCTTAACATTCGGATTTGAAACGGTGCCCTGGTTTAACACTCAAACACATAATTACACAGAGCTCATGCAAGGTTTTGTTGTTGTATCCATTGGCGACATAATGGGTCTTGCTCATTCACCTTTGCCACCAGACACTAAACAAAAACACAAACCAAAGCTGCAAGTTCCCTAGGAAACTCCAAAGATGGTCAACAATTCAACAAAGAGACATCTACACTTTTGAACTGGAGTTTAAAACACTGTATAAATGCTGAAGAACCACTTTGGACCTTAACTTTACTGGCAGGTAAGAGTGCGACTGCAACCTTCTCAAACAAGCAGATGGAAATCTTCCTACATGTTTCCCTGTTTCTCAAAGGAACCGGAGGGGTTTTCATGAACAATCCCTTTTCAGGGTTGGGCCACATGAAAGAGAACGTATGTATCTCTTTGGTTGGTGGATCATTTAAGGATTTACAGATGTTGTGTATTTATGGGTGCATGAGAATGGTGTTTTGAAGGCCCTTATCCATGTATTTCCGCCTATTCCACACATCACAGACTAGATACATTGTCAAACTTGGCTTGTGATTGTGAGCTGCTTGTGTAAACAATACAAAATTATTTAGAAGCAAACCTTGTGAAAAAGAAGTGCACTTAATTGTGTTGAATGTCCACTTAAAGCTGCACTATGCAACATTTTTTCAGTAAAATATTCAAAAACCACAAGGCCAGTGTTATATATATTTTGTTCAGTTGAGTACCTACAATATCCCAAATGTTTCCAACTAGTTAATCGTGAGAAATTGCAATTTTAACCAAGGAACTGGGACGTGTGAGGGAGTCGCCTGTCGATTGCGTCATATCTGCGTTACCCTCAGTTTCCGGTTTTATTTTGCAGAAACGCTTTACTCTCACTGCAGTGTGCAACAAGTGTCATAGCAGCCACAGAGCGAACACAGAGTAACGTCATAACTTCATTTTCAACACACTCAGATGTATCTAATATGATAAACAGAGCTGCGTTACCTGCGTTATCATGACCGGAAAAGCAGAAGTGGCTCTGGAGACTGTGGCATAATAAAAGTCCCACCAGCGACTATGTCATAATAAAAGTCCTGCTGCTCGCAGGGCCATGTGTTGCCTTCATCTTATTAAAGGTGTCATGAACTGGCTTTTTAATTTTTTTTTATACTGTTGTCTGAGGTCAACTTATGACGTTTGTGTGTTTTTTACATTCAAAAACATCATAATGAATAAGTAATAGGCTATTTTCTACCCTGGTTTTGAGCCTCTCTGAAAAACACTCGGATTTGATAGGCGTGCCGCACTGAAGACTTGGAAGTAAACGCCCACGGATAAGATTTGCATATTTAATGAGCTTCAGCTACTGTCAGTCTCAGGAATTGTCTGGGGGAAATGTTCAGAGGACTCGCAAAATATCAACAAACACAATTATTAAATCACACACACACACACACTCTCGCGGACACACACACACTCACTCACTCGCGCGGACACACTCACTCACTCACTCACTCACTCACTCACTCACTCACTCACTCGCGCGGACACACACTCACTCACTCACTCGCTCGCGGACACACACACACTCACTCGCGCGGGCGGGCGGACACTCACTCACTCACTCACTCACTCACTCACTCACTCACTCACTCACTCACTCACTCACTCGCGCGGACACACACACACACACACACACACACACACACACACACACACACACACACACACACTCACTCACTCACTCGCGTCGCGTGGACACACAACCTTGCGCGGACGCGGAGACACACACACTCACACCTGGCCCATAACGTTACAAGTCCGATCACGAGTGAACCAATACAATAACACCTTCTCCACCCTGTGACAGCGTGCTAAGGTATGTAATCAATAGATTTGCAAATCTAACACATATAAAAAAACATGTTTTAGCCTACTCACATAACTGTGTTCAGAAGGAAGCTTATGCACGGACGATCCTTAGCTCACGAGTGGGTGGGCAGGGCTACATAAGCATATTTATCTGTAGAGGCAGTGTCTAGGTCCTATTACGTAAGAGATCCGCATATTCTGAGAGCTCTCGTTTTCTGAGCCTGGTGTCAATAAAAGCTTTTCTTTGACTAACACAGACGTTTTCAGCTCTGAAACTTACAGGATATTCTTATATTACCATGACCTTTTATATATCAAAAGCTCAAGGGAGAGTTGATTTCTCAGTTCATCACCCCTTTAAAAATCGCTCCTGCGGCCTTGCTCAGCTCCACAACACTTGGTCCTGCTCTGCTTCATACTACACTAACGTTAATAATCACATCAATGAACATGATTTCTGCCAGATTATTTTCCACCGGCTGTGAGGTGAAGACCCCATGTCCCAAGATTCTGTGCTCAAATTTGGCGTCATCAAACTACGCCTTTGTTTTGAACAGGCAACCTCTAGTGGACGGAAAAGTTACATAGTGCACCTTTAAGTCTAAAGTTAATATAATATTACTGAAATAAAAGCCCACTTATGTGTATTTAAAGAGAGCACACGATTAGGTTTTCAACACTTTTAAAAAGTGCACTTTACAATAATGTTAAATTAAAAGTTTTTAAATTTTGGCTTGGCCCACTGAAGTGTCTTGAAGCGCGTAGCATCATTCAATGTGTTGGCGTAATTTCCTGAAACAGATAGAGAGGGCGGGACATGTTGAACAGCTCCTCCCCTAAACGCCAATAGCGCTTAGTTTATATCACAGCTTGGCCAGAGCCGCTGAGCTTGGTAAAGCTGCAGTTTCCTTCTAATCTTTAACCGATTCTCCTCCTAATCTCCTACATAACTCTTTAAAATACAGCATTCTGTTCAGAATTCAAATGGTAGATACATTTTATGCTATGTGCCGCATATGATCCACTCTGTGCTATCGTGTCTCTGGACCGGAGCAGACTGTGTGTGCCCTGCGGCGGTTCACGTGACACTAGCGTGAAACCAGACTTCTTTCACCCCAATGGAAAGCATATTTACATCTGAATCATTCCCTATATCCTCTTTATAGTGCACTATGTGCTATTCACCATGAAAGTAGTGAATGTGTGAACAAGTGACTGATTTTAGCTGCAGCTTCAGCGTCTATTTATAATGAAGGGGCGGGACAGAGCGCATGGGACTAGAGAGCATTTGATTGGACAAAAAAAAGCGGAGTGCGGAGTGATGTCATCAAAATCATTGATCTATATTGGCGGGAGTGAGAGACTGTACGTTTTGAATGCTTATATCTTCTAAATGCAAATTTTGTCATTGTTTTGGTGCACACTATAGCTTATAGATAACAATAAGGCTAACATATTCATACTAAAAGCCAAACTTCAATTTTGATTTCATAGGGTCTTTAAAGAATGCTTATTTGTGTTAAAGGACATGTACCTGATTTTAATTTTAACTGTAGTTTTACATTTAAAATTAATATTAAAAAAATATTTGTGCTAAATTGCATCATTAAAAATGTGTAATTACAAATAATACATGACATACAAGTTTCAATAGAAATTACATTTTAGTTGCCATAAATGCTTGTCAGTACATTCGCTAGTACACTTTAAGCACATTTTAATAACAATAGTAATTGAAAATGACATATAAAGATGTACTGAAGTCATAATTAAGTGGTTCAAAAACACTACTAATTGCATGGGTTATAAATTTAAACTATAGTTTTCATTTAATGACAAATAACATACATTTAAGTCTCTGAAAACATTACATTCAATTTGCACTGAAGTACATTATTTTAAAGCACTATTTTAAAGTGTATTTCTTTTTCACAAGGGAATCATTGCAAGGCAAATCTTTAGACAGCATATGATGAGCATATGGATACATGCAAAACATTAAAAGCAGCAAAAAAATTATTTGGGAAAGCAATTGTATAACATTGCTCTTAGTCATGTTTAACATAATAAACAGAAATACAGTTAATTGTCTAAAGCTTGTCAGAACATCTTGGTAAAACATGTGGCACAGACAGAAATATAAACTCACACAACTTGAGCTAATTAAAGACTAATGATGAAGCCCGTATTGGTGTTACTGTTGACTTCACATTCCATATGCCATCCCGAAGCCTTTTCATCATGGGATTAGAGCTCAACTCACTGTCCAAAATCATAAAACATCAAAACGCTGCACAAGAGGGTTGGACGCAGAGAGCACATGGATTACGTGCGGGCAGCAGATGCAGCTGGGACTTACATTCCTTAAATGAGTCATACTGACAGCACAGACTGACAGATAATCCAGGTTTAGCAGGGTCCTTCCTCGTTCTAGTACAGTTTCATGACCACATTTTATGTGTTAATACATTGGATTAAATATTAAAGGGTTTCAAAAATGAAAATTCTGTCATTGATTACTCACTCTCATGTCGTTCCAAAGCCGTAAGAAAAAATATTTTTGATAAACCGAGCGATTTCCCTTTGCGTAGGCTGTCCCTCCATTGACAGCCTACGCAACTACCGCTTATAAGCCCCAGAAAAAGGTAGCAAAGACATCATTAAGGTAATCCATGCCTGTGTAATTTCTGTTACCCAATTGATCTAGCGGAGGAACGCAACAGAAATATATGGTTGGTGGTAAATGAATGTGCAAAAGCAGAGGCTCCAGGCCCAGAATGGCTACAATAACCCCAACAACCAGTCAATAGCAACATAAGAGAAGTTTATTCACATAATTCAACAAACAAAAAGAATGAAAGGGGTATCAGCTTCAGAAGGGGGCAAGGCGAAAACACAAACATAAAGCTGACTCCATAAAAATCAACTAACTGTGTTACAAAAAGAAAACAAAATACAAAAGGCTAAGCTAACTCCCCATCTACCATAACCAGAAGAAAAGAGGTAATACCATAGACTGTAAAAAAATATAGACGTAGTGTCCGTGACGTCACCCATAGGATTCTGAAGAGCAGTTTTGAAGCGCAAAGTATGGACTGGTGGCCGTTGCCATCTTGGCAGCGCGTCATCACGAGTCACTGAAAAGGCGGGACGTGGGTGGAGCTGAAGTGATGCGATGACTAACAGACAGCAGATAAATGGCTATCCACCTGTCACTCGAAGTGGCCACGCCCTTAATTATGCAGAACTTTAATGCTTTATATAATGTAAACGAATGAGTTATAAAAAAAATTCACCCCCCTCACAGTTGTCATGAAGGGCAAAATTAGCCGTATAGACCAAAACCACAATTTGTACCAGACTGTAAACATGTTTTAATCTGCTGTAAAGTTTATCATGGGGCTCAATGAGATTCTGTTCCCTTCTGGAGCCTGTCCCTAGCGGCCAGTTGACGAACTGCAGTATATGTCACTTCCGTATTGGCTTCAAGAGAAACTGCGGGAGGTTGCTGCTTGGGTAATACAAAACAAATGGAACCCACCCTCCTACTAACCCCAACAAAGAAAAATAGAGTCATTAAATAATAAAGCTAGATCAGTATTTACCTTAGACAACTCAAATTAAGGGTCACTTCTCTCTTTGAAGTCTCAATCATAGATGTAAACAATGAGACAAAGGACAGAGGTTCTACTTAAGTAGTCTCAACACAATTGAAGCAAAGATACACCAAATCAAACTAAGAGCTTGATTACAACAACAGTCAGTCTGGTGATGACGACAAGACCTCAGCCTTTGTACACCATCAAGCCACCACCAACACTGCTCTGTAGGTTGTTGCAGTTTAAATGTTCTCTTCTCTCTCATCATCCAATCACAGCAAAGCTGTGGAAAAAGGAGAGAGACAGGGAGAGAAACAACAAAAGCATAGCTTGTCCCAACAATAGAACCTTACGGCTCTTAACGTAACAACGTGTCTATCTAAGTATGTGACATTAGTCATTTTCAATACTATTTAGGGCAGATAGATAGTATGCACATTGGGACACAGGGTATGTGACTCCAGTGGTTTAACCTTAGTTTTATGAAGCGATGCGGGTGCTTTGTTTGGCCAAAAAACACAATTTACCACTTTATTTACAAAATATTTATCTTAAATTAAATATTTTTTTAAAAGTTCACACAAATCTGCTCTTGTGTCAACACAACATGCATGTGTCATGGTGCTCTCATGAAATGCTCTTTGGAGATTAATATTTTGTAAGTGGTAAATTGTTTTTTGGCGCATATACTCACATCGCTTCATAAAATTGAGGTTTAACCATTTGATTCACATGATGTCTCCATGAACTACCTCAGGGGCTTGAAAGGGGTAGTTGCGTAGACTTTCAGTGGAAGGACAGAAAGCTCTCAGCTTTCATTAAAAATATCTTAATTTTTTGGTGCAGTAGACCCCATTGACTACCATAGTAGGAAAAAAATACAATTGTTGTCAATGGGGGATCTGCGTGGTTACAAAGATTCTTCCAAATATCTTCCTTTGTGTACAAAAGAACAAAGACATTTATACAGGTTTGGAAAAACTTGAGGGTGAGTAAATGATGACAGCATTTTCATTTTTGGGTGAACTATCCCTTTAAGTATGAAAGCCACACTTTTAAAATCTGGAAATCATTTTAGTTTTCTATCATCGCAATAGCACAATTAAGTTTTATCAAATGCCATTTTGCCATGTCCTTGGGTGCTGCACTAACTTCTAACATAAAAAAAACAAGAAATGTATTCAGAAATATTTAATTTTCTCTAATTAAAATGTTTGAAATGAATGAATATTTTTTATTTGGTATTCATTTCAAAGGTTTTTCCCTTTCAATCCATTGCTTTCCCCCACGAAACTTTGCATTCTCTCGTTTGATTTTGCACTCCCAACTAAACTTACGATCACTCACAAAAGCATTGAAAAGTAGTTTTTCCTTCTATCTCATATTATTTCCATCACCACTTTTGCAATTACTTGCAAATGACACTTTCCTATCCCATTAGGCCAAGGGAGAGGAGTTGTGAATGGCAATGAAATAACGCAACTGACACTGGTAGGTCACATGACAATGAAGCGTATGTTCGGATTACATGGAAATACACATTCATTTTAGCAGTCGCAAAGTAATTACTTGTTCAAAAAAGTACATACCTTGGACACAGCCATAGTTTTTCCTCCCATCACATATTATTTCCAACACCTGTTTTGTGTTCGCTTGCAGACGTTTTGTGAGAGAATGCAAATGTTTTGAGGGAATGCATAAATTTGGCCCAATGAAATATAATTTTTCGTCTATCTCATTTTGTCTCCCTTTAGAGGCCCCATTATATATTCCATTTCTGAAATTATAATTGTAAAAGTTGATGTCCAGTTGATGTCCTCATATAATCTCTTACTAAGCAATTGGTAAATGAAACTCTTTATTTTCATACTGTTGTGTAAATAATCAAGTCATCATTAATAAAGTTGAGTTTGTCCAGAACATATTTCTGGATGTCTGGTTGTATACCCTTTTATAGAAATATATATATGTTCCTAAAGTAACAGTACATAGCTCAAAATGTAATACATAACAGAAATGAAAGAAAATACGATTTATGTTCATAATTGACTGTATGTTCTCTCTCTCTCTCGTTCTTTCTTCTTACATTCTCTAGGTGTATAACTTGTAAGCAATCACTATTCAGTGAGGTGCCGCATGTTGACCCATGAACAAAAATGGGCATAGCCATGCGATGCATTTCTGTCCCGTGAGACGTTTCAGAGACCACACAGGATCCATCAGAACAGCAGGCTCAATGGCATGGAACTCCATACTGAAACAAAGACTACAGCTCCAAGTCACAAACCACAGAGGGGTCCCACCTCTTAAAACATTTCCAACACATCAACATGGATCATCTTCTCCAAACACTGGTGCCTGTAGCAACGGCATGCTTCAGGGGAGGTCCTTTAAAGATTTAAGAAACCTCTCAGAGAAAACCTCCAAGAAATCATTCACAGCCAAAAAAGCTCTGCTCATAGGTAACAGCTATATGTCAATGCTTTTCCAAAATGTGAGCAAAAATGTTTAGTGTAACATATTCCACTGAAGGCGATTTGCAATAAGAACCCATGTGTAGTTTATTGATAAAACCAATGTGAATTAAACAAGACAATAGACTAAAGTGACTGAGAACATAACATGAACGTGATTTGACTAGACACATGACTTAAGATTAAAGATTAAATATATATATATTATATATATATATATATATATATATTAAAAATTAGATTAAATATATATTTAAACACTATTTTACATATGCTTAACGTGATTTTGATACACCAATTAAACAGTTGTGGTGTATTATATAATATTAGGTCACACATTTGTTTAGGGTCCAATTATCACTATTAACTACACTCTAAAAAAAATGCTGTTTAAAAAAATGCTGTTTAAAAATAACCCAAGTTGGGTTATTGGGTTATGTTGGGTTAAAAATAAGAAAATGGACTAACCCAGCAATTGGGTTGTTTTAACCCAGAAATTGGGTTGTTTTAAGCAAACATTTAACCCAACCACTGGGTTAAAACAACCCAATTGCTGGGTTAGTCCATTTTCTTTTTTTTAGAGTTGGAGTTTGAGTTTATTTGACATAAAAAGTAGCAATACATACAACTGCGTTACAACTTCTTTGCCAAGGATAATGCAATAAAGTTGCATTATTTCCATTCTGGTCCTTGATTTTAAAGGCAAGGCAAGGCAAGTTTATTTGTATAGCACATTTCCTACACAGTGGCAATTCAAAGTGCTTTACACAGAAATTGAATTTAAATATTCAGTTATAATATGAATAAAAATAAAAATATACAGGTATAAAAGAATGAAAAGAGTAAAACGATGCAAAGATGAAACAGGGTTAAATTGAAACATAAAATAAAATGCAAGCAGTTCGGACAAAGCACAGTGCTCATTCAGTAAAGCACAGCTAAACAGATGTGTTTAGAGTCTGGATTTGAAAGTGGCTACTGTTGGAGCACATCTGATCTGGGCCTGTATTTATCAAGCTTCTCAAAGTGCCATTTTAGTCTTAAGTGCTGAGAATTCATGAAATTGACTCCTACTTTCAAACTTAAGTATAAAAGCAAGTTATCTAAGAAATTGGGTTGTTTTAAGCAAACATTTAACCCAACCACTGGGTTAAAAAAAAACAATTGCTGGGTTAGTCCATTTTCAACCTAACTTGGGTTATTTTTAACCCAGCATTTTTTAGAGTGTACAACTTTTGCTTCAATAAACTCCTAATTACTGCTTATTAATAATTAGCAAGGTAGTAATTAAGATGTTAATATGTGCTTTATACACTCTAAAAAATGCTAGGTTAAAAATAACCCAAGTTGGGTTGAAAATGGACTAACCCTGCCATTGGGTTGTTTTATCCCAGCGATTGGGTTGTTTTTACCCAGCAATTGGGTTGTTTTAAGCAAATTTTTAACCCAACCGCTGGGTTAAAACAACCCAAATGCTGGGTTAGTCCATTTTCAACCCAACTTTAGAGTGTAAGTACTAATAAACAGCCAATATCCTAGTAATATGCATGCTAATAAACAAATAGTTAATAGTGAGAACTGGACCCTAAACTAAAGTGTTACCTTTATATTATATTATATTATATTATATTATATTATATTATATTATATTATATTATATTATATTATATTATATTATATTATATTATATTATATTATATTATATTAATTATATTATATTATATTAAACAGGACAGTTGAATGCTTGCTTCTGATTGGTTGACGAATGTTCTAAGGCAATTGTTTTCTAGTAAAGGCACAGCTATGAAGTAGATCCAGGTCTGTCAAACTGTAAAGATTGGTGAACTTTAAAGACACAGGACTATGGTATCCAATTGCAGTAATCATTTATTAACAAAACAACCAAAACACAAGGAGCAGAACATCTATATGAACTAAGGAAATAAGAATAAAGGACGCCGACAAAACGGCCATGCAGGAAAAGACCTGACTATGAACACAGGAAACCCTGGGGTTTATATACACACAGGGTCATAGACTAACAAGACACACCTGGACATGATCAGGGAACTAATCAACAAGAAAACTACAAAGGGACTACAAAATAGAGCACAGGAGACAGGAAACCAAAAGTCAAACTAAAAGTTACAAAACAAAAGCACAGGAACACAAACAAAAAAAGGAACCCATTATACTCTAGTTAGTTCCATATCACTTCGCCAAATTATTTCAGCTATTTCAAAAGTCCTTCCAGCCTAAAACAGCAAATGAGCCAAAGCCCACAAAGGTATTGACCAAGAAAATAAATATAAATGACAAAAAAAAAAAAAAGACATGTTATTATCTATTGTTCACACCACCTTGGGTGTTCATTATTTTTCGATAATTCAACGGCTGGCCATCAATTATCCCTTACTTACTGTATATTATGCAAGGGAAAATGTAGGTCTGCCGTCTGAGTTGGAGTTGGAGTTTATTTGACATAAAAAGTAGCAATACAACTGCGTTACAACTTCTTTGCCAAGGATAATGCAATAAAGTTGCATTATTATATACAATATATAATTGCATTATTTCCATTCTGGTCCTTGATTTTAAAGGCAAGGCAAGGCAAGTTTATTTGTATAGCACATTTCCTACACAGTGGCAATTCAAAGTGCTTTACACAGAAACACAGAAAGTATAAAAGCAAGTTATCAAATTTCTTAAAGCTAAGAATCACTCTTACTCTCCCAGTTATTGCCAGTAGGGGCTTGTGATGGCACTGAGGAGAATCTTTCAGGAGAGGAAGGAAAAATGTTTTTGAAATATTTGACGACGAGCGGTTTGGACTGAGCAAGCATCATCTTTTTCAGCGCTGGTTAATGTTGCCATTTATTTAAAAAAAAGATTGCAGGAGAAGAGATGTCACGAAAATGTGATGTTTATTTAAAGGTTTTTTTTTGCTTATTAGTATGGTTGAAGTGGATCATCGAAGGTCAGCAGCGAAGAAATTTGTTAATAAAGTGAAATTAAACACAAAGTATGTTTGTGTAATTTAATGTATTTAATTATTGCAGGTGTGCGTAATATTCTGAGATTGCATTTCATCGGTTTTTTTACATTTTGAGTAATACAATTTTTTTTTGTTTGTTTGTTTTTGCAAGTGAGATGAGTGAATGCATGCTCACATTTAGTCACACAGCGCATGCTTACATTAGTTCACACAGCGCACACAACCCCTCTGCACTTATTACAAATTTTATTTAATTTTATTTACAAAAACTTATTTGAAAAGTAACTCAGATATTTTGTTGTAAATTTAAAAGTAATGTGTTACTTTACTAGTTACTTGAAAAAGTAATCTGATTAAATAACTCAAGTTACTTATAATGCAACACTGTAAATAAATATACCTAATACTTTACCAAGATTCAGCTGATGCTGGCAGCAGCTGAAGTTAAAGACGTTTAAACCCTATTAATCAGGATCTCTGTTTATGTTCTCGCAGCATGTGGAGTGCGATGTGTCCTGTCACCACGACCCTACAACTGCTCCACATCATCACCCCATAAAGATGAAAAAGACAGACCTCATTCCACTTCTGCAAGGGGACAGAAATGCAGTAGAGAGTGTTTTGAAAAAGAGGGGGAACTGAGGGTATGGGAATCATACACTGCAATAAAAAGAACAGAGGATAGAGAGAGAGCGAGGAGTAGTGTACACAGACAAAGAGTCCCGCTGGATTCAACCCACCGGCCTTCCACTGTCCCACTGGAGAATCAGATGGGACGCCGAGCACTAAGCACACCAGGTACTGCTATGGAACACATTACTTCACAGTGTCTCACTCTCTCTCTGTATAAGACCTATACCATTTTTTAACCACAAGCTAGAAAATTGAATTGAACATACAGCGCAACATAACATTGGCTCAACCAATGGCATGAATTTGCGATACGTTTCAAAAAGTAATTTGTGCAATTTTGCTTGGTGTCACTAATGGTACAGAAATTATATACACTTCACCTTTACTTAATATAAACAATACATACAAACACTATTTCCATTCAATGAAAGTGAATAATATCTCCTTTCGCATTTAACTGAAGAAAAAAAAAAAAAAAAATGTTTGTGTCAAAATACAATTTCCATTAAAAAAATAAATAAATAAATAAATAAATAAATAAATAAATAAATAAATATATATATATATATATATATATATATATATATATATATATATATATATATATATATATATATATATATATATATATACAGTATATGCAGTATATGTGTGTATGTACACTATATTGCCAAAGGTTTTGGGACGTCTGCCTTTACATGCACATGAACTTTGATCCCATTCTTAATCCGTAGGGTTTAATATGGAGTTGCCCCACCCTTAGCAGCTATAGCAGCTTCAACTCTTCTGGGTAGGCTTTCCACAAGGTTTAGGAGTGTGTTTATGGGAATTTTTGACCATTCTTCTAGAAGCGCATTTGTGAGGTCAGGCACTGATGTTGGATGAGAAGGCCTGGCTCTAATTCATCCCAAAGGTGTTCTATCGGGTTGAGGTCAGGACTCTGTGCAGGACAGTCAAGTTCCTCCACACCAAACTCGCTCATCCATGTCTTTATGGACCTTGCTTTGTGCACTGGTGTGCAGTCATGTTGGAACAGGAAGGGGCCATCGCCAAACTGTTCCCACAAAGTTGGGAGCATGAAATTGTCCAAAATGTCTTGGTATGCTGACGCATTAAGAGTTCCTTTCCCTGGAACTAAGGGGTCAAGCCCAACCCCTGAAAAACAACCCCACACCATAATCCCCCCTCCACTAAGTACCGTTCTCCTGGCATCCACCAAACCCAGACTCGTCCATCGGATTGCCAGACAGAGAAGCGTGATTGGTCACTCCAGAGAACGCGTCTCCGCTGCTCTAGATCCCAGTGTCCGCGTGCTTTACACCAATTCATCCGATGCTTTGCATTGCACTTGGTGATGTAAGGCTTGGATGCAGCTGCTTTACACTGTTCTTGAAGGCTAATCTGAATGTGGCCTTCTGCTAATCCACATGAAGTTTGGAGGTCTGTAGCTATTGACTTGCAGAAAGTTGTTGACTTCTGCACACTGTGTGCCTCAGCATGCGCTGCCCCCGCTCTGTGATTTTACATGGCCTAACACTTCGTGGCTGAGTTGCTGTTGTTCCCAATTGCTTCCACTTTGTTATAAAACCACTAACAGTTGAGGAAATTGCATGGCACCACGCTTGAATTCACTGAGCTCCTGAGAGCGACGTATTCTTTCACAAATGTTTATAGAAGCAGTCTGCATAGGTGCTTGATTTTATACACGTTTTATACATTGATGTGATTGGAACACCTGAATTCAACACACACACATAAAATACTTTTTTTTTTTTACTAAAATCACTGTGGATGTTCAAACTGAAAATAATACGTCAACATATGTCATGGTGAAAAAATTATTACCCAGCATATAATTTAATGATGATAAAATTCTTCTTTGGCATTGTATTGGTTTTGGTTTACAAAAATGCCAAATATTGTATCTAGGCTTAATAATTCAAGTTAATTTGTGAAGATTAACAAACAAAGCATCTACTTCGATTTGACCTCTTGATTCAGAACATGCACTTTTCCCTTTTTCTTAAAAATTGGAATCCCATTCCATATTAAATAAATGCCATTAAATATTTAATAACAAAATTAACTCCTACAGAAATGTATTTCTACTGACATTCAATACTTCGCAACATGTTTTGTATGGCATCTGAGACAAGTGTAATCATGACCTGTTCACAGGAGATTGAATAAATTGTTTATGTCATCTCAAAGGTCTTGTGATCAAAGTTATAAACTAGTGGAAGAACGCTGTTGCTATGTTTTCCTTCTCAAAGTAATTGCTTACAAGACATTGCTATCATGAGCAGCAAATTTAATGATCATTCTCAGTCCATTTTTCACACACTAATTCTCAAGAATTTCATTCTTTTTGGAGAAACACCTATGTGTCAGATTCTCTGGAGAAGAAAAGATGACCAAAATGTTCTTCAAGATGCACATGGACATTTTACTGAGGGCAATCTAACCCCATCACTACATCTCTATCTGCCTTCATCATACCAGCCGCAGGAGCAGGGAGAAGACACAACTGCGGGACAGGATAATAGGTAAAAACTAACTAAACCTGAACTGATAGAGAAAACCAGTATATAAATTGGTAAAACATAGCACAACCTTTCTGTAGCCTAAACAGTAGCACGACATTAACAATGCCAAGGTCATGGGTTCGATTCTCAAGTAATGCAACTATAGGCATGTAAGTCTTAAGCTTCTGCTAAATTCATAAATGCAAAAAAAAAAAGGGGGTTTGATCAGGCAGATGGACGCAATAATCAATCATTTGCATCTTTTGGATTCAAAATACATTGTGTCTGTACATTTTTTATCTGCATGCTACAGGTTTTGTTGTTTTATATTGAGAAATTGGTAGGTGCTCAAAAAAGTAGCCTATAGTGAAAAAGGCTACTAAAATGTTTAAACAAAAAAATCATACCTCAACATATCATGTCATTGTGACAAAATGATTCCCCAACATATAATTTCATGAAATCATAACAATACAATTTCCCTTTGCATAAGGCATTAGACTGCTACAGGAATTACTTATTTTTAGGCCACAACTTAATTTGTGAAGATTATCATGATGAACAAAACTTTGTTGGTCATAGAGATTATTTTATGCAATAATTCAAAAGCCAATGAAAAAATCCTATTGGGTTTTTGTCGGGGGAAGCATGGGTGGTGCTAACTTCCATGTACAGTACATTCTTAAAAAATAAAGGTTCCAAAAGATTGATTTTTGCAGTGATGCAATAGAAGAACCATTTTTGGTTCCCCAAAGAAACTCCACTATAAAGAACCTTTTGTGGAATGCAAGGTTCTATGAATAAAGGTTCTTCAAGGAACCATCAATGCCAATAAAGAACCTTTATTTTTAATAGTTTAGGCCTACAAAAATAAGTCAACCCTGCAGCACTCTACAGGTTCTCATTGACAGCAATGGGTTGCCAGCCTTGTCTCTTCAACATGCAGCAGTATCGGACACCTTAAGAGTGAGAACAGGTTAAGTGTGAAGCCCTTCTACAGCAAAACTACATGAAACGAAATAGATGGCTAGCATATTCGAATGCCAAAAATAATGGACTCATTCATCCATCCCCTTAAGCAGTTAATAAGGATAGGCTACATGAGTGATATAATGAGTCCTCTGTGCCACAGAGGCAGTTTTAAGTGACATGGTAAGCCATGTGGTTAGTGTCTGTCATTCAGCTGGTAACAGTTTGATGTTCTCACTTCCATGGAAACTCACAACAGAGGAGGCCAGACTAGAGTAACTCATGCTAGGAATGGCATTAACCTGATGCTCACAGATGAAGTAAATTTAACTCATCAACTGCACTCAACAGACATTACTGAGCTGCAGGGCCGTCGTCAGGGAAGAACATTGTCTCAGCTCCCGTGGTGAGGGGGTCCCACTAAGGTTCACTATGATAAAGCCTGTTCATTTGGCCAGGGCGGACGGGCCCATTCATAATGCAACCCAGTGCAAGTAAATTTCAGTTGATTTCCGTCAGTAATTGGGTCCATGATAAAGAATAATATTCATTGTTTACCCTCCAAAGAATGTAACAACATTTCGTAATGTAACATTTTATTCTACATCTTATGTTAAATGAATGTTTATTGCATAGTTTCAGTCATGTGTGTTACCATAATTACATTTACGCGTTTGGCAGACGCTTTTATCCAAAGCGACTTACATTGCATTCAAGGTACATTCAAGGTACACATTTTACATTTTGTCAGTTCTTGCTTTCCCTGGGAATCGAACCCATGACCTTGGCGCTCTATTGTTTGAGCTAAAGGAAAGCCTTTTTATGTGTATATGACATGTACCTTCTGTATATTAGTCGCCTATTAACCTCAGCTTGTGGAAAAGCTACTTGTGATGAACTTCATCATACCACCAATCTTAATAAGGAAAATTGTGTTGGAAAAATATACAGTACTGTGCAAAAGTCTTAGGCATGTTAGTACTTACACCCCAAAAAATGGTTAAGCCAGTTATTTATACATTTTGTAATAGTGTGTCAGTAGGTAATATCAGTTTACATTTTCAAACATTCATTTAGCCATTATTTGTAATAATCCATTCCATTGAGATTTTTGTATGCAGAATGAGTCTGACAACAGAGCTATGATCCACACAGAGATCTGATCTCACCATCATCGAGTCCGTCTGGGATTACATGAAGAAACAGAAAAAACTGAGACTAAATCCAGAAGAACTGTGGCAGCGTCTCCAAGACGCTTGAAGAAACCTTCCTGTAAAGCTACAGTACTTAGACACTTGGGTAAAAATACTGTAAAGTCAAGTCTACTTATGACATTCAAAAATAATGTCATAAGTAGACTGTTAATTTTTTTGATCAATTAACTTCTATTAACTAAATCAAATCAGTTTGTGTGACCACCCTTTGCGTTGAAAACAGCTTTTGTTTTGGGACACTTGCTCATAGTTTTTTAGGGAGCTTTGCAGGAAGGTTTCTTCAAGCGTCTTGGAGACGCTGCCACAGTTCTTCTCGATTTTTACCCCCCAGAATGCAATTTTTAACAGAGGACCCCTCTCCCGGATCTCGATTTTTACCCCCAGAACACAATTTTTACCAGAGGACCCCCCTCCCAGATCTTGATTTTTACCCCCCAGAATGCAAATTTTACCAGAGGACCCTCCTTTTGGAACTCGATTAATATCCCCCAGAATGCAATTTTTACCAGAGGACCCCCTTCCCGGAACACAATTTTTTACGCCCCAGAATTACATTTTTTACCAGGGGACATTCTTCCCGGAACTCAATTTTTACCAGAGGACCCCCACCTCTCAGAACTAGTTTTTACCCCCCGGAATGCAATTTTCTCCAGAGGACCCCTTCTCAATAATATAAAACACGTAACAGGCAAATAAAATTACAGTCACAGGTATTTATTGCAAAAACTGACCAAAACAGTATAAAAGTATTAACTCATGTTGCATTCCAAGACTTCCGAAGTCATACGATATCTTTATGTGAAGAACAGAGTTGATCTTAATGTTTTAATCACTGAAATGATGATCCCGCCGCTCCGTGAACGCACACACTCCACTCAGTCATATCTCATTCAAATGATACACGCGCTCTTTATCATGACGTGATCGGTCGCAAGACACACAAGAGTTATATCCTGTTTTTTATAATACACAAATGGGTAGGTTTAGGGATGGGGTTGGGTTACATGTTCAAACGTGTCTGAATAGCATAAATAATAAATAGCATAAATAGCATAAATGTAAATACAATTATGCTGACAATTAATTGAGAATCACACTTCATGTCATAATGGCAAAATCATAACACAATATATAATTTCATCATGGCGATAACCATGCCCAACGCGCCTGTATATGACGCCAAAAGTTTCTCATTGAAATCAATGGAGTACCCTGTGCGTTAAAAAGTGACGCTGAATGGAACTGACCAAGCGTCAATATGTGACCAGTTGGTGTTAGAATGTGTTGTCTTTTATCCCCTGGAATGCAATTTTTTCCCTTGGACCCCCCTCCCAGAACAATTTTTTTTTTTTAGATCCGGACAAATGAGCATCACATCATTGGCTTAATTAACCTAATGAAGTATTGATGTCACCTGTCCCATAACATCATTTTCAGAGAGCCAAAAGAGCAAATCCCCACTCTACTCAAATTACAATGGAAATTTGTAAGTTTTGTCTTGTACATTTTTCAGGTTCCCATGACTACATAGTTCACTGCATGTTTTCAGTATCATAGCAGCTGTAATACAGCTGCAGGTCAGGCTGCAAATATCATTTCACATTAGGCATTTGCAGGTTTCGCTCATGTTCCAGGCTAGAAAAACTCTTTTCTCTGAACATAGGTCTCCAGGGTGCAGCAATCGAGAAGGGATTTTTGGTTTACTTAGCCTCAGGATGTAATCACTCTTTATGACTTTTGGACATCTGAAACCAAATAGTTTTTAAAAGTAACATGCTGTAATATTATTTTGCCCTCCAGACAAACAGTATTTTAATCTGCGAACAAATATGTAAACTGTATAGTCCACGTGCGTTGGCTAGCATGTTCTTTTAGGCTAAACAAGATGTGATGTAAACAGTCTGCTTTCGACCTTTTTTTCCTTTAAGTGTTGACAATTTGTTTTCCTTAAAAGCAGCTCAGAGGTGCACAAGAACCAAGACGTCACAGAGGAACATGACATCGTGGAGAGCCAAAAACAAGACATCACCATCAACAAAACAGAAGATGATCAAAAAAATTATTTCACAGATGTCACACGATATGATATTACAGATACCTGCCAGAATGACATACAGAACGGCACTCCAGAGGAAACCTTCGAGTGTGACGTGATGGAAGAAAGACATCAACAAGACGACAACAGACAACAAGAAATCATAGAGAATCAATGTGACGTTGGCAGATCTTTTCATATCATAGAGGACAAGCAGGAAAATGACATCACAGAGAAGACTGAAGCCATATATAGGAGGACCAAATCGAACAGAAGTTCTTACAAAGCAAATGATGCCAAAACACGTTATCCGGCCACAGCTACAGCTCTAATGTTCCCGTCCACCCCGACGAACAGAAATCCCTCTCCCACTGTTAGCGTCCTGCCATCGTTTTATAGAACTTCATTTGGCTATCGCATCAGAACGACGCCTGAGCCCTGCCGATCCAAAACGAGGACCAGAAAAGCCTGTGATGACAACAGATTTACGCGGCCGATGAATGACATGCGACATACCATAGAAATAAAAGGAAATCCCTGCTCATTAAAAAAAAGGGCTGGAGTGCCAGTCAGCCCCCACCCCAAAATAATGAGCATTGACAGGGGGTCCCAGCCTCATAAAACGAAAACCACTAAGACGTTTTTGTGGGGACCAGAGGGGCCCCAAGAGACTAAGACAGTGTGTGAGCTACAAAGTCATGTGAACAGGTGGAGAAGCCTGGATTAAGTCTGAGAGCTATGTGACTGCACAGTTGTGTGTGGCCTTTCATGCCTTTCCAATACAGAAAATCTGCTTTGCAAAAAGCTGTTTGATTGAATCAAAGCAGTTCAGACTGGCATGTTAGACCACTTTAGGTTTAATAAACTCAAATGTCTATGGCTTTGAGAAGAAGGGTTTTTGTGCCGACCGCAATGTTCTCTCCTTCAGTTTAATCCAGCAGAAAAGAATGGTAGACTTTTTAGAATTTCTGACACTCATCTGGTCATTCTCAGGGTAAATGGTATTAAAGACTCCGATTATTATGATTAATTGACAATTAAATCTATGCTGGTTTTGGTGCTTTTTTCTTCTCTCTAACTTGATATAAAAATAAAAAATTTAACTTTTTCATCTAAAAATCATGTCTGGTGACTGTTTTCAGAACTAAAAGGCATTACATAAGACTTTTGAAGGTCAAAGAGAAAAGTATTCATATGCAACAAAAACAAAAACAGCTGTTGATTTTGAAACTAAAGGCAAATTTAAGTAATAGATGGTGCACACTAAAAGGTCAATTACAGATACTTTGAAATCAGTTCCATCAGTTGTTTTTTGAACATATTCTATCCATATTATTTACTGTTCAAAAGTTTAGGGTTGGTAAGATTTTGCTATGTTTTTGAAAGAAGTCTCTTATGCTCACCAAGGCTGCATTTATTTGAGCAAAAATATAGTAAAAATTCCTGTGATGCAAAGCTGAATTTTCAGCATCATTACCCCAGTCTTCAGTGTCACATGATCCTTCAGAAATCATTCTAATATGCAGATTTACTGCATTTATCAGTGTTGAAAACAGTTGTGGTGCTCATAGGGATAGTGCACCAACATTTTTAATTCTGTCATCATTAACATCATTTAACCCTTAAACGAATACCTCAGGTCTTTAGTGACCTGGGACGTCATTCACTACCCATCATAGTTAGAGATCAACCTTCTTAGTATTCCTCAACCAATGCATTACAAACGATATAAAAAAAGAAAAACATTATAAAAGAATGCTGTTTTTCCCGTTCATTTTTTGTAAAAATTGTATATAGGGTCGCTAAGGAACCGAGGCATGTAACAGTTGTAACATCAGTTCACTGGAGGCGAGTTGCAAAACCCCAGTGTAGTTTTATTTCAAAATCCAAAACATAAAACAAAGACTTTTTTGGCCTTGAACACAGACACTTGGACACAGAGACTTGAACACAGAGACTTGGACACAGAGACTTGGACACAGAGACTTGGACACAGAGACCTGGACACAGAGACTTGGACACAGAGACCTGGACACAGAGACTTGAACACAGAGAATTTGGACACAGAGACTTGGACACAGAGACTTGGACACAGAGACTTGGACACAGAGACTTGAACAAAGAGACTTGGACACAGAGACTTGGACACAGAGACTTGGACACAGAGACCTGGACACAGAGACTTGGACACAGAGACTTGGACACAGAGACTTGAACACAGAGAATTTGGACACAGAGACTTGGACACAGAGACTTGGACACAGAGACCTGGACACAGAGACTTGGACACAGAGACTTGGACACAGAGACTTGAACACAGAGAATTTGGACACAGAGACTTGGACACAGAGACTTGAACACAGAGAATTTGGACACAGAGACTTGGACACAGAGACTTGGACACAGAGACTTGAACAAAGAGACTTGGACACAGAGACTTGAACACAGAGACTTGAACAGAGCAGAAAAGAACTCACTAAACAATGGGTTACAACATCAATACCAGACAAAGACACATGGCAAACTTGAGGGCTTAAATACACTTCACGAGTTTGTGTGCCCAACAGATTTGGCTTGCTGTCTGCTATAGAGGGGCTCGGAGAGGATATTCTACCCGAGCTCCGATTGCCCCCCTATAACAGGCAAAATTGTACAAAAGGAGGAGCAGGGGAGGAGGAGGGATGCTGCAGGAACTAACAACGGGAAGAGGTAAGCTGCTGGTTTTATACCTTGGTATTAATTGAAAGATTAGATGGGTGTACTCCTCCCAAAATTACATTTAAAGGTCCCGTTCTTCGTGATCCCATTGTTCAAACTTCAGTTAGTGTGTAATGTTGCTGTTAGAGCATAAATAATACCTGTAAAATTATAAAGCTCAAAGTTCAATGCCAAGCGAGATATTTTATTTAACAGAAGTTCCCTTTCAAAGCCTACAGCGAAGGGCTGGCTTGGACTACATCCTGGTACTTCCTTCATAAATGACGTCAGTAGAACAGACTAACCTCCGTCCACAAGTATACGCGGAAAAAGGGGGCGTGGTCTTGTTGCTGTCCCACGTGGAGAAGAGGACGGTCACGTGGAGAAAAGGAAGTGCTGCGTTTGACTGCGTTTGTCGCCATGTCGTCGAGACGCTGTTATTTTCATCCCGGAGTCAAATCACCTTTGTTTGGCTTGGGACGCTGTAGAGATCATTAAGCGCATATATCTCCCGTTAAGAGGCGTGACCTTTCCACGTGCGCTAAGCTGCTGTCGAATCACAACACAGGAACCGTGCCACGTTTGCTAAGCTGAGGTCAAATCACAACACGGGAACCGCTGGTACAATCAGAACTCGTTACGTATTTCTGAAGGAGGGAATTCATAGAATAAAGGAAGTCATCAGCCGTTTTTAGGAGAGTGAAAATAGCGGTATACAGATAAGTACATTGTGTTAAAAATACTGTTTTTTTTTACACGCAAAACATGAACACATGTTATATTGCACACTGTAAACACAATCAAAGCTTCAAAAGAACACGAAGAACGGGACCTTTAATAACTTCACAAGGACTAATGACTGAACAAGACACACCTGTGAACAACGATCTAACAACGAACGGATGACAGAACATGACACAAGAACACACGAGGGCATGAGAATCACATGACAAACCAGGGCTGTGTTCAGCCCCGACAAAACGGTGCAAAAAGTTTTTTTAAACGGAAACGGTGCTGCGTTGAACACCCTGTTCTGATGACACAGGAGTATGGCAGCTGAGAAGGCCATTCTTTGTGTTTTTTTAAAAAGAATTTTCAGAGTATAATGAAATCTATATAAATATGTGTCTATAAAAACACGCTCAATGCAATCACTACCCTTGCCGTCCAGAATAAAAGAGGACATTCCATTTAATTAACTTTTTTATTCCTGGTAATCAATTCTAATTTAAATTATTTCTAGTTCTTACTTTTTTAATACCTTGTATTTTCTTTCTCATTTTTATGTAAAGCACTTAATTACCAATGTGTATGAAATTTGGTATATAAATAAACTTGCCTTGCTAATGAAGCTAAAAATATAAACAGCTACATCATCATGTTGATATGCTATATTTTTACTATAAAACTCTTATGACAATCTTGTCTTCTAATATCTTCAATTGTTGCGTATACTGAGCTGCAGCGGACACATGTTTTAAACAACTTTACTTGGACCCAATGTGCGAGCTGTCTTTTTAATACCGCATGGTTTATATGCATGTTGTTGCTGATTGGGCTGACATATTTGACACACCCACCAAACAAGAGAAAACGTATCTCAAACCCTGTTGCACACCATTGCACACCGTTTCCAGGAAACATGTCGTTCAACTGGAAACTGTAGCAAAACGTTGCGCACCGGTTTGAACTTGAACATGCCCCAGGAAAACAAGAGAACATGACAAACTAAGAAACAAGACAGTGAACACGGCAAACTAAGAACATGAAACATGAACATGAAACAACACTACAATAATTGAATCTTTAATGACTGAATAAGTGCAATTCACCTTTATTCCACAAATGTGGCATTGTCTGACACACAATAATGAAGTGACGTTTCACTCATAGTTACCGCAGGCAGAAAACAAAAGAATAGGAAGTATCATCTGCAAAACTTGAAATGGCTCAGCGATTTACTGCAGAGCAAATATTAGAGTCCCTGTCACTTGATGGTGGATCTGGTGAAGAAGCTGTCAGCGATCCAAATATAGATTTTGACAGTGATGATGGTATAAAACATCTGCTCAAACTGAACCCTTCCAAGCTCCAAAAGGTAACAAAATATGCTTTATTTTATTCTTCTGTAATTGTTACTCTAATATCAGGAGAGTTTTATATTATCACGAAAGGAAGAGATCCATCCGTGTTAGATATAGATCCGGGTCACTAAAGACCCGAATATGTAATAATGATCAGAACATTTAAGGTTTAATTTCTTTGTTCTGGTGAACACAAAGGAAGCTATTTTGAAGAATGTTTTGGGGCACCATTGACTTCTATAGTATTTTTTCCCCTTCATACTATAGACGTCAATTGTGCCCTGTTTGGTTACAAAATATTTTCAAAATATCTTCTTTTGTGTTCAGCAGACATTTTTGGAACAACTTGAGGGTTATTCTTTATTGTCACTTTTAATCAATTTAATGTATCCTTACTGAATAAATGCATTCACTTTCAGAAAATAAAAGGAATGACAGAATATATTATAAGATCCACTGCTGGTTATATATGCTCTATATAATTGTGTATGTGACAAATAAATCTCTTGAATCTTGAATCTTGAGATCCACATAAATGTATAATGAAGAAAAAATAAAATAACCTCATTACAATTGTAAATACTTCTTGTCCATTTTATTGCATTAAAAATAAAACAAGCGTCTTAAGAATCAGTAAATTTTTAAGAAACTAAAGAACGTCTCGGTTCCCTGAGGAGGGAACGGAGACGTAACGTTAGTGACTAACAAATGGGGGTTTCGCTTAGAAGCCTATCATCTTCGAGATCTTAGAAAACGCCAAATGGCGTGCCAATGCCATGGGCATGCGGAATTTGCATACGTAACGCCGCCTCACCGCGTGAGTATAAAAGGAAGCACGTGGCAATATGGCATTACGTTACCTACATTACCATTACGGAGCCAAGACTAAACTCCGGCCGTACCAGCAGCACAGCTGACGTGGCAATGGGACGTTACGTCTCCGTTCCCTCCTCAGGGAATGAGGGTTACATCCGTAACCGAGACGTTCCCTTTCGTTCAGTCACTACGACGTAATGTTAGTGCCTAACGACTGGGGGTCCCAATATAATCACGCCACTCAGCTGTCTTCCAGTGCCCTGCGTAAGTGCGAGTACCCTGTCGTAAAACTAGTACGGACGAAGGACTCCCATCTTTCACAGGAATACCAAGGTACACTGGGAAGCATATTCCAGTGGAGGTATGCAAAGATGCCTACCCGTAGGGAGGACTTAGAGAGTACACATATGACCCGCTAAAGGCTGCATATGGGAAAACTCTAGGGTACCAGCCGAAGGTGGATTTTTAACCCTAGGGGTGGCAGGGACTTGCCAAGGGAAAGACACCTGCTCACTGCGGAGGCTTATGGTGGAAATACACATGTGGGTGTCGCCGGAGGGGAACCATGCACATGGGGCACCTGGCCGGACATGAGGGTCTGGGCTCGCTAGAGGGCAGACACACTGGTGTCGATGTAAAAGAGTGCTGGAGGAACTCAGGGCTTTCGGGAAGCTCACCTGAGGAGAATATCGCACGTATCCAGTCTGTGGAGTGGAATGGCGAGCAAGCGAAGACACCTGAGCCTGGCCCATTACCGGCGCCTCGGGGGGGGGGAGTACATAGTCGGACGCTGGCTCCACTCGGAGATTGTAGAATCTGGCGAATGTGTTAGGTGTCGCCCAGCCTGCAGCTCTGCAGATGTCTGTTAGCGAGGCGCCATGCGCTAAAGCCCAAGAGGAGGCCACACTCTGAGTGGAGTTAGCCCAAACCCCAAGGGGACATGGTCGACCTTGCTGCTGGTAAGCCAAAACAATGGTGTCCACTATCCAGCCTTTGCTTCGAGAGAGCTCTTCCCTTCCGCTCTCCACCATAACAGACAAAGAGCTAGTCTGAGGTCCTGAAACATTGCGTCCTGTCTACATAAGCGCGGAGAGTACGTACTGGACAGAGCAATGCCAAGGCTGGGTCTGCCTCCTCCATGGGCAGCGCTTGCAGGTTCACCACCTGGTCTTTAAACGGAGTGGTGGGAACCTTGGGCACATATCCAGGCCGGGGTCTCAGGATCACGTGAGAGTTAGCTGGCCCGAATTCCAGGCACGCTTCGTCAACCGAAAATGCCTGCAGTTCCCCGACCCTCTTGATGGAGGCCAATGCAGTCAGGATCGCTGTCTTCAATGATAGGATCTTAAGATCGACTGACTGCAAAGGCTCAAAGGGAGGCCTCTGCAGTGCATTTAAAATTACTGAGAGGTCCCAAGAGGGTATGCGAGGAGAGCGAGGAGGATTTAGTCTCCTAGCTCCCCTCAAGAACCTGATAACCAGGTCGTGCTGACTTACCTTTTTGTTCTCCAAGAGGTCGTGGTGGGCAGATATTGTGGCCACATATACTTTAAGGGTGGAGGGAGACAGCCTTCGCTCCAGCCCTTCTTGGAGAAATGAGATCACAGACCCGATCGGGCATTTCCAGGGGTCTTCTTGGCGAGAAGGACACCAGGTGACGAAGAGGTTCCACTTCAACGCATAGGCATGCCGAGTGGACTCTGCCCTAGAGGAAGTGATGGTAGCCACCACCGGAGGTGGTAGGGTACTCAAACCTGCCACGTCCCATCCAGGAGCCACACGTGGAGGTTCCAAAATCGGGACGCGGGTGCCCGTCTCTGAGTAAGGAGGTCCAGTCTCAGAGGAATAGGCCAGGGAGGGGCTGTCGCAAGGAGTAAGAGTTCGGGGAACTAGGTCCAGCCGTGCCAGTATGGGGCGACCAGAAGGACCTGCTCCTTGTCCTCCCTGATCTTGCACAAGAGCTGTGCGAGAAGGCTCACTGGGGGGAACGCATATTTGCATAGGCCCCGCGGCCAGCTGTGCATCAGTGCATCCGTGCCGAGCGTGCCCTTGGTCAGGGAATAGAACAGGCTGCAATGGGAAGAGTCATGGGAGGCAAACAGATCTATATGCACGTCGCAGAACATGTTACCTAATCAGCTGGATCGTCTGGGGATGGAGTCTCCATTCTCCTGGAAGTGGCTGAGACCGTGAGAGCTCGTCAGCTGCACGGTTCAGGACTCCTGGAATATGGACAGCACGAAGGGACCTCAGGCATTTTTGACTCCATAGAACGAGATGGCAGGCGAGTTGAGACATATGGCGGGAGCGTAGACCGCCCTGGTGGTTGATGTACGCTACAACGGCCGTGTTGTCTGTCCTGACTAGTACATGTTGACCCTTCAGCAACGCCCGGAATCGGTGCAGGGCGAACCGTACTGCCAGCAACTCGAGGCAATTGACATGCAGAAGGCGCTGGGGTCCTGTCCAGGAGCCCGCGGCTGCTTGTCCATTGCACATGGCACCCCAGCCCATGGCAGAGGCATCCGTCGATACGACAACATGCCTGGAAACTCGTTCTAAGGGCACAACGGCTCGTAGAAAACTGAGGTTCGACCACGGGGTGAGAGTCTGCAGGCAGGCCCGAGTCACTTGTACCCGGAGCGTGCCAGACTGCCATGCCCATCTCGGGACTCGGTCGCGAAGCCAGTGCTGAAGCGGTCTCATATGAAGCAAACCGAGCAGCGTTACTGTGGCTGCAGATGCCATATGCCCCAGGAGCCTCTGAAATAGTTTCAGTGGAACCGTACTCTTGTTCTCGATTTGACGGAGGCAAGTCAGCAGAGTCTGCGCGCGCTCGCTCGAAAGCTGCGCGAACATGGCGACCGAGTCGATGTCCATACCGAAAAAAGAGATCCTCTGCGCTGGGCAAAGTTTGCTCTTCCCCCAGTTGACCCGAAGGCCCAGACGGGCTAAGTGTTAGAGCACTAGATCTCTGTGTTCGCAAACCTGCGCTCAAGAGTGGCCCAGTATAAGCCAGTCGTCAAGGTAGTTCAGGATGTGAACCCCGTGCTGCCTGAGTGGCGCAAGGGCTGCCTCGACAATCTTCGTGAAGACGCGAGGGGACAAAGATAGCCCGAATGGGAGGACCGTGTACTGGCCGCCCCTCGGAAGCAAACCGTAGGAACGGTCTGTGTCGAGGAAGGATGGAGACATGGAAGTAGGCGTCCTTCATGTCGATCACTGCAAACCAATCGTCCGGACGAACACATTCGAAAAGGCGTTTCGCAGTCAACATCTTGAACGGAAGCCTGTGAAGGGTTCGGTTCAAGATGCGAAGGTCCAGGATTGGTCGTAACCCACCAGTTTTCTTGGCTACAATGAAGTAGGGGCTGTAGAACCCGGACTTAATTTCGGCTGGAGGGACAGGCTCGATCGCACCCTTCACCAGCAGGGTGGCAACCTCCGCACGCATGACGGGGGAGTTGGCCCCGACCATGGTATGGCGGACTCCCCTGTAGCGGGGAAGAGTCTGCGCGAACTGAATCGTGTAGCCGAGCCTGATGGTCCTCGCGACCCAGCGGGACAGTCCCGGAAGCTGAAGCCAGGCTCCTAGGAACTGCACCAGCGGGGTCATTCGGACCACAGATGTACCCAGGGCGGGGCAGCGAGGCAGCGTTACCTCCCGGTGTGGGGGGACGGTTAACGGCTGCGTCCTGACAGAGGAGACCAGGGAAGGACGTGCGTTCCACTGTGGTCTGCTCTGAGAGGAGGCTGGCGACAGAGATGGATGCGAGTGGCGGGACCCGGGGGTGGTGCGCACCGTCATCACCGATCTCTGGGGGCTCAGGGATGGGATTGTCAGTTCTTTCTTTGACCACATTAAGGTGCTGCTGACCTGGGGGCCAGCAGCTGAACAAAAGATTCTCCCCCGGCCCTCCACCGGGGGAAGGAGCGGCCCTGCTGCCGTCTCCTGGAAAGAACTGCCCATCCCTGAGCTGTCTGCGTCAGGAGCGCCACTTAGCCTGGCGTTTTTTCGCGGGCTGCGGGGCTGGAGTGGACTGGGACGCCTTCCTGTGGTTACCTCTGCCCGGGCCCGGGTGGAGGCTGCTGCTTGGGTGGCGCAGAGGTTGAGGGAACCGCAGGAGGGCGCCCTCGGCGGCGAGCAGGCTGAGGCAACTGCGCGGGCAGCTGGGTGGAGGCAGCAGCAGACCTCCGGGGCAGTATGTGTTTTATAGCCTCAGTCTGCTTCTGGGCGGCTGAGAACTGTTGGGTGAAGCTCTCAACCGCGCCGCCGAATAGCCCATCCTGGGATATGGGAGCGTCGAGGAAACGTGTTCGCTCGTCGTCCCGCATATCGGCCAGGGTGAGCCATAGGTGTCTCTCCTGGACCACATTTGTGGACATCACCTGACCCAGGGAGCGTGCGGTCACCTTCGTCGCCCGGAGAGCGAGGTCGGTGGCGGCATGCAACTAATCTCTGAGTCCTGGATCAGCTCCGCCCTCGTGCAGGTCACACAGCAACTTGGCCTGGTAGGCCTGAAGAGTTGCCATGGCGTGCAGAGAAGCGGCAGCCTGCCCCGCAGCTCTATAGGTCTTCGCCTCCAGAGATGACGAAAACCTACAGGCCTTGGAGGGGTGCTTTGGATCGCCGCGGACACAGTTGCATCGCAACAGAGCGCTCGACTGGGGGGACCCCAGTGTACCCTTTAGCCGCGGCTCCATCAAGGGCGGAGAAGGCAGAGGAGCACGACGAACGCTGACCGCGCGATCTCCTCATGCACCTCGGGAAAGAAAGGAATTGGAGGGGTGGCCGGACGGGTGTCCGGATGCGCCGCCCCCAAAAACCGTGAGCGCTCAGGTCGGGGCGGAGGGTTCCACTCCAACCCAAGCGTCGCGGCTGCCGAGAGAGCATGGCTGTCAACTCTGGGTCCGACTCGGGCAATGCTGGCACACCCGGAGGCGGCAGCACAGCCAAATCATCATCCTCAGATGACTCCAGCCCACCTTGCGATGCGGCGATAGCCATTTCCTCGTCCTCCGCGGCGCCAAACGCCCAAGTCGGAACAGCACGAGCCGGCCCCGATGTAGACGCCTGAACGCACGGCAGGTTCGGTGCATGAGAGGGGGGTGTGGGCCGAGGCATGAGCGGCGGAGCTTTATTCCACACGTCACCCTCAGGTCACCCTGGCCACCAGCCAAAGTGCCGCCTCTCGTGGAGACCGCAGATTGGGGTGTGGCAGAGGGGACTCTCGCTCCGGCATCAGCACGGACCTCACAGAGTCTTGACTGTAACACCGAGATGATCATGTTCCCGCAGTGGGAACATGAATCATCCACGAGCGCTACCTGAGCGTGCTGAAAGCCCAAACACGTCACGCAGCACTCGTGCCCATCAGAGGGTGAGAGAAATCTACCGCACCCAGAAGTGCAAGGGCGAGACATCCTGAAAGGACGTGCCACGTGTAAGCTCTTTTTGTGAGAGGAAGCCTCGCAGTCGATGCCGAAGCGCCCAGAGAACACACACCAGCTGGATGCAGACCACTGCACAGATCAGCAGGCAGGAAGTATGCGATCACTGGAACGTGCCGTCACACCAACACCGACTGGAAAGCTGCTTGTCTCGAAGAAGCTGACAGAGTCTCAGAAGGTTTGTGAGGAGTGAAGAGGTAGGTACTCTTGGCTCCGAAGCAGAAACGTAATGCAATATTGCCACGTACTTCCTTTTATACTCTCGCGGTGAGGCGGAGTTACGTATGCAAATTCTGCATGCCCATGGCATTGGCACGTCATTGGGCGTTTTCTAAGATCTCGAAGATGATAGGCTTCTAAGCGAAACCCCCATTCGTTAGTCACTAACGTTACGTCGTAGTGACTGAACGAAAGGGAACACAAGGACATGCTCACAGTTTTCTAAATCACAGTCATTCTTTATACTCTTCCATTGAATCCATATATGTTGAATGAATTATTCAGATTCTGAATATCAAAGAATGTAACTTGAGGCTCTCATCAATGCCATAGATTATCTGATTAAATGAACACTACATTCATAAAACAGCAGACGGGATGTGTGGAATACCCAGAGGTCTTTGTCTCCCAGCATTCCCTTCCAGTTCAGACTCAGAGTAAATATTTGTATTGCCCTCAGAAAATGAGAGAGAGAGGATGTAAGCCGGGTATTGATAAAGCCTGAACATACACATTAGCTGCAACGCAAGCACTACTATTTTTCATTAGAAATGAAACCAAAACATACATGTAGAAGAAAAACACTAAAAGTGATATTCATGAAAATGATGATCGTGTGTATGGGAACAGACTGTGTCAGACACTCCCAATGATCTGCATACTATTTTCAATAAAAATCGAGTTCAGCATCTTTTTTTATATTCTATTTACATGAACTTGACAAATTAATTTACTTGTTTAAAATGTATTAAATCCAATTCTTTATTATATGACAATGTGATAGCATCATTAAGCCGCATGTCTTACATTATCAAACAGTATACAAACAACAAAAGTATTTTTGTAAACAAAGAAAACAAATTTGTTCAAGATGGTATGGTTTGATCCATCAGTAAAATTGAATAGAGATTTAGATTTAGTTGAAAACATTTGCTGTCCTCTAGTGGTCACTTTCTGCTGTTGGCCAGAAAGCTTTGACAAGCTCTCTTAAAAGGATAGCTCACCCAAATATGAACATTTTCTCATCTTTACTCACCCTCAACTTTTTCCAAACCTGCATTCTTCTACTGAACACAAAAGAGGCTATTTTGAAGAATGCTGGTAACCAGACAGTTGACGGCACCCATTGACTTCCATAGTTGGAAAAAAAATACTATGGGCGCCGTCAACTGTCTGGTTACCATGCAGCATTCTTCAAAATATCTTCTTTTGTGTTCAGCAGAAGAAAGAAACGTATACAGGTTTGGAACAACTTGAGGATGAGTGAATGATGACAGAATTTTCATTTGTGGGTGAACTATCCCTTTAAACTTCAGTGACCTGTGGAAAACTGCAATTGAAAGCTAGTTACAATAATTGTATAGACTATTTAATCTAATTTCTACCTTTACTTTCCCCCAAATCTGTCAAGTACACTTTTAAATATGTAATGTAAAATCTTAAATGTCTTTTATTATTTAAATAGTATTTGTCACCAATTCCACAGACTTTATAACAGTTCATATTCATATTTCTAAACACCTTGGGAGACGATATAGGTTCATCAGATAGGATATGTCAATAACAAAAATAAATTTCACATACAACAATTCACCAGAACATTTCAAAATTATTTTTTGATTGTATTATGAAAATATGCTATAAACACTACTGGTCAAAAGTGTGGAATAATACATTTATAATTCATTTTTAAATGTTTTTAAAGAATTCCTCATGCTAAGGTAGCATTTCTTTGATAAAAAAAATACAGCAGTAGTAATATTTTGAAATATTATTACAATGTAAAAGAGCTGTTTCCGTTTGAATATTTAAAAATGTAACTTATTTCTGCGACATGACTCTTCAGAAATCATATAATATAGTGTTTTGCTGCTCAGCATGCAAATATGTTTTGGATTGACAATTTCATAAAGAGAAAAATACTGGGAGAAGTCATATAATTATAAAAGGCATGTACAGTTATTATAGGTTATTAGCTGTGTATAAGTTGTAAAAACAAAAAGGATATTAGAGCATATGCTATATTAGGATTATGATTATTATTATAAATAAATAAATAGGCCTAAAGAAAGAAAGAAAGAAAGAAAGAAAGAAAGAAAGAAAGAAAGAAAGAAAGAAAGAAAGAAAGAAAGAAAGAAAGAAAGAAAGAAAGAAAGAAAGTTTTGGATTGAGAGCAAAAAGAGGAATTCGTACACAGCTTACAACTGGGAAAAGACATATAATTATTGAAATAGCCATTAGATATAAAATACATAATATATGCTACAGTTATTGGAAGGGTTGTATACATGTATCAAATAAAAACAAAAAAAATAAAAAAAATAAATGAAGTGACAGTGTTCATTGATAACGAATGAACATTTATCTTGGTGTTGTTTATGATACAGTCAATATTAATATCGATAAATATGCATAAATTAGAGTTCCATCGTTGCCTCACAGGAAACGGAAACACCGTGTCACGGCGTAACCATGGTGTGCAATTCCGTTTCCGCTCCAGTCGGGATTTTTGTCCGCTCTGCAGGAATGCGTGGCGGAGATGCTCTCGCTGGGGGAGAGGTAACAGCCGCACCTTCCTGTTGACAGATGAACCCATTAACGGCGCTCCGTGCCTTTGGCTCTCTGCACTGTCACTGCCACTGAGGGAAGCGGAGACGCGCGCGCACCCGTGCAGCTGCAGACCTGCCCGTTACCGCACATTCCCGGGCGCGCATGATTGATTGACGCTGCTCCTCCTCATGGCGAAAAACACCCTGTCCTCACGATTCCGGGGAGTCGACATCGATGAATACGACGAGAATAAATTCGTGGACGACCAAGACGAGGCGGGCGAGCAGCAGGGGCCGGACGCGTGCGAGGTGGACGATCTCATCAGACAATATCCTTCAGATCAGCGGCGCTCTGTTCACTGTTATCATCGATTAGACACATGTATTATCTCTAGAAAACATGCAGGGGAAAAGTTAATCTTTCTTAAGTGCACCCAGATAACAACCTCGTCCTAGTTTAGATGTATCTCATACATTATTGACCCCAGTCAGCTGTCTATCTAGGCATCAGTGTCCAGAAATGCTGTCCAGTGTCTAGGTGGGCAGCTCACTGTGTTTTGAGACGAATGTTAATATTTATGAACCTGTCATATCGTTGAACAAGGAATGTGATGTGGGACGATTTTATCTTTATTCAAAATTATTGATGTTGTGTTTTTGTATTTGAAGTAACAGGTTATTTTGTGGAGTTATTGCTGGTGCTGAATGCTGATTACTTAGGCTAATGTTTTATTAATTTATTATAGCTTTGTTTTTGTTTTTTTAAAAAGCAGATTTATTTAGGTTTCATTTCTATTTTATTTGCATTTTTTATTTCTAATTTATTATATTATATTTTTTTTCTAGCTTCAGTTTAATCATTGCTATATTAGTTTTGAAGCTGATATATCAATTATAGGGGTGTAACGATATCCTCACGTCACAAAAAACACAATGTACTGTTGATTAAAATGCTTAATTTGGTGTTACTTTGGGGGTGGAAATGAATAGGCTTGGATTTGGTGCTGGTAACCCAATGCACAGGACAATGGTGACGCATTAATAAAAATATTCATAATTCTGAAGCTGAAAATGCTTTTTTTTTAGACGAATATGCTTGCACTCTGTCACTGACTAGATATATTTAAAATAATTTAGGCACTAAAACTCTGTAAACTTGAATTTCTCACAGTCATTTTCATTTTGGGTGAACTATACACAATACAGACTGTCACTATCCACGATACATGTTGCATTTTTGTATTGTGATATATTGTGACTGGATATTTTGTTACACCCTAATCAATTATAAATGATTTTATCATGCATTATATTTAGGTTTAATATCCATTGCTATGTTTACGCATTGACTGAGCATATTTAATGTACTCTTTTTAACACGCTGCCATTACTTTTGGTTCCCTGAAAATGTTTGTTTCAGTTTTTCTAATCACATTCATGTTTTTTTTTTTTACATTCAACTTGAATAACCTTGAATATGACACAGTCATGTAGGTTTGACGTGTGTTATGGATGTGTTTTTAAATGACACACCAAGAGTTGCCAAATCAGAAAGTAAACAGTTTTTAATTTCTGAGAAAAATCTCCCCCCTCTTTTCCCTCCAACTGTCCGCGATGTCATTTATTTAATCAGGTCATCAGCGTTTGTGACTGCAATGATCCATTTTTGGTGCATTTTTAGACTGTAGGAGCTTTAAAAAGGTCTGAGTCTGACGTCGGCCTCCTTTACCCTCACTAATAAATTGAAGACATGATTTGCATGTTCATGTCATCAGCATATGGACTATAATAGTGTTTAAAAGTTTGCTTGGGCAGCAGGTTACGTGCTTTCAATTGATTATTTAAGATGGGGCAAGTTTGGGGTGGGACTTTGAGTCAGTGTCGGGATGGTCAGAATGATGTTTTTATAAACAGAATGATGTATTTATACACCACAGAGAAACCGAAAGAGTTTATATTTTTCTGCGAAATCAACCCACAAGTGATTTATTTATAGTTGTCTCTGAATATTAAGCTGAGATCGAAGAAAGTGTTTTAAAATCAACATATTTTAACCTCAGATTTAAACACAAGTCATGATTAGCCAGTGAGATCAACACCAGATTTGTTCAAACTTCTGAACACCAGCTTCTCTGTAAACTTTTCTAATACTCATCAAAAAAAAAAAAACCTTCAACCACACGAAAATAAGATTTACTCTTTCTAAGGAATGCTCTTCAGGGTTCTTTGTGAGTGACTGACTGGTTGATCAGCTTTTCTTAACTAACTGTGATGCACAGGGGACATGATGACAGCATTTCACATCGCCTTGAGGAATCCACCAATCAACTCCAAGAATCCAGCAGTGAAAGTAAGAGCCAATTCTGTTACTCAGACAGTTCGATCTATCACTTTCAGATGTTCAAGAAGACTGTCAGTGTCCAAAATCAAATACTTACCTACTATATAGAATGAGAAAAATGGTAACACCAAAAGAGTCGTATGTGCCAATGCATAGCATTTAAAAGTACTACTACTTCTGCCGATATTTTGAAGTGCACGTTCGTTGGACACTACTATCCCATGAGGCCTTGGGAGAGGATTTATGAATGGCTTTGATGATTTATGACTTGACAGTAACTACATTTGAATTTCATTCATACTACCTATATTTTCATACTATATAGAATATACATATAAGATTTTATTGGTCACGTCAATCACAGTACTGATTGCCTACGCTGAGGCATTTATGAGGCAAGATGTAAACAGTATGTGTCAACATGTTTTTGGTGGGAAAAACAATTGCTTGCCAACTATTTCTGTATAATGTTACATCCAAGTTTACAGATGTGTTGCCCTGATAATGTAACGCCTAAAATAACTATAACACAATTGAACAGTTGTACGGCTCAACATTTTTTTTCTGCTCATAAGTTTTAACAGAATTAATGTAAGTGCTGTTACAAAATTGTAAGCTTCACATTCCTGCCTTTAAATCCTCCAATATTGGCCCCATTCACTACCATAGTAAGCAATTTCTGCTCCTCTGATGGTGCTTTTTGACCGTGATGGTGTCTGTTTTGTACCCCCAACGTGTATAAGCTACAACAAGTAAACAAAGTTATGCAGAGAAAAAGAAAAAGGATGCTGAAGTAGCAATATGTAAAATTTCATTATAGAAAAGGTTCATTATAGTTAACATGAATTAATAATGAACTGCACTTATAAAGCATTTATTTATCTTTGTTAATGTTAATTTCAACATTTTCTAATACTTTATTAAAATCTTGTTAACATTAGTTAATGCACTGTGAACTAACATGAACAGCTGTATTTATATTAACTGTTAACAAAGATTAACAAATACAGTAACAAATGTACTGCTCATGGTTAGTTCATGTTAGTTAATACATTAACTAAGGTTAACTAATGAAACCTTATTGTAAAGTGTTACCGTCAAATAAATTTACTACAGTTGGTTTAGTTTATCTTTTGAGAACACAACAGCATACTGAGTTCAATTAGCCACTTCCCCAAATTTAATTATCACATTTTTTTTTTCCAGTTTTCGTCTCAACGAAAACATTAATATTCATTTTGGTGCAGCCCTAGTTATTAGGGTTGAAAAAGGGGCAGAACATTTCCAGAAACTTTCCATGGGAAGTTAAGCTGGGAAAGTTGAAAACTTAACGGGAATTTACAGAAATGAAAGGGAATTAATTGGAAATTTGTGGGTATTTATACAAACTGTACCATATACAAACATAAATATAAACATTTTGTGTGGTCTTAAGCATACATGCATGCAATACAGATAATACAGGGACAGATTTAAAAATATCTCCTGAACAAGTACAGTATATCCAGACCAAAACACAGGAAAGAAGAAGCAGAAACAAGCGAACTCATAAGCAAGCAGGTGCATATGAAAAATAACGTGATCAACAACATTAAATTGCATATAAATCAAAACGGCCTAATGTTACAGAGTGAAATGTCAACACAGGAAGTGCTTTGGGAGTGTTGATGGACTCAATCTACTCCATCTGTGTTTTGATCATCGTTCTGAATCCGATCTGGATTTTCATCAAAATGTGTTTTTCTCAGCTTTTTGCTCAATGTTTCTTTTTTAAATATTTTTTATTAAACTTACCCACATTCGAGTTTTGATAAAAGAATGCATGAAGCTAGAATAAAACGGGTCTGTTCTTTCTTTTAATATTTTACATGTTCAGATATACATACAACAAAATATCCCGGGGGCCATTAAATTTTTGTGAAAAATGCTGGCAAAAAAAAAAATGTCAGGGAAAGAGTTAAATGATTATTTAATTGAACAACAAAAAAGAATGTTGAACAAAATAAACATTATCCCCTATGACCCAACCCCCCCCCCCCCCCTCCCATTTAAAAATGTAAAACGAAAGCAGAAATTAGTGCTGTGTGCATGAGATTGATGAACAGAAAATGTGCTGCGCAGAAATTCAACTGAATTTGAATTAAAGGTGCAGTGTGTAATATTTATGAGGATCTATTGATAGAAATGCAATATAATATGCATAACTACGTTTTCAGTGGTGTATAAAGACCTTACATAATGAAACGTTATGTTTTTATTACCTTAGAATGAGCCATTTCTATCTGCATACACCACGGGTCCCCTTACAGTGAAATCACCATTTTGCTCCATCATGTTTCTACAGTAGCCCTAAACGGACAAACTGCTCTACAGAGCACTAGCTACTCTCTGCTGCTTCAGACGACAACATCTTTGTCCTGTGTCGGTCACCGTAGCTTCTCCATGTGATTTGAAAGGGAGGGGTGAGCTAGCCTGGTCTTACCAGACTCTCGTACATTTCATTTGTACATAGTCTGGCCACTCTCCCTTGACAAGTGTTTACTTCCTTGAAGGCGGGTACTCTATTGAAGTTTAAAACTATTTGATCTGCCAAGAGTCACTCTGGATCTGCCATAACCAATCGCTAACGTTTGGTCGTGATGTATGTCACGCGCCGTTCGCCTTTGATTCTCACATTAACTGTGCACACCACCTGTGTCAGTGATAAAACCTTGTGCATTCGGATTGTGATTTATTCACGGTGGACAGGAGAGTTTTGTGATCGGAACACGCTGCTCTCGTGGTGCATATCTCATGCAATCATAACATGATTGTATATGCTGTAAATAAAATGTCATATGCTTGGTATGATAAGAATAAATGCTGCCATAAATAACAGCCCAACTCAAATGTTTACGTGCTTTTCTTATTTTATTTTTTGAGCGGTGATGAAATATTTTGCTCTTGTAAACACTTGCCAGCATTTAAAGAAATACAAGTCTAGAAATGCATCCAAATTATAGCGCACGCAACCACACGGTGCTCTGCAGGGGTCAAAAAAGGATATAAACAGTGAATTTTGAAGTGATATATTCTTGAAAACTCAGATGTGGATTTGGAGAGCAATTACATTACCACACAACCTTGGTCTTTGTCAAAAGCAGTCGGTAATTCAGCCTGGGGTTTTTTCGCGGGTGGTGGGAGACTGATGGCTTCAGCCAACTCCTTCACCACTAATGGAGCGAGCTGAAAAATACTTTTCCCGGACCACAACATCATGGCCACCAACAAAACTCAGCAGTGATTTGTTCTTGCTCCGTGTAACGGAGTTAGTTTGTTCAGGGTTGAAGGAGGTGGGAACCGGTGAACGTTTAACAACTTTTAATCAAATAATAAACACAAAATGAAAGTAAAAGCGGCAGTCCCTCACGGACGACTGCTGCACACATACATAACAAAACGTAAACAAAACAAAATCCAGGCCTGGTCCTCTCTCGTCCTTCACCGGTGTCGCTCGTCCTTATATCCTTGCTCCCTCATGAGAGGACTCGAGACCGGTGTGTCTCATTCTCAATCATGCACACCAATCTCTCTCGCTTGTCCACCTTGCCACACTCCGGCTTTAACTTCTGGACATTCGTCAGCGGTGCCAGTGCCACACGCTCGCATCTTTCACCGCCGCCATTAATGAACCACAACTCAAACTAGCGCACGACATCAACATCTGTTCGCTGATTGGACCGGTAAAAATTTGTTCGGGAGAAAACCTAATTTTGCAACTTTCTAGTTTATTCCCATACATTCAAATTTTGCAATCCTTCTAGTTATGCATTTAAACGGTCCAAGCGGTTTTTTTACACCACCTACACTTGTTTCTTTTGCTCCATCCATCTCCTCTCTCAGGAGCGGGCCCTGGCGGTGGTGTTACGAGTGCTGACTGCATTCAAGAGCAGCGATATTGAGCCGGCAGTGAAATCTCTGGACAAGAACGGAGTGGACCTGCTGATGAAGTACATCTACAGAGGCTTCGAGAAGCCCTCAGACAACAGCAGTGCCATCCTGCTCCAGTGGCATGAAAAGGTCGGTCTTGGAATAAAGAGGTTTGATCTTTTTTAAGCCTTTTTTTCATCTCACATGTATGTTTCTATTTTTGTCTTCATATTCTCACTCAGGCTTTCGCTGTAGGGGGTCTGGGGTCCATCGTACGGGTGCTGACTGCGAGAAAATCTGTCTGAGAAGCTGAAAGAAATAACCAGAAAGAGATAACCAGCCACGGGATTTACTTCTCTATCTAAGACGTGGACAACTTCCTCTCTCACAACTCAACCTTATCTGGGGGAAAACCACTCAAGGCCAAGCGATTGTTTCACTCAAAAACAGAGATATTGTATGATATTTCATGTAAATTATTGATTCTTGAATATGTTATTATGGAAGACCTGATTCTCGGCTAATGAAGTAGAGCGGTTGTGACAGTCTGTGAACTGCGACAGAAGGACAATGAGTCTCATGAGGAGACTTTGCTGTATAAGCCTTGAGCAGCAGTTTCAGGGCATTAAATACTGTGACGAATATGAAAGTTGTATTTGCTCGTTTTACTTAGTTGACACTCTCGGATGTGTAGTTCGCATTTCTTTAGTTCCAATTCTCAGTTTTTCTTATTGTACAGAAAGAAGATGATGTTTAATATATAGTAGTTAGGTGGTGGATTTATGGGTCAATTCGTAGTGTGGCGTTGGGTCGGGAGGGTTATTGTGAAGTGCCTGGTGCAATAAAGAACATTAAGAGTGTATTTCTTTTTATTATCTATTTGTCATTACATATCTGATATACTTCTCAGGGACATAATTCTGTCATAAGATGCATATTAGTCAGGTCTGGTTTCGTATTTTATGGCTATAACTTTACACTTAAAGGGTTAGTTCACCCAAAAATGAAAATTCTGTCATTATTTACTCACCCTCATGTTGTTCCAAACCCACAAGACTTTTGTTCATCTTCAGAACACAAATGAAGATATTTTTGTTGACATCTAAGAGATTTCTGTCCCTCCATTGACCACTACGCAAATTACAATTTGACGCTTTAAAAGGTTCTTAAAGCGATTGTAAAACTAATCCATATGAATTAAGCGGTTTAGTCCGAATGTTATGAAGAGACTCGATTGCTTTATATGATGAACAGATTAAATTTAGGCTTTTATTCAAATATAAACATTGATCTGCAAACAAACAGAAGCTCAACCAAACCTGCTTGATGCACGAGAACAAACCTCTTTGGTTTTTGCAGAAGCTCAAATGTGCAAGAGTGAACCTCATTGGTTCTTGAGGAAGCTCAAATGTGCAAGAGTGAACCTCATTGGTTCTTGAGAAAGCTCAAAGGTGTTGCGTAACATGAGAATGAACCTCATTGGTTCTTGCTGAAGCTCAAACGTGCAAGAGTGAACCTCATTGGTTCTTGAGGAAGCTCAAATGTGCAAGAGTGAACCTCATTGGTTCTTGAGGAAGCTCAAATGTGTTGCGTAACACGAGAATCAACCTCATTGGTTTTTGCCAAAGCTCAAATGTGCAAGAGTGAACCTCATTGGTTCTTGCTGAAGCTTAAATGTGCTGCGTTACACGATAATGAACCTCATTGGTGTTTGCCGAAGCTAAAATGTGCTGAGTAACACGAGAATGAACCTCATTGGTGTTTGCCGAAGCTAAAATGTGCTGAGTAACACGAGAATGAACCTCATTGGTTCTTGCGGAAGCTCAAACGTGCAGCGTAACACGAGAATGAACTTCATTGGTTCTTGTGGAAGCGCAAAACATGCTGCTAAACACAAAAATTAACCTCACTGGTTTTTGCCGAAGCTCAAACGTGCAAGAATGAATGAACCTCATTGGTTCTTGAGGAAGAAGAAACCCAGCTTAGGGGTAAAATAAGACAGACCAGAGAAATCAAGGGGGTAAAGTGAACCACTTACTTTTTCATCTCTGAAACTACCATAACAACTAGGGTTGTTGGTGTGACACCTTCAGTGTGATAAAATAAAGGGACACCCATTCATGACCCCCCCCCCCCCCCCCAAAAAAAAAAAACAATTGCATAACGGACAGACATAAAGAATACGTCATGAAATGATTATTTCAACATTTACAATTTGAAAGCTCAATAATAAACCATATAAGAAAACATGAGATCAAGTATGTGAACTTGCAACAGAACACATTTTATATTATTTTACATTTGATTTTATTTATTTCAAAATAACTCTTTAGTAGCCTATTTGGTGCACTTTAAAGGGATAATTCACCCAGAATGAAAATTCTGTCATCATTTACTCGCCCTCATGATGTTCCAAACCTGTATGAGTTCTGCTGAACACAAAAGAAGATATTTTGAAGTTCAGCCTGTACGCAGGCTGCTTTGGGGACACCATTGACTTCCACAGTTATCTTCCTAACTGTTCAACATAACAAAGAAATATATACATGTTTGGAACAACTTGAGGGTGAGCAAATGATGACAGAATTTTTATTTTTGGGTGAACTATCCCTTTAAGCAGTCATTCTGAACCAGTAATCACTTTTTTGAATTTCAAAAATAAAATGTTTTTATTTTATTCATTTACTTAAATTATGACTATATTATCATGTAATTATTTGTCCCATTTTTATCTAAATATTTTTTTAAATGTCAAATATTAACTATGTCAAATATTAAATAAATGTCAAATACACATATTAATCAAATATCAAATTATTTATTATGTATGATGAATAAAATTAATATAAATTAATAATAACATTTATAAGGCTATAATCTATTAATTAACCTGTCTAAAAAATAATAATTCTGTCTGCCAAGCTCTGATAATGTATGGAATATTATATTAATATATTATCCATTTAAAAAAACTATAGGCCTACCTTTAGAAGCACGGATGTGTCAGACAGTCTGAGACACTGAAATGCTTCTCATAAAGTGTGCAGTTGGCCTGAGGTTCATCGTGAGTTACTGGACAGACCCACTGATATCATTTTGATATTCAGCTCTATATCTGGAGATCCTCTTGCGTTCAAACGGTGGACGCGACGCGAGCTCGACATGTTTTTAAAACACCTCGCAGGTTTGCAGGCACACTGGCACAGCGCATGTTCTCGAGACTCCGGCAACTAAAACACAATCACGCACAAATGAGCTCCTGTACTACTTATTTTGAAATTGATTTCTTTATATTTGCTATCAGTATTCTCCACACTGCAACATCCGTATGTGTTTATTGAACTATGTGTGGACCTGTGTAAAAATACGGGACAAATCGCGTCCCGTATTGGTTTGATACGGGACACGTCATTTTGCTTGTAAATACGGGACGATTCCGTATTTTACGGGACGGGTGGCAACCCTATTAATAACAACACATGTTGTAACAGTCAGAATCCTGACAGCTAGCTTGACAACCACACATTCCAGAACTAATGTCGGACTAGTAACAGAAAGAATCATGGGGATTAATCAATAAGCTAATTTTTTTTTCTAAACACTTGAAAGTAACTCTGAACAAAATCAAATACAACATTATATAATTCAAAACGTTTTAATTAACATTCAAATGATTGATAGTCTGGGGGTCAGAATACGGGACCCTTAGAGCCAGCTAGAACAGCCTACTGTCATACCCATCAGCCTACTGTCAAACCCTGAAGGTTACAGGGAAAGATGAGGAGTTGCTCTCTCCGTGTGGTTCCTCCAGGCCTTTTAGGTTGAGGCAGCTTCTTCAACTCATCACTTTTAGGAACATGTGCCCCAGGTTGTCTTCCTGGTGTACTGCCTTGGCATGGCTTTTCTACAATATTTATGACATTAAAAATACAAAATATACAACGTAATATTACATTGAAATATTTTTAAGACTAAACTTAACTTGCCTGATGTCTCACTTTACCCCACCACCACATTTTTAGAAAAAAAACCATCTCTCTTAGCAATTCAGGCCAATCTTCAGCTAGCATCATATGGTTATATGTTGGTAGTTCATCAACGTGTGATGATGAAGTTTTTCTACTTGAATCAATTTGCTTTGGCACAACAGTTGGTTAAGTTGACAGCAAGAACATTTACCTTTACATACAAAAAACATATTTTTGTGAAGAAAAAAAAACATGCTTGCCACAGCACCATGAGGTCCTCTCATTCATGGCCAAGGGGAAATTGAAGGGGCTTGAAAACATAATCGTCAAATGTGTTCTGTTGACCAGATATAGGGTGTCTCACCTGATGTCTCGCATTACCCCGTTCTCCCCTAAATAGGATATATATAATGTGTGTGTGTGTGTGTGTGTGTGTTCCATGTTATTATAAGCATTTTTGGGCTTGACTCATAAAGCCATTTAAGTTTATATTAATATGGCCATGTGTAGGTTGCAATATTTTTAGTACTTTTCTTTTAAAACATATTTTTCAGGCTATACGTCATTGTCGTGTAACGGCCAAAACATAAGTTATCTGTTTTTAGTTGAAAACAGTGTCGTGCTAGTTTTAGTTTTAGATTTATCGTCTCTGTATAAACTACAAAATTAATTTATCGTCTCTGTATAAACTACAAAATTAATTTATCGTCTCTGTATAAACTACAAAATTAATTTATCGTCTCTGTATAAACTACAAAATTAATTTATCGTCTCTGTATAAACTACAAAATGCATATTTGTGAAAACAGTGACGTCGGCGCGTTAAGTGTTTCTTTACAAAGTGACATCGCCAACGGCTGACCTGGCAGGAGAATACAGCGTTTTTAGTCATTTTCACTGATCCGTGTGAAGGGATTGTTGACAACTTTGTCGTCTGTAGGCTACGCAAAACTTTAAAAACATTTTTTAGTACATCATTGAAGGCTCATACCTCTTTTCCTGTGGTTTTCTTGAGCATACAAACGAGAGACTGATGCGCGTTTGGATCGTTGCACAATGCATAGAATATTTGTTTAATTCGGTTGTAGAATGCAGTTGTCACTCCCGTGAATGACTGAACTCAGTCTAGAATGGGATTAAGCACTAAAAGGTGAATCGACACATGAATTTAGCTGCAATTTGTAGTTCTGATCTATAATCTCTCAAGTGAAACGGAATGTTAATGTTCATAATCGTTGATCTGTTAGCTCTGCTCTAAAATGATGCAGAAAGGCTTTGTCTCATCACTTTCAGATCCACTTAGAACAAAAACACTAAAGTCAGCACTGGTGACCACACATAAGCACAAATGAGTCTTCACAGTCAGACTAAATCACTGAGAAAGATTTAATTTATCAAGTTTTGATATTCCCGACATACCATGAAGTGAAACCAAAGTAAGGATGTAGTGGTATTTTGCTGAAAGCAGAGGCAATGGATACTGGCGTGATGCCTACAGTATCATAACATCAAAACAAACATGAATACAGTTGTAGAAAAGTGCATTATGGATCTTCCATCTCATTCCGAAGCTGTTCACACACAGGGCATTTTATCTGCATTTTCCAATGAGCCTTCATTTACAGCACAGCAAATTCTCTTCGCATAAAACAGAAATTCTTTGGGTTTCTTTTTCTAAAAACAGGAAACGCATGTTAAGCATCCAGCTATTTTACCAGAAGAGTCTGTCATTTGGAGTGGTTAACCTTAGTGCTGATGTGGCCTTAAAGTGTTAAAACACACAAAATTACATCGTTCCGACAGCAAAACACTGGCTCTGACCTAAAACAACTTGGTTTTCACAGGTAATATGGAAAGATGTTTCTATTGACTTCTCAGAGAAATACAAATGCAGTTGATAGTATTTTAGCCTAGAACGTTAAGGCTTCAAGTGTACTCAAAATGCTTCAATATACACTCAAAACCAAAGTCCAATCGAAGCATTCAGTATAAGGCATGCATGCTTGTTTCCTCAGTCTGTGCATATATGCCTCTATATTACAGTTTCAAGCCCACAGTGAAGAATCTCATACACACTCATGAACAATACTGACACTAATGCATGTGTGTGATGACCAAAAAACATAACTTAAGTATCCACTGATTTATAAATCCTCTTATTACTTATATACTGGTATTCATATATAAATACTTGTATGGAATGTACGTAATTGTAATTTACACATAAACAAGGCCGATTAAAGTAAGATGCTTCCACATTTTCAAAATCACAACAGTACATCTTGACATCCCATTCCTGATTTTCACTGACGTCCAGTTCTGGAGGAAAAGGGGCAGATGATCACTGTCTTCATGAGTGAAAGTTATGATTGAACACCAGCTCAAGCTTAGACTGGTAAAAAATATTCATTTTTGTGTTAAAAGAACTTCAGTTGCAGGTTGTAGTTTTTTGAAAGCAGATGAAATTACAGTTGAGACGGATGTCATTTAACCATTACTTAAAAGATAAAACTCCCAGGTCACAGAAAGTTAATGTCCATAAAGCATTTGTTTTAGTCCCTGCAATATTTGAGTGAAAAATGGACAGAGTTGTTTTTGTGTTCCATTCTTTAAAGGGCATGAGCTACATAGGAACTGCTGAGGCAGAGATTGAAACTGCAGAGTTCGGCAATCGCTCCCTTTGGACTTCGGTAGTTCCCTACTGAGATCATTCACTGTTCCCTCTTTCACTTTGTCTCTGAGACGTTTTTGTCTCTCAGCTCCAACTTGAAGTTCCTGAGATGGAAGGCCGTATGATACCTTTGGGTGTGGGCTTGGAACCAAACCACGACATCTGAAACACACACAAAACATTAGACTCAAATAGTGCTTCTATCCTTCAAACACACTATTCAAAAATCTGCCCACCTCATTTTATCAGTGAACAGGATGCATTTCAGAACGTTGTGATAAGGAATTAACTGCTATAGGAATTTGGATGAATGGATGGTCCGTAGACTCAAATAGTGCTTCTTCGAGGACGGATGGAGACTAGGGATGGGCATGATTCATGATTTTTTTTAATCTAATGCAGATTGCGTTGCGTAGTGTGAGTTTCACTGTGTGGTGAAGTTCACTGCAAACATTGCGATGCCGTGTATAAGTACAACACGGCCACGACTCAAATGACGTACCACTTTAACCAGGGACGGATGCAGTTTGTTTATGTCGGTGGCGGTGCATCCAGTCTCAACCTAGCATCAAGTCAGCGTTAGCACGGACTCGCAGCTGTGATGCACAACGAGCAGAGAAAATTACCCAAGGGATCTGCAAGTTCATTGAGTTGGATATTCTACCCTTAAGTATTGTTGAGGGCAATGGTTTTCGAGAACTGATACATTTATTGGAACAAGCATATCAAATTCCATCACGACGTACCATCACCAGACTGGTAGAAACTCACTACGAAGAATGAAAGCAGCAGCTGTTAAAAGAATTGAGCAAAGCTGAGAGAGTTGCTCTAACTACAGACTGCTGGACCGCTTTAACAGCTGAGAGCTACATCACCATAACCTGCCAGCTACATCATTCGCCGCGTTTCCATTACAGATTTGCCCAATACTTTTTAGAAACTTTTTCTAAAGGTCGATAAAAAAATATTGCAAAATTACAGCGGTTCCATTAACTGATGTTATGCGACTAAAACAATTTTTTTCTTCTCGTGCTAAGTCATTCCAAAAATTATGCTACGCATGTTGTTAGGCTTATGTATATCCCAGCCACCGCACGCCATTCTTTTTTAATGGAAAGAGACGTATGTGTTATCCAAGCACTGACTGCAAGGAAGGCACCTTATACTACTTGAGCGTTAAATTTGAGGTGTTATGATAAATTGTGGCATTTTATATTCTATTGTTTTTTATGAGTTTATTAAATAACTCTGTCTCGTCTTCTGTCCAAACATACCATCATCAGTAAAGAATGATCCACTTTGACGCATTGCCACATACAGAGACGAGCGAAAAGTTTGTATGGATGGATGGATGGATGGATGAATGGATGGATATAGACATGGATGGATGGACGGATAGATGAAAGACACAGATGGATGGATGGATAGATATACATGGATGGATGGATGAATGGATGGATGGATAGATATAGACATGGATGGATGGACGGACAGGTGAAAGAGACATGGATGGATGGATAGAGAAATGGATGGATGATACAGATATGGATAGATGGATGGATATAGACATGGATGGATGGACGTACAGGTGAAAGAGACATGGATGGATGAAATACATGGATGGATGGATGATACAGATATGGATGGATGGATGGATGGACGGACAGACAGATGAAAGACATGGATGGATGCACGGATGGTTGAAAGACATGGATGGATGGAAAGAGGCATGGATGGATGGATGGATAGAGAGACATGGATGGAGGGATGGATGAAAGAGACATGGATGGAGGGATGGATGAAAGAGACATGGATGGATGATACAGATATGGATGGATGGATAGAGACATGGATGGATGGATGGATGGATATAGACATGGATGGGTGGATGGATAGAGACATGATGGATGATACAGATATGGATGGATGGGTAAATGGATAGAGACATGAATATATAGAAACATGGATGGAAGGATGGATAGACAGACAGACAGATCCATCCATCCAGAAATGATTATTGACATTTCATACTACAAATAAATACTACAATAGTTCACAATACTTTAAATAAACAATATACATGTAATTTTAAACATGAAAATTCTTTAATTTAAAATGCTTTAAATTAATTAAATACAAAAATGCTTGAAAATGTCTTTTAGATAAAAAATATTTAATTTATGCTTTTTTTTTTACCGTATACATTAACATTTACGCTAACATTTAAAGATTGGGGTCGGAACAATTTTCCTATTAAAGAAATAATAAATAGTTTTATTCATCAAGGATGCATTAAATTGATCAAAAATGTAAAAAAAACAAAAACAAATTTTTATATATATATATATATATATATATATATATATATATATATATATATATATATATATATATATATATATATATTTAATAATAATATGTACATCCCTACTTGCGTATAACCCCGTTTCAAATAAAAGTTAAACTTTGTATATACATAAAAAAAATCCAGAAATCCTCCACACACCTCAGTGTGCGAGTGTAATGTAGCACAGTGATGTGCAGTGATCTCCTTGCTCTCCAGCACTTTATAGTTGGGTTGAGCTATAAATACCTGCCAGCTGCTATTCCCGACCGTGTCACTGAGTGCTAATGGTTTGATTCGGTGTGCTGAGCCACATATCCTGACCCACATTGTTAGCTCCCTTAGCAGAACGGCCTAGTTAGCTCACGGGTGCGCAGGAGAGCACGGCCGGGTGTGATGAGGGTTGAAAAGAACGCATCTTTCTACGCACCGTCCTCCATCACACTTAAAGATTGGTTTCTCTTACACACCTTGTACTCCAGTGTCTGTTTGAGCATGTCCTCTTCATCTTTTGTGAAATGCAGAAGTACTGAAACAGCTCTGATGAGCTGGAAAGCCTGAATAGAGAGAGAGGGAACATCTCATTCATTCAAGCATCATTTACAGGTACGCTAGTCGGATTAAAAATCACTGATGCACATACCAACCGGATTGTATTAAGAGGATTATTAGGGTAAATAAATGGACCAAAAAACCTTTTATAGGACACTGCATTACAAATCAAATGCCACTGCAACAAAAAATATTGAATATACTGTACACTAAAAATAGTTTGGGGTCAGTAGGATGTTTAATGTTTTTGAAAGAAGTCTCTTATGCTCACTAAACATCTATTTGAATATATTTTAAAATGTAATTTATTTCTTTGATAGCAAAGCTGAATTTTCAGCAGCCATTACGTCAGTCTTCAGTGTCACATGACCCTTCAGAAACACTTTTTTGAAAGTTGCACTTCTTTTAAAGGATTAGTTCACTTTAGAATTAAAATTTCCCGATCATTTAGGGTGCGTTCACACTTGTAATATTTGGTTCGATTAAAATGAACCCTGGTGCGATTGCTCGGTTAGTGGGGTTCATTTGAACATATGTGAACGCTGCCATCCGAACCCTGGCCATCCGAACACCAAACAAGCGGGCCGAGACCGCTAAAAAGATGGGTCTCAGTCCACTTCCAAACGAACTCTGGTGCGGTTCGATTTATATATGAACGCAACACGGACCAAAGACATGTAAACGAACCAAAAACAGGACCTCATCAAGTAAAGTGCCTCATCAACTGCCGTCTCTTTGCAGCAGATCTTCGTTTCTGCATACAACGGAGGAAATCCTGGTGCTGCTTTGAATGTTTTATGACCTCTTCGTGAGTTCTCAGCTGGTAAAAATAAAACCATATGTACACGCATAAAATGATTGCATTTTAATCCAGCACACAGCATTGTTTTGAATGTTCAGTCACGAAATATACGTCATAAAAGCCAACCAATCAGGTTGTGACCGTATCCCTATGCCTTTGGTTCGGTAACTTTAGGTTCGCTGTTAAAAATGCCAGTGTGAACGCTAAGCGGACCAGGACTATATGTTTTGTTTTTTGGTCTGGACCAAATGAACCGAACTACAAGTGTGAACGCACCCTTACTCACCCTCATGTCATCCAAGATGTCCATGTCTTTATTTCTTCAGTTGAAAAGAAATGAAGGTTTTTGAGGAAAACATTCCAGGATTTTTCTCCATTTGGTGGATTTCAATGGACACCAACGGCTTGAAGGTCCAAATTGTAGTTTCAATGCAGCTTCAAAGGGATCCCAGCCGAGGAATATGGGTCTTGTCTGGGAAATTATCAGTTTTTTCTAAAAATGCATTACATAGTCACATTGGACAGGCGGAAGTACCTACCCAGTGTTTACACAGTGAACTTGCAAAGACCAAGTCAAACGCCCTAAAAAAAAAAAGAGTAAACAACGATGTTGGACGATTTTTGAGTCGGAGGAGAAAATTCGTTTTTCGCCCTACGCTACCTTTTTGAACCAGAGTACACGATGAACAAAAATAAGCTAGATAAGATCCTTATTCTTTGGCTGGGATCGAGTAGAACCCTTTGAAGCTGCAATTTGGACCTTTAACCCATTGGTCCCCGTTGAAGTCCACTATATGGAGAAAAATCCTGGAATGTTCTCCTCAAAAACCTTAGTTTCTTTTTGACTGAAGAAAGAAAGGCATGATGGATGACATGGGTAAAGGGCGGTCAAAGCTTTATTAAGATCCCTTACGGGCAATTTGGATTCAGTACAAATAGACACGCGACTGACAGTACATCTAATACAAATTTAAATAAATTATCAGGAAATTTTAATTCAGGAGTGAACTAATTCTTTGACTCGAGCGCTGCATTTTTAGATTGCTGTGTCATGCATAGACGTGAGCACAACGGTTAAAAAGACATCCGTCTAGCACGTTTACATTTAAAAACAAGCGGAAAGGAAAAATAGATTCTGTGTGAACAGCCCCTTAGTACTCAAGAAACATTTCTTACCATCAATCTTAGAAATAGAATGTTTTGTAACATTATAAAATGTCTTTACTGGTCACCTTTGATCAAAATAATGCATTCTTGCTGAATAAAAGTATTTAAAGCAGCACTAGGTAACTTTTGCTCTCGGGCTCCCCCTACAGTTGGGAAACAGTATTGCCCTCTATTACTGTCGTAAACTCTGTCATCCTGCATCAGGGGATGCATATAGCACGTGCATTTGTTGACATGACAACTATGATAGCCCTGAACACTGCAGTTGTTCACATGCAGGTGTTCTGCTTGCGTCACGTGTGAAATGTCTTCATCCCAGGTACAGTGGCATATGTTTCAGCATGTCATATGAATATAATTTCATGGGTTTAATTTTTTTTTTTCAAACGCCAAATGATGCTCACGTTTACAAGCCAGCATCATTATAGTAGTCTAGTCTATTGGTTACCGTTTTACAGAATCTATATGATACTTCAATTAAATGTTTGAGTGGTAGGTAATAACCATATATCATCAATATAATATCAAGCTACCATAGATGAATCTTCAAATTTGAAAAATCGATTTGCATTATAGCTTGAGGCAAGACAAATAAACAAATATCACAGACATGTTAGGTATTGTAACGAGTAGGAAAATAGTGTGGCCCCTTTAAGAGCGTTCGCCCCGGTTGGAGCGCCTGCGTTCTGTGTGTGTGTGTGTGTGTGTGAACACTGCGCCTCGAGCTCCCATGTGTGCGGATTATTTTCTGTCTTCTGTTGCAAACATTCATTTATTTTTGTTTTGGTGGGTAATGCTGTGGACGGAAGTGGAGTTTGTGCCGGACTCTTGTGGGGGTTCCGCGAGGAATAAAGTGCGGGCTGTTTGATGTCAATCGCCTCCGTCTTTGCATCGACTCCAGTTGCGTTGAGTGAGCTATCCGTATTTTTCACCCGGACACACGCGTTGCAGTATCCTAAAATATGATTTTGTACGTCTTATGTATTTACTTGCGAGAATGTAGCCCCTACCAAACTTGTACACGCCGTTTAGACATAGGCTTACCCTCGCACGTCCAAATTTAAGGAAGTGGGGGTGATGGAGGAAGTGACGTAATGCCGTAAAGCAGTCGAATTTTGTAGTTCTTTTTTTTCTCGGGTTACTACCCGAAACCCGAAGTTTAAAAGTACGATTAAAAACGATACAGACCCCGTCAGGCTATGGCAGACGTGTCATTCAACCTATTGTGAGTCGATGTATCATCACAAGAGTCTTGAAAATATATTATGAAGGTTGAAAAGTTACCTAGTGCTGCTTTAAAAAAAAAAAGTACTAGCGATTATTTTGATAATCGATTAATCTGACGATTATTTTTCTGATGAATTGGATGAAAAATCGAAAAATAATCATACATTAAATTTAATTTTAATCCATTATTTTAAACAATATTATTCCACATCCTACCCAATGCCAAAATGTTCCTATGAAAACAAATATAGTGAATCTCTATGTAGGCTATGCTGTTCATTATAAGCAATGCAACCATTACATTCTAAACCTAAAAACATCTGATTTCTATTGTAAAACAAAATTAAACGTGATAAACAAACACAAAAGCACAAAATGTTAGCTTGTACGAGACATGAACACATTTAAGACTCGCTGCTTGTCAGAATATGCTAAATGGAAATGCTCGCGGGACTTTCTAACATTTATAGATAAGGATATACAACCATAAAATATAAGTTATGCGCTGAAGAAAACACATATCAAAGGCATTAAACAGCATGTGCATCAAGCACAAGAGGGCAAGGTGCTGTAAACACTTTGTTTGAATATATAATTAATATAATATAATATAATATAATATATAATATAATATAATATAATATAATATAATCTCATGTTTCTCACAACTTGGATCATGTACCTTTCCTGGAGCAGCCAACTCTGTGTCCACTCCATATGCGTTTTGTCCATAGAAATGGGTTATTCCCTACTGTAAAGCGACATGACTGGCTGATGGTTTCCAAACACAGCACACAGATGCGACTAACCGATAATCAAATTCATTGTCAATTATTTATATTATTGATTTTATCGATTAGTTGTTGCAGCCCTACTACTGACTGTACATTGTTTTTTTTCCAAGTCATCTAAACAGGTCGGATACCAATCAAGCCCTCACCTCTGCCTCTCTGGATGACATGAACTTCAGCACCACATGCTTGAGATACTCAAAGTTGATCTCTCTTGTGTCTGTGAGGTCTGAACTGTTGGTGACTGTGGTGTTAGGGGTGATGGGAGGCAGGCCTGGGGTTTGAGGGAAGCCTGTAGCTGGGGATGAAGCTGTGGAGGGCATCTGTGTATCTGCGACCATCTTATCGGCCAATCTCTCCTGCCTTCCCTCCTGGAGTCTCTCCTTCATCTCAGAGTCAGGATCTGGTTTCAGTTTCTGTTGCATAAACACGTGAGGAAATGTTTACTGACAGCTGACATGAACAGTGTTGCATACAGTACATTGACAAATGCATCTGAATAAGCACACGTACCAGCTCTTTCTGTAGCGTCCTCTTCAGTTCGGCAAGCCTCTGCTGTAGCTGCTTTATTGTCTGACAAAAACAAACAGATATATTATATATATATATATATATATATATATATATATATTAGGCAATATTTTAAGCCAAAATAATAAATGTTTTATTTTATTTTTATTATTAAAATATTATTATTATCGGGACCCACAAATATATTCCCCCATTGCATCATTATATTATATTCAATATTATATATAGGCGTTTAATATAGTAATGTCACTGAAACTCCATAAACTTTCCTTTTTTTTTCCCCCTCACACATTACTCGCGTTTCTCTCCCGGTGCTCGCCATGTCCTGCCTCTAACCCCTATTAATGCACTATACATATAAGAATAAATCATCTAAAATGCTTTGAATAATCATACTACTAAAACCAAATGTGATCTGGTGTTTTAAATGATGTTTGCGCTTTCACTATAAGGAGTGCGGCTTTAAATGATGTTTGCGCTTTCACTATAAGGAGTGCGGCTTTAAATGATGTTTGCGCTTTCACTTTGAGGAGTGTCATTCCGGCAGCGCGTGCGCTTCAGACGATCAATGAAATCAGTCACAGTTCTAATCGTAAGAAAGAGTGTCAAAATGACTATTCCCAAACTATAAATGTTTAGCTCACCAAAAAATGTAAAATTCTGCATTTATACTCATATGTCTCAATCTGTTCATCAAATAAATCCACTGTCTCTTCAGAAGACTTGGATTTGGATTAGACACTGGATTAGTTATTTTTATGATGCCTTCATGACATTTATTGGATCTTTTAAGTTTGAGAGGAATGGACTTTAAAATGGAGAGACAGAAATCTCTCAGGCTTTATAAAGAATATCTTCATTTGTGTTTAGAAGTTAAACTAAACAACACGAGGGTGAGTACATGACAGAGTTTACATTTTTGGGTGAATTATACCTTATAAATACAGCAAGTTGAGCCTTGGATAAAACAACTCTATAATGCGAATCATATAGTTTACATCAACGATACATATCGTCGCATTTTTATATCGCGATATATTGATTAACGATATTATATATATAAAAATCTAAATAGAGTAGATTGTTTGGTCCCACTTTATATTAAGTGTCTTTAACTAATATGTACTTACATTTAAAGGGTCATGAAACCCTAAACCAGATTTTCTGAGAACACATTGCGAATGGCTATGCATTTTAATGTCCATTGAATTATAGCAGTCACAGGATATGTGAGCTTACAAAACCATGTGTATATTGTGTTGTGTGTAACTCAATGGTAATTTGCAGCATGCATTTGTAGGAAGCTTTGATGCTTTTAATGAGAGCGAAATAAAATTGTCTGAATCAGAAGTGCTGTCAGTCTCCCCTCGTCCCCCTCCACTTTTATAGCATTTTTTCAAAACTGTGGTGAGAACTGACTGCTGCTGAAACAGGGGAATTTTTCATGACCCTTTAAATTAATCATTTGATACAGTACACATACATGTTTGTACATTGTATTTATAAAAAAAAAAAAAAAAAAAAAAGTTAATCTAATTGCATCGTTAATTACTCTGTTGACCCTTCCCTTTCACTTTAACCCACCCTTAAACCTACCTATACCACCACCAAACAAAATCATGAAAAATATTGTTTATAAACATTTATTTGCTTACTTATAAAAGTCAAGTGCAACAGAATATACTGTTTAATTATAATTAAAATAGGGTAATATTATTGTTGATAATTTTAGTTATGTCAGCATCTACAATAATATGTATGAATGAATGAATGAATGGTGCACAATGAAACTAGACATATTAAGAAAACCAATTGGGAAAAATGTTATTTTGTCTTTAAAGACATTACATTTTACATTTTAAACTCCATAAAACGTTCTCCAATAACTGATGTAATTAATTTAAATAATTTATTGCTGTAAAATATGTTCTACATATAATTATGCACTTACATTAAAAGATCATAATTTTAAATAAAAATGTTAAAGGGCCCCTATTTTACCCTTTAAAAAGCTCCTAATTTTGTTTTGGAGGTCTCCTACAATAGATTTACATGCAAGATAAAAAAACCCTACAAATTTTACGATAATATACACTGCAGCATCATCTCTTTTCTCAATGTCAGAAATGGTTTGCTAAAGTATTCCGTCTCCCCTCCTTTCTTAGAGTGTGTCAGAAATGAAACATCCATTACCAAATCTGAATTTCAGCTCCTGAGCTTCCTCAGCTCTTACAAACACTGTGATATGAACTGTAGCTATATAATATATCCTCATTCTTTGGAAATCCATGCAAAGATGATTTGCTTTTACAGCGCAGACAACAGACATGTTCGACATCTCTTCCAGGCCTCAGATACAACTACAGTGTTTGAGGGTCAAAGTAGACGTTGTTTGCGAGGAGCCAATGAAGAGTATAGGCTGGCATTATGCAAATTTGTTACAAACCTATGTAGGTTTGGGTTGGAAGTAAATCTGGATTTACTGATGACTCGTTTCAGGCAGTTCATAATCAGTTAATTCTTTTAGGAGACAATAAATAAGTCGTGCATTTTGACCGTTGAAACTCTGCAGACCTTTTACTTGAACAAACAGCTGTTACACAAAACATGAAAGCTAATATCCAAAAAGCATAATAGGGGCCTTTAAAATCTCTGCTCTTCTTAGAACTTACATTATTTTGTTTTCTATTGTTTTCTTTTCTCTCACCTTGTTCTTTTCAGCCAGTTGTTGATCCAGATCTTTATTGACCTTTTGCAACTGGTCAAGATCACTTACAGTAATCGTCCCATTCTGCTCACCATCACACTCGTCTGCATGTGACTGTGCTGTTAATCTCAGCACCTCACCCTCGAGATCAGACACCTGCCACACACAAAGAGATATGTAAATACAAAAACATCAACTTGGTAAGACAATGTAGCTAACGGCAACTGGCAGCTCAGGTTGGTAAAAGCACACACTGACCTGTGACTGGTAAGAAGAGAGCTGCTGTGTTTGTGTGAGGACTTCCTGTTGCAGCGACGTCAGCTGAGAGTTGTGTTCTCGCTCTCTCTCCTCAGCCTCCAAACGACGAGACTCACACTCAGACTGAAGAGAAGACAGACTGCTACAGGCTGCTTTCAGCTCTGACACACACAATAAGAAACAGAAGCTTTTTAATGCTAACCATTATAAAAGACATAAACATCTCTGGCATTACTGGATCTAACCTATAGTGCAGAACTCAAAAACAAACGAAATCACAAACGAAGATGAAGACGTTTCTTTTCATAAATTGCTCAAACTAGTTACCAGTTTAAAGCATTTTTCATTGAACCAACCCACTGAGTCAGTTAAAGCAGCAGTCACTGAACAACCTTAATTTTGGAAATGTCTGAATCGAAATGAAGCAAGAAATTGAATGAAGCTATTTTATGTTTTATGCCATTTTATTTTATGCTTTAGGTTTGAGAATCTTAGTATCAAAATTATGATTATTGACTGGTTGATAATAATATATATATACGATTTATATATACTTATCATTTATAGGTCCAGTCAAAAGTTTGGAAACATTACTATTTTTAATGTTTTTGAAAGAAGTCTTTTATGCTCATGCTTTTAAGCCTGCATTTATTTGATCAAAATACAGAGGAAAAAAAACAGTAATACTGTGAAATGTTATTAGAATTTCTATATTTTAATATACTTTAAAATATTATGAATTTCTGTGATGCAAAGCTGAATTTTTATCAGCCATTACTCCAGTCTTCAGTGTCACATGATCCTTCAGAAATCATTCTAATATGCTGATTTGATACTCAGTTATTATCACTGTTAGAAACAGCTGCTTCATTTTTTTTTTGGAACCTGTGATACTTTTTTCAGGATTCATTGATGAATAAAAAGTAAAAAAGAACATATATAGAATGATTTCTGAAGGATCATGTGACACTGAAGACTGGAGTAATGATGTTGAAAATTCAGCTTTGCATCACAGTAAATTATAGTTTAAAGAATATTAAAATTAAATTAAAAACATTATTTTAAATTGTAATATTTCACAATATTTTTTTTTGTATTTGATCAAATAAATGCAGGAGAGACTTAATTAATAGTAATGTTTTCAAACTTTTGATCGGTACAATGTGTATATAATTTATTTATTTATTTTATATGGCAAATCCTGTCTTGGTGCCAAAACACATCTGATCCCTTACCTTCCTTCAACGTGTTTAGTTCTTCCTCCTTTGCCCCTAAATCTTGAGAAAGACGACTCACTTCCTGTTCCGCCTTCTCGAGAGACTCTGTCATTTTGCTGACCTATAAAAGACAAGCAATAAATTAAGTAAAACAAGTACATGACCTTATAAGTGAAAAAATGATGCATATTTGAATAAGCCAGTGAATTAACCTGCTGTTGGAGTTCTTCCCGCTGTTTTCTGGTTTCCTCCAGAGCTTTGGCAATTTCAACGCTGACCGTCTGTCTGCTGCTCAACTCCGCCTGTGACACAAACAAATATATATATCACACAAATGCTATACTGGTCAGCAACATGACAAGCTCACAAAATACCCCTCAAAAAACATACACAGCAGGACTGGGCGGTATGGCTGCAGTCGGTCAACGGTCAACCAGTAGGGATTTTGATGGATCACATTATAATATTAGCTGTACTATCCTTCGTTTTTAACTTACACTACCTTTCAAAAGTTTAGGGGTAGTAGGGCTGTGTTCATACTTGATGTCTTCTTTGACAAGAAAAAGTTGACGAGTGCTCTTTTAATATATAAAAAAAAAAGCTGGCAGTGTTTGGTTCTAAATAGCAGCCGAGGGCATCTTTTGTTGCTATAACAATAGCTGCGACAAGAGTGCTGTGTGGTGCAGAGATACAAAATGTAGAGAAAGAGAAAGTTGGTTCTTGCGTTGGCTTTTGAAGTTAACAGGGAGGAGAATGTCGGTTCAAAATGACGTTTGTGGGTACACAACATTATACGGGGAAGAAAACAGTATGGTGCTTACAATAATTTAGTTCAGGAGCACCGGTTGGATGATGCGCGGTTTGCAGCATATTTCAGACTTAACAGTCAGTTTGAAGACCTGTTACTGCTGTTTAGTCAATCTACCGGCACCTTCTCCATTTTGTTTGTTGTTATGGAAATGAGTCAGGTCTCGCTACTTGCTTGTCATTGGTCAGCTGTCAAAAAGGTGCTTGACGAAGGGCGTTTTTATCAGAAAAGTTAAACTTTTTTCAACTTGAAAAGACGCGCTGAGCTGCAGAAAAAGATATCAGCGTTTAAAAAAACGCTCACAACTTTTTAAAAAACAGTTTACTCCATAGGATTATAATGTAAAACAGACGCTGGCACCTTCAAAAAAGACATCAAGAGTGAACATGCCCTAAGATTCTTCTTTGAAATAAATGTATACTTTTATTGAGCAAAAATGCATTAAATTGATCATAAGTGACAAAGACATTTATAATGTTACAAAGGTTATATTTATTCAAATAAATGCTGTTCTTTTGAACTTTCTATTAATTAAATAATCCTGAAAAAAAATGTATCATGGCTTTCAAAAACTACTATGCAGCACGGCTTATTATTGGAAATAATCAGAAATGTTTCTTGAGCCCCAAATCAGCATATTAGAATGATTTCTGAAGGATCATGTGACACTGAAGACTGGAGTAATGATGCTGAAAATTCAGCTTTGACAACAAAGGAATACATTACATTTTTAATCAAATAAACGCAGCTCTGGAGATAAGAGACGTTTTTCAAAAACATTTGGCAGTGAATCTGTGAAAAAAGTGAATCTGTTTGTGCAAATGTAGTAGATGATTCTCACTCTAGACTGCTCCAGTTCAGCTGTTAGCCTCTCTACAGTGCTGTCAACCTCAGCTTTGCTCTTCAACAGTGAAGCCTTTTCCTCCTCCAGTAACCGCTAGAGAGAAAGACACAAACATCAGACAAACTTTTAATAAATGTTCCCATTTTAAGTTTATGATAGTCAAAGAAACACTAGTGATGTGTTACACACCAGGTTGTCCTGATGCTTGTTGACCTCGGTTTCGCTCTCCCTCTGTTGTGCAAGAAGTTCCTCCTCCAGTCTGGCTGTTTTCTCCAAGCCTCTCTGTCTTTGTGTCGAGACCTGCTGTTGTAGTCGCCCTCTCTCCTCCGCCCACTCCACTTGCTATGGGACCAAAGGTCAAAGGTCAAATCTCTAAGGGATTTTAAGGACTAACAATAAAGCTGACTTGTTAGACATATACTGGGCTGCACATTTTTTGATACCCCCATAATATTTTTTCCTCATCTAATACTGGCGTCCCAGTATGTATGACACATCTCTGACAGAAGAGGGCGACATTTCAGCAAAAACAGTTGGTAGGTGTGACAAACCCATGAACAGAACTGAACCGGCTATTTGGACGTTTGGTGAGATTTTGGCTGACATAATGTACCAGTTTTTCTGTGTGCGTTTCACTGTCTTCAAGATGCTGTTGCAGACTCTGTATCTTCTCAGCACAGTCAGCCAGCCTCTGCTCCAGATCTGAGATCTGACAGAACACATACATCATTCAGATCACTCAGCCACGGTCATGTGATGTGAGGGTTAACTGGAGAAACACAGTGCTCTCACCTGTGCGTCTGTCCTCTCTTTGTAAGCCCTGGACGAATCGTCTTTGTGCTTGATCAGAGTCTGCAGATCTGTAATGCTGGCGGTCTGCCGAGAGATCTGAAAACACATGAGAAACAGGAATTCTCTCACTGAATTAATGGACAATAGCTGTATAAAACAACAAACAGAGTATAGCACAGAAAATTACAGTACAGTGAATCGGTTTGATTCACAATCCATAGATTTTTGACTCCATTCCAAAGGGATTTTGCCAATTCAATTCAATCAATAAAGAAATATGATTTGAATAATGATAAATTCTGTATTAAAAAAAAAATGCATCTATTGGATACTTTAAATACTTTCTACATTACCGTTTAAAAGTTTTGGGGTCAGTAAGACTTCTTCTAACGACATTAATACTTTAAAAGTACATTCAATTATAACAGTAAAATAAATTTTTTAAATGTTATAAAGATTTCAAACATTTGAAAACAAGAACAAAATTTTCACAAGAATATAAATATTATATTATTTTCTTGTGGTTACATCACAAAACCAAACTGTTTAAATAGGGGTGTGTGGACTTTTTATAACCACTATACATGATTGCAAGTTGTAAAAATAATAATAATTGCATTCATATTTAAATCTGTTGCATTTCACGGGTAATTTAAGACTGGATTTAGATTTTTTAATTTTACTTTAAGGGAATACTAATTTTTTATATTTTAAAAGCTACTACAATTATGACAATATAACCATTTTTGCTAAGTTTATAATGTAACAAATGTCTCAATGTAAAATGTATTACATTATGAGCTCAAGATTTTATTACATAAAAAAATTACATTATGAACATTTTATTAAAATAATAATGTAATACGTATTACATTATGTGCAGTTTTTACATTATGTGCAGTTATTACATGAGTTGCTATATTATGTGACACTGAAGACTCGAGTAATGATGCTGAAAGTTCAGCTTTGAAATCACAGGAATAAATTAAATTTTAAAATATATTCAAATATTACTACTACTTATAATAATAAATTAATAAATATTAAATATTTTCACATTCATTTTTACTTTTTGATCAAATGAATGCAGGCTTAGTGAGCATAAGATACTTCTATCAAAAACATTTTAAATGGTATAATGTGTCTTGTGTAAAAAAATAAAAAAAATAATGCAAAGTAAAGATGTTTACTGAACCAAAAGTAACATGAAAGGAAACACATTAAAGGTCCCGTTCTTCGCGATCCCACTGTTTAAACTTTAGTTAGTGTGTAATGTTGCTGTTAGAGCATAAATAATACCTGTAAAATTATAAAGCTCAAAGTTCAATGCGCTAAGCTGCTGTCGAATCACAACACGGGAACCGTGCCACGTGCGCTAAGCTGCGGTCAAATTACAACACGGGAACCGCTAGCACAATCAGAACTCATTACGTATTTCTGAAGGAGGGACTTCATAGAATAAAGGAAGTCATCAGCCGTTTTTAGGACAGTGAAAACAGCGGTATACAGATAAGTAAATTGTGTGAAAAATACTGTGTTCTCTTTCATAGGTTCACTCGACGCTGCGTCACTTTAATGACGTAATGGGACGCCCTCTGGGTGTGCCGATTGTCTGAAGCCCTTATAGAATCACGCCAATTGATTGGCTGATGGCGCGCACGCCGCCCACCTGACGTAGTCACCTATATCAGCGCGCGCGCGCCATCTGCTCCTCAGATTTCTCTGCCTTCACGAAGCGGCCATTTCTGCCCTTCGGTTATCGATTTTTCTGGCCCAAAAACTAGGATTCAGTATACTTATTTACCTCAGCACTTCAGCGACCGCGGATTGTGGAACTTTGTTCTCCTTGTGGTGAAGTGCTATGGAATTCAGACGTTGCCCACCGCCGTGCACTCGCTTCATCGCGATTGACGATCCCCACAGTAAGTGTGTTAAATGTTTGGGATTTACTCACGCACGCGACGCGGTTCAGGGGTTTTCTAATTGTAAATACTGCGATAACCTCCTTCTCAAAACCCTCCGCTCGAGGCTCGCGGTTTTTGAGAGGGAGTCATCCGTTTTTCCCCGTCGCGCTCCCGAGGCCGCGCAGGCCTCTCTTGGATCCGCGACCTGGGGTTCGGATGTAGAGCTCGAGGATGTGGAGTGCGAGCAGACGGACCTCGCCCTTTCTCTCCCTCTCTCTCCCGAGCACGTGCGCGGGACTCCGCCTGTGGAATACTCGCACGACTATCTCTGTCCCAGCCCGGAGGCACGCGATGCGGTTTCCTTCGGACTGGAGGATGTCATTTTCACTGCAGCATCCAACTCCGAGGATTTCGGTGCTGCAAATACCGACGACGCTCTCCCGCCGAGTGGCCAGGAAGCGCGCCATCAGCGGCGTATGATGAGCTTGTGGATGTACTCGCGCGCGCTACTCAGAAGCTCGCGATCGAGTGGCCGGATGAACCCCGCGAAGCTCAATCTTCTCGGTTGGATGAGAGATTCCTCAGCGGCCCTAATTCTAGGCCTCCGCGGAGGAAGCTACCATTCTTCAGTGATCTACACAGTGAGATTTCTAGATCCTGGAAGCAACCGCTCTCAGCCCGCCTAACTAACGCGGCAGCCGCTGATTTCACCAACCTCGTGGGTTTTGAGGAACAGGGCTATTCCGCTATTCCCGCGGTTGAGGACACGCTGGCCACTCACCTCGCGCCATCTTCAGCTCCCTCGTGGAAGTCCCGCCCCCTTCTTCCCACTAAGCCGTGCAGGACCACTTCTGCCCTGATTGGCAAATCCTACATGGCGGCTGGTCAGGCTGGCATGGCCCTTCATACTATGGCCATTCTCCAGGCATATCAGGCGGATGTTTTAAAGGAAATGGATGAGGGCTCCGGTTTGACACCAGAAGCTGTAAAGGAGCTTCGTAAAGCCACGGATTTGGCGTTACGGGCTACTAAGCACACAGCTCGCGCTGTAGGGCGCTCTATGGCGGGCTCGGTGGCGGCGGAGCGCCACTTATGGCTTAATCTCACCGAGATCCGCGACAAGGAGAAAGTTTTCCTTATGGACGCTCCGATTTCCCAGTCCGGATTGTTTGGGGAGGCGGTTAATACTGTGGTCGAGAAGTTCAGATCTGCAAAATCCCAGTCTGCCGCTCTAAAACAGTTCATGCCGAGGAGAGCGAGGGACGCTCCTTCCCCCTCCCCCTCTCAGTCCAGAGATCGCCCCTCTTTCAAAAGAGAGTTTTCCGCCCGGAGGAGCGACCAGAGTTATCCTCCACCCACCACGGTCTGGGGAGCTCGCGGTCGTCCATTTCCCCGTCAACGTCCTCACAGACGCATCGACCCAAAGCGGCCCAGCAAACCTTCTGCTTCGGCCACTTCGAGTCGCCCCTGACCCTCCGGTCAGAAAAAGGGGAGCTGCAGTTCACGACCGGGGCTGGGTCAGACCGCGCAAGCGTTTCTGCCCGCCCCCCACCAGCTCTCCCTATCCAGCTCTGTCATTTCCGCCGCCCAGCGCGCTTCGGAATACAGATCCGGTTATATCCCCGCCTTTTCCGGCGCTGAAGGAAGGAGACACGGTCTGCTTTCTCCCCTCACATCTGATTGGCTCACCATCCGCCGCTCGTCCAGACGGAGACACGTCCTGTTTTCTCCGGGATCCAGAGCGGCCCAGCCTTCCACTGCCTACTCCGCGCCAGGACGCCACGTGCTCTCCTCTGCGGATGGCCACACCCCCCTCAGAGGTCCACGACACCCCAACTCAGGTATGTCCACCGCACCTCATAATACCTCCCACGTTGTCAAATTTCTTCCACGAGTGGAAGCTTTTGCCAGGGATATCATCCTGGGTCCTCCGCACGATTCAGTCAGGCTACACGCTTCAGTTCTGTCGCAACCCTCCTCGCTTCGACGGGGTCGCTCACACGGTAGTAAACAGCGCCTCTCAGGCTTCTGTGCTACAACAAGAGCTCTCTTCTCTCCTCCTAAAGGGGGCAATAGAGGAAGTTCCGGCAACAGAGGAGAAATGTGGCTTCTTCAGCCGCTATTTCCTTGTTCCGAAGAAAGACGGCGGTCTGCGTCCCATCCTGGACCTCCGCCGCCTGAACTTCGCCCTCTACAAAGGGAAGTTCAAGATGCTAACGCTAAAGACTATCTTGTCTCAGATACGTGCGGAGGACTGGTTTGTCACTATAGACCTGAGAGATGCTTATTTCCATATTCAGGTTGTCAAACGACACAGGAAGTTTCTCAGGTTCGCCTTCAAAGGGAAGGCTTATCAATACAAAGTCCTTCCCTTCGGCCTTGCCCTGGCACCAAGGACGTTCACGAAGTGTATGGATGCTGCGCTGGCCCCGCTGAGGCTCCAGGGCATCCGTATTCTCAATTACCTGGACGACTGGCTCATTCTGGCCCACTCCAGGGAGTTAGCCTGTCATCACAGAGATGTCGTTCTTCGACACGTTCGATCTCTTGGCTTGAGAGTGAACACAGACAAGAGCGTTCTTACTCCGGCTCAGCAGACCACCTTCTTAGGTGTTCGTCTGGATTCCGTTCCCCTGGGACTGCTCCATATGAGGCCCTTCCTCTGGTGGATGAAACGCTCAGGGGCTCGGTCAACAGGATCGGCCCTTCGCCTATTGAAGGTGCCACGCGGCTGCTTTCGTGCCCTATCAATGTGGCGAGACCCTCTTTTTCTTCAGAAAGGGGTCAAGATGGGGGCTGTTTTCCGTCGCCAAATGGTTACGACGGACGCCTCTCTTTCCGGCTGGGGTGCGGTATTCGAGGGCAGACCAGCTATGGGGATCTGGGAGGGGGAAGTTCTCTCCTGGCACATAAATTGCCTGGAGTTGAGAGCGGTATCCCTGGCCCTTCAGCATTTTCTCCCCTCACTCAGGGGGCATCATGTCATTGTCAGGACCGACAACATGGCAGTGGTGTCTCACATAAATCGCCAGGGAGGGTCACGGTCGCGCACCCTGGACAGGCATGCGCGCAGACTCCTCCTGCGGTTTCAGGACAAGTTTTTGTCCCTGAGAGCAGTCCATGTATCCGGAGTCTTAAACCTCGCTGCGGATTATCTGTCGAGACAGAAGCTTCGGTCGGGGGAATGGATGCTGAACCCTCAAACTGTGTCACTGATTTGGGAGATGTTCGGGAGAGCGGAAGTGGACCTCTTTGCCTCGAAGGAGTCGTCCCAGTGTCGGCTCTGGTTTTCTCTGAGCTCTCCGGCCCCGTTGGGGATAGATGCGTTCGCGCATCCATGGCCCAATCTGAAACTTTATGCGTTTCCGCCCATCAAGCTGATTCCGGCGGTTCTGTGCAGAGTAAGGGAAAGTGGGGCCAGCCTCCTGCTGGTGGCTCCACACTGGCCATCCCAGACTTGGTTCTCGGAGATGGTTCTCCTCCTGGACTCCTCCCCATGGGAGATACCGGTCAGGAAGGACCTTTTGACACAACTTCAGGGCAGGATTTGGCACCCTCACCCGGAGATTTGGAAGTTGTGGGTATGGCCCATCAAGGGCCAACGACACTAAACGCTGGTCTTTCTGCGGACGTTCAGGAGATCATTGCTAATGCGAGAGCCTCTTCTACAAGGAAGCTCTATTTCTCCAAGCGGAGGGTCTTCGAGTCGTGGTGCTCAGCTCATGCAGTAGATCCAGTTAACTGCCCGGTTGGTTCAGTTCTGGAGTTCCTGCAGGAGAAGTTTGCTGCTGGAGCAGCAGCTACCACCCTTCGGGTCTATGTCGCAGCTATAGCTGCCGGTAGGGAGTCGGACGAAATCCCTCTGGGCAAGCACAGACTGGTTTCATCTTTCATGCGAGGGGTTAGGCGCCTGAGACCAGCACGCTCCCCTGGTATTCCCTCTTGGGACCTCTCCGTGGTCCTTGAAGGGCTAACTTTGGCTCCATTTGAGCCTTTGGAGTCAGCTCCTGAGCGAATTCTGACTCTCAAAGTTGCTCTTTTGTTAGCTCTGTCTTCTTTGAAACGAGTGGGCGATCTACAGGCTCTCTCTGTTAATGGGACCTGTATGGATTTTGCCCCTGGCCTAGTTAAGGTTACCTTAAGACCTAGGGTGGGTTATGTGCCCAAAGTTTTGTCCACATCATTTCGCTCTCAGGTTATTACTCTTCACTCCTTTCACCCCCCTCCGTTTGACTCGGAGGAAGACGAGAAACTTCATTTGCTCTGCCTAGTTCGAGCGTTGAAGTGTTATGTTGACCGTTCGGACAGCTGGAGGAAATCTAACCAGCTGTTGGTGTGCTTCGGTGCTGGCCGCCGCGGGCTTGCCGCTTCGAAGCAACGGGTTTCCCATTGGGTGACAGAGGCTATTTCCTTAGCTTATGAGGTGCGTGGTTTACCTTCACCTCTTGATGTTAGAGCGCATTCTACCAGAGGTGTGGCTTCCTCTCAAGCACTTTTTAGAGGGGCTCTTTTGGAAGATATTTGTGTGGCGGCAGGTTGGTCCTCTCCGCACACTTTTGTGAGATTTTATAGTTTGGATCTCGACATGGCTCCGGGTTCGCATGTCCTGTCTGCTTAACCTAGTCATGCAGGTTATCTGGTGTTCTTTGAGCCAGATACGGCAGCGCTTTAGCTTGGCGTGTTTGGTATATCGTTCCCATTACGTCATTAAAGTGACGCAGCGTCGAGTGAACCTATGAAAGAGAACGTCTCAGGTTACTTGCGTAACCTATGTTCTCTGAGTAGGGAACGAGACGCTGCGTACGCTGCCAAGCTCCTCGCGCTGCCGACAGGCTTTCCTTTTCGGCAGAGAAATCTGAGGAGCAGATGGCGCGCGCGCACTGATATAGGTGACTACGTCAGGTGGGCGGCGTGCGCGCCATCAGCCAATCAATTGGCGTGATACTATAAGGGCTTCAGACAAACGGCACACCCAGAGGGCGTCCCATTACGTCATTAAAGTGACGCAGCGTCTCGTTCCCTACTCAGAGAACATAGGTTACGCAAGTAACCTGAGACGTTTTTTTACACGCGAAACATGAACACATGTTATATTGCACACTGTAAACACAATCAAAGCTTCAAAAAAACACGAAGAACGGGACCTTTAAATACACATACATACAGGCTATTGCATTTAAAAAAAAAAGATTTTGCTTATTTACATGACTTTCCAGGCCTGAAAATTATAATTTTAAAAACAATATGTAATAATGTAGAGCAAGCACACAAGGTTAGATGCTGGGCGTTTACCTGGGCCTCCAGTGAACTGACTGCTGTTGTGTGATTTGTTCTCGCCTCCAGTAACTGTCCTCTGACCTCCTCTAACCTCTGCTCTAATGAAGACTTCTATACACACACACACACACAACATGCATATATTAGATGACTGAAAATGCAGTAAGAAGAAAAGCATGTATAAATATATGTCCTGTGACCTCTTTGAGCATTTCCTGTAGATGTTCATCCTGAGAGTAGTTTGCTTCTAGTCTTCTCTCTAAGGAGGTGGCCTTCTCCTGCAGATCAGCCAATAGACCCTCTCGCTCCTCCTCTGTCACTGCAACCTGACAAATCACATAAAGTGTTTTACCGAAGTATCAATGAAATAGAGTTGCATTTAGGTCAATCCATTCACATACACTATGGGTGCTTCTCAATACTCAAATTGATGCTTCCTCGTTTTCTCGCTCCTACATGTTCAAGCCTGTGACCCCAGAAACCGATCAAACTCAGACATCTTGAAGGCCATCTCAATTCTCTAATTGCACCGCGAGGAGGCGAGGAACGAGTAGCAAGGAAGCTTCGTGAGGAGTCATGAGGGAGGACACACAGGTGTATCCTTCCATTGCTTCCTAAGCGGGTGGAGCCAAGACGCGAGGAAAGGAAACGAGGGAAGGAAATGAGGATGCACAAATAAGAAATGAGAAGCACCCAACATATAATTTAGCATCAGGGCATAGGTACAGGACACATTTTGGGTCCAAAAACTGCTATGCAGTGCAATGAAAGGGAATAAAGGGTCTCAAGATGCATTGTTAAAGCTATCTTTACCTTGACACTCTGTCTAAAAAACAACTTGGATATAAATGGATCGTATGGAAAGCAGACAAATGTAATTTGCGTATATATATAATTAGGGAGTGTTTATTCTGATGTAATTACATAGCCTACAGGTTTTGATTGGATGCCACTCACATGTGCGCCTGAATAAGGTCACATTCTCAGACAGTAATTTTCACTTGCAAATGTGAGTGAATACTTTACATTATTAGTATCAATGAATTTTTTGTAGCGTCAATCAGACCTTGCTCTTGTGCTGCTCATGCTGTAGCTTTAGCTTATTGTGTTCAGACTGGAGTTGCTCCATTGATTTCTCTAGCGCTTTTGCACTGCTTTGTGCCTGGAAAGCAAACAAAAGAAACAATTAAATGTGGGAATGATTTTTAGCATACCATTCAAGGATAACTGAAAACATATTGAAAAACATATGCCAGTTTGTTTATTTAAACAGACGTTGACTGTTTCCTCTGGAGTGTATGGTTACTTCAGGAACAATTTATGCGAGCGAAAGAAAGGGTTTAAATATTTATACGGCAGATTATTGTTTCTTTTTCATTTTTCTTTGATATTAGTCAAAAATGGTCAAGGACTGTCACGATGCAATTATTGCTTGATTTCTATAAAAAAATCATTACACAAGAGATATAAACCGTCAGCAATAAAATAAAGACAAAACACAAGCAATAAAACAAAAATAATGAAACATGCAAATAATTGGCTTTAATAATAATAATAATAATAAAAACGAGATTTCTTCATTAAATACATCATGAACAATGTTGTAACACTCTTATAAATGCATAAATATAATGTATAAATAAAAGTTAAAGAAATGACAACACTTATATGGGAGTGGTGACTATATGCTCCCTAAAGTAACCTTCTTGGCTTCTGAGTGTCATCTGTGTTGATGTTGAGCTGAAAGTTGTCAAGTGCCCACCTTCTGGAAATCCTGTGAGACCTGCTGGATGAGCTGCTGTAACTCCTGCTCTCTCCTCTCGGCCTCCGCTCTCTCACTCAACAACTCATCCCTGAGAGAGACAGCGAGACAAAATTATGAATAACTCCACAGATGCACAGAACAATCTGACTGCAATCTCTTTTTAAGAAGGAAGAATTTTTATCCAAGCCTTGGAAGTGGTTAATAGATTAATGAATATTTCAACAGTCTTTGAAACATGTCCATTCCATTCCAAAAATGTTGTAGTAGGAATGAATCAGGGTGATTGACTAGATGATCTACAATTTGTTTTATCTTTAAAATGAGATTTTTGTTGAGACTGCCATTTGCCATTGCATTTTGTTGCCCTGGTTATGAAATTTTTAAGTCTGAAGAACATTTGAGCTTTGATAAAATGAAGTCAAACCTTATTTTACGTTCTCACAATTTCAAACCATTTGTATTAGGTAGAGGTGTAACGATACAGATCACAATTCGATACTAATCGCGATACTGAACTCACATTACAGTACTATCACGATATTTTGAGGCAAAATAATGTTTTTTTTATTATTATTAATTTATTATTATTAAAATAATAATAATAATATATTCAACATTATAAATAGTATATATAGTAATGTCACTGAAACGCCGCAATCTTAAATTTTTTACCCTCACGAGTACTCGCGGATACTCGAGTACTCGCAGATCGTTGGATCTCTTACACAGACAAGCCGCGCACACATACAGACTCTCCTGGTGAACACTATGACCCGCCCTTCCTGCTATTAATGCACTATACATATAAGAATAAACCATCTTTAAACCTTTGAATAAACATACTAATAAAACTAAATGTGATATGGTGATTAAAATAATGTTTGCACTTTTTTGAAGCGAGTGTGCGCTTCATATGAGGAATGAATTCAAATCACAGTTCTAACCACAAAAAAGCATGTCAAAATGACTACTTCCAAACTGTTACTCACTCTCATGTTGTTTTTGTGCGTCATGCAAGCATTTGAACGTCTTTACTACAGTATGCCCATCGTTGTAAATCTGTTCGTCATATAAAGCCTTTGTGTCTCTTCAGAAGACTTGGATTTGACCACTCAATCTTTTAAAGGTGGGGTAAGAAATATTTCAAAAATGCTTTAGAAAAGTGTCTTGTGCCATGGACCGGAACAAACTTGAAGCCAATCAGCAGTAAAGGGCGTGTCTACTAATGATGGGGAGAAGAGCGCTCAGTGTACGTCACTATTCAACAGACATGACACAGGACGGGCATTAGCCGAGCGACGACAGAAAGAGAGATGGCAGATAAAAAACACACATGGAAAATGTTTAAAGGTCCCATGGCATGAAATTTTCATTTTATGAGGTTTTTCAACATTAATATGAGTTCCCCTAGCCTGAATATTGTCCCCAAGTGGCTAGAAATTTTGATCGGTCTAAACCGAGTTCTGGCTGTCTCTCTCTGCCTGTGAGAAAATGACAGTTCAGACGAGCTGATCTGGAATTTTCCTGGTATGACGTCATAACAGGAACGGTTACCTCCCTTTCCTTCGCCCAGAGAATTTGGCACACCCATGCGTGCGCCATATTTGTCCTCGAGAGATCATGGCTTGTGATCGAGTGAATGCTGGCAGTTTCTCAGTGTTTGGATGTATAAATGAAAACAGAAGTATTTTATCAGTTCCTTCTGATCTGTGATCAGTGATTTCTGATGTGTAGCTAATTAATCAAGTTCACACAGAACTTTATTATTCGTGCACACGCTGCGGCTTCTCTCTCTCCTGACAGAACGGTGTTTTCTATCTTGTGAGTCAGTGTTTTTGTACGTCCTAGTCGCGTCTATCGGTTCTAAAATGTGCATACAGTCATGAGTTTCTGGTCAACATCGGCAGAGCCACATCTTTAGAAATAAACCTCACGCACGCCGAAGCTCGGGCTGCACTGACCGGTCGGCCTTCAACATCACCAACCCCCAGTACTGCATCTCGCCCACAGCGGAGGCGCCATGCGCGACGCGAGATTAAGCAGAAGGGGGGTAAGCGTGAGGGTATCCGGCTAGGCTAGCCAGCTATTCCCACAATAAAACGGATCACATTCGATTACTGCTGTTGTGTATTTGTTTGCACTGTGTACTCAATGCGCGTCACTGACGCTTTTCATACGATAGGAAAATATCTAAAAATAATGCTATACTCAACACTTACTCGTAACTCGTTCATCTCCTGTAATGGTACATTACATGTGTTACAAAGTTGGTAGAATAATGATGAAGACGGACTCGGCGTGACTGAGACTCGTGTTTATTCAGAACTCTCAGATACAAACAAAATAAACTCGTGCTGACAGCGCTCTCACAATTCAGTAGTTACTACAAATAACTTTGTTAGCAATCGCTCCGTCTCTGGTCCGTGATGTCCGGTTCGCGAACAAATCATTCTTTTGAACCGGTTCTTTTTAGCGATTTCACCAAATCGGACTGAATCGTTCTAAACGGTTCGCGTCTCCAGTCAGCGCTGATCCATAATTTACTAAAGTTACTAACTTTCTGACATGAGTGACAGAAATAAACTAATAACCTGAAGTATATGAAGTGAAGTGAAGTGACGTGTGGCCAAGTATGGTGACCCATACTTGGAATTTGTGCTCTGCATTTAACCCATCCAAGTGCACACACACAGTAGTGAACACACACACACACACACACCGTGAACACACACCCAGAGCAGTGGGTAGCCATATTGTGCCCGGGGAGCAGTTGGGGGTTCGGTGCCTTGCTCAATCACCTCAGTCGTGGTATTGAGGGTGGTTGGTTATTCACTCCCCCCACTGACAATTCCTGCCGGACCTGAGACTCGAACCCGCAACCTTCGGGTTACAAGTCCGACTCTCTAACCATTAGGCCACGACTGCCCCTAAATGCTAGTAACTACAACAGTTCACTGAACTGAGACGTGCTGAGAGAATTGATGAGAAGTGAACTCAGGTCCATCCATCTCTTTGGCAGCAGGCTCATGCCTACTCTTGCCGTAGACCTTGTTAAACTACGCCCCCTCCTCTAAAAGATCTGATACTCATTTCAAATGCAAAGATGTCAGCCAATCACAACAGTGGGCATTTTTACTGAAGTCTCACAGCAGACACGCCCCTTGAAACAGGTCATAATTGTAATATGCTCGTAAGTTGGACTGTCATGCTCGGGCTATCGAGTTGTTCATGAGAACTGTGTTTGTGTTTTTGGGATGTAAGGGATGACTTTCATTGAACATTCGATCTGGATTACCATAGTAAAACACATTGCTTTTACTTATTGATGACATCATACCCTCGGCCGGCTGGCACAGCAGATTCCGCCATAGTCATTGCCTGCGTTGCGTACGTATGTGTGGGGCGGAGCTCCACAAAATAGGGGCGAGACCCTTTTGGGGTAGGGGCTTGTTTGTTTTGGTGATTTGAAATATCAACATTGGTTACCACCAGAAAGCACTTATCCCACCTTCAAGTTTTAGAGGCATGGACATCAAATGGAGGGACAGAAATCTCTCAGGTTTCATTAAAGGGGTGGTAATACACATTCTTTTGAAGGCTTGATTGTGTTTGTGGGGTGCACTGTAACATGTGTTCATGCTTCGTTTTTAAAAAACTGCATTATTTTTCATATATTTTACCTTTATTCTACACTGCTCTGTCCCTCCTTGTAAAAATGGTCTGATGGTTTCCGGGTTGTATGAAGCCAGTCCCTCAAAAATACGCAATGGGCTCAGATTGGTTATCTGGCCCAGTGTGTTGTGATTCGCTAACCGCCTAGTGCACGTTTGTCGGAAACGTCACGCCCCTTACCTTTACCGGTAGACTGTGCTTTGGGTTGTATTAGAAACAATGGCGTCAATAAAACCATACCAATTTGAGCCCAAACCAGACCCAGACAATTTTTAGTGAAGATGATCAAGCAGAACCTGTTCAGTCCTCAAGAGTAAAGACTGCGGATCTATAATGATCGCTAACGAAGTGATCGCACTGTTACTTTTGTATTTTTAGAACGATTATAGCCAAATATCTGTCGCAAGAACAAACATTAAACATTGGCTTTACTAGTAGCCAAATCAAACACAGAACCATGTTTAGCATGCTAGTAGATAAACAATACATAAAAGCTCGAATCAAAGAATAATTTACACTACTGCCAAGATCGTGGTTGAGATTTAAAAAAAAGTTTGTAACGTTAGGTGTTTGTCAGATAACGTTAAGTATGAATGAGCATTTAACAAACTGGTTTCCAGAGCCAAACAGCGTTGTCATGTTTACTTCCTTGCTACAACGTACAATTAACAATACGAACTATTACAGGAAAACACATCGACTAAAAATAAATCATACTTACAGGTTGTGGCCCGTAAACAGCTTCTGTTTTTAAATCCATCTTTCAGGACAAGCCGTTGTGCGAATCCTGCATTGAACTCGTGAAGATTGTGGAAGCTTTCCTCCGTGAAATGTGCAGCGGGAGCTGCGTGCGCCCGTCGTGCATTCACACTGGCAGTGTTTGTCTCGCGCAGCTGAACCGCGGCTCGTGTATTGCAAATACAGACGAATATTGTCCATTATGTCACATTTTCCAGTCTTCTAATCCAACCCCTGTCTTCTCGTGCTTTGATTTATGATGGGCAGCATATATCTGCTGCAAATGCGACCGTGTTCCCCTCTGTCTCATACACACATGCATATAACGTTGTATGTTAAATGCACTGCAACGCACCCCCGTCCCTAGGAAGGCTGAACAAAGTAGACCTGCAATCCGGATGAAAATAACAGCGTTTCGTCTGCATTGGCAACAACACTCCAGCCTACTAACTAGCCTACCACAACAACGCTTCCCTGCGGCGATACAAAATCTTAAGAGAAATCTTAAAAGATTGCGATCTCGACAAAGATTCCGCTATGTCTATTACCATGGCTGTTTCCCGTCACAAGCATCAGCGGAGCGTGAGCAGTGCATATTTTTTCACTTCCCATGTTAATGAATGAGAGTTGGCCGTCAAGCTTCCGATGTAAATGTTCTCATTCATTGATTTGGGCAGCGAAAACAAGCACTGCTCACACTCCGCTGACACTTGTGAAACAGGCTTTAAACCAAAGACTTTAGGGAATTTGGTTAACGCTTTTAAAGTGCGATTATCACACTGCAACATTCAAATCTGTGTTCGCGCTGCCGCGGATCCTAGAGCAGCTGCCATGTAAATATACAGATAAACAGCTTCACAGTCTTTTCAACCACACATTTCGTTATTTATGTGTTCCAAACATTGAAATAGCAGAGGACAAATGTGTACTGGGATAAAAGTTTATAGTTTGGGTGTGAACATTGAGATCAAAATAGAGCAAATCGCCTTTTTAAAAGATACTTGTATGCATTAATACAAGTCATCGATTATTATGCCAGGAGGTGGTGACGAGAGCGTTTTAAAAAAAAGTGTTTGTCATTGAATCATTCATTCAAGAGATTTATTCACAAACACTGATTCATCCAATAACGAAACAAGTCTTTATGGATGAGACATGACTTCCACGCTTTCCAATGTTTTTTTTCTACTGAATCGTGGGAGAATCACAATCTCAATTTTAAACAAAAAAGTCGTGATTATTAATTTAACCAGAATCGTGCAGCTCTAATTGAGATATAATGATGTATATCGTTACACCCCTAGTATTAGGGAAGTCAAGTTCTTCTGTACTTCCTCACACACCTTTGAGCCTGTAGCTGTGAGTTGATCCTGCACATCTCCTCGTGTTCCTCTCCCAGCTCATACAGCTTGTCTTGGGTTTGGCTCAAAGTTAGTCTTGCTATGTTCAGCTCCTCTCCTCTCAATTTGAGCTCTTTCTCCCGATGACTCAGCTGTTCCTCTCGCTTCAGCAGCTGCAGAAGAAATGCCCACTTACAATCAGGCCACTTAAATGGTTTGTGAGGAATTTTTTTTGTTGGCTATATTGCAATTAATATAAATTACTCTAGTCTGAGTTTTCTGACACGACTTGGTGTTAGATTAAATATTCCTTTAACTTGGATTTGTATCAGCGTAAAAATTATTGTTGAATGCAGAAATGTGTAGGAAGGTGATGCAAGTATGTGCTTTTGCTATATACAACTAATAAAAGAACACTCAAGGTTCACTGTGCTGACCATGTGCTTGACTTTGGCCAGTTCCTGCTGTTGAAAGCCCTCCAGCTCATCCAGGTCATCTCTCTTCTGGAACAGACTTAAACTCTGCTCTGTCATCTCGTCTAACCGAGCGGTCAGTGACAACTTCTCCTGTTTGAGAGAAAGAGGACAAAGCAATTATAAATGATTAGAATATTAGATGCGACTTTACCCAATACATCACAAAGCATCTTAACCTGCTCCAGTGAAGCCAGCTTTTCCATCCACTCCTGGTCCTTCTTCTCTAACGCTAAGGCCATTCCTTCTGCCATCTTGGCTCTGTTGGACTGAAAAACTTCATTCTGGTCCTGAAGTTTGCGCATGGACGCTGATCGAAAACAAAAATAAGTAAAAAAACTTCAATCTTTCCGAAATCCTCCTGAGACAAATAATCAAGATAATTTTCAACATAATGCCTATGGGCCGCATCGGTGGTAAACAGTCCGTTTCCACAGACAATATTTCAAATGCGTCCCTCAGTGTGTGTAAATCAACACCAAACATGTTTACAGTTAATACACTGATAATGGAAGCTTAGCAGAAAAGTGATCTGTAGGGTTTAAAAGCAGAAATTTGCAGCTCATATTTTTGTTAAAGCACATAAATTAATTATTCAGCAATTCAAATGTTTGAAAATAACCAGGGAATATTCCTGAAACTCTTAAAACAGCTTTAAACAGAGAACAGAATAACTCAATGGTTAGGTGTTAATACAGATGGTATTGTTAGACTTAAAATATGCAAATATGTTAAATATCAATTCATAATGTATTAATCTTATCTTTGTTAGTGTTGGATTAATGTTACCACATTTTCATTAAATGAAATGAAAAGAACAACAACATTGCTTAATTTCCAGACGTCCTTGGTAGTAAAGCTGTAAAACACATTGTTAGTACATGCATTTATTTTTATTCAATTGTAAGCTGCATTTATCCTCTTAATTTGGGTCTAGAAATGGGATCAGTGCTTTCAGATCATGATCTTATATTACCTTGTTAAAGGCACAATCTACAGGGAGTGCAGAATTATTAGGCAAATGAGTATTTTGACCACATCATCCTCGTTATGCATGTTGTCTTACTCCAAGCTGTATAGGCTGGAAAGCCTACTACCAATTAAGCATATTAGGTGATGTGCATCTCTGTAATGAGAAGGGGTGTGGTCTAATGACATCAACACCCTATATCAGGTGTGCATAATTATTAGGCAACTTCCTTTCCTTTGGCAAAATGGGTCAAAAGAAGGACTTTACAGGCTCAGAAAAGTCAAAAATAGTGAGATATATTGCAGAGGGATGCAGCAGTCTTAAAATAGCCAAGCTTCTGAAGCGTGATCATCGAACAATCAAGCGTTTCATTCAAAATAGTCAACAGGGTCGCAAGAAGCGTGTGGAAACACCAAGGCGCAAAATAACTGCCCGTGAACTGAGAAAAGTCAAGCGTGCAGATGCCACTTGCCACCAGTTTGGCCATATTTCAGAGCTGCAACATCACTGGAGTGCCCAAAAGCACAAGGTGTGCAATACTCAGAGACATGGCCAAGGTAAGAAAGGCAGAAAGTCGACCACCACTGAACAAGACACACAAGCTGAAACGTCAAGACTGGGCCAAGAAATATCTCAAGACTGATTTTTCTAAGGTTTTATGGACTGATGAAATGAGAGTGAGTCTTGATGGGCCAGATGGATGTGCCCGTGGCTGGATTGGTAAAGGGCAGAGAGCTCCAGTCCGACTCAGACGCCAGCAAGGTGGAGGTGGAGTATTGGTTTGGGCTGGTATCATCAAAGATGAGCTTGTGGGGCCTTTTCGGGTTGAGGATGGAGTCAAGCTCAACTCCCAGTCCTACTGCCAGTTTCTGGAAGACACCTTCTTCAAGCAGTGGTACAGGAAGAAGTCTGCATCCTTCAAGAAAAACATGATTTTCATGCAGGACAATGCTCCATCACACGCGTCCAAGTACTCCACAGCGTGGCTGGCAAGAAAGGGTATAAAAGAAGAAAATCTAATGATATGGCCTCCTTGTTCACCTGATCTGAACCCCATTGAGAACCTGTGGTCCATCATCAAATGTGCGATTTACAAGGAGGGAAAACAGTACACCTCTCTGAACAGTGTCTGGGAGGCTGTGGTTGCTGCTGCACGCAATGTTGATGGTGAACAGATCAAAACACTGACAGAATCCATGGATGGCAGGCTTTTGAGTGTCCTTGCAAAGAAAGGTGGCTATATTGGTCACTGATTTGTTTTTGTTTGGTTTTTGAATGTCAGAAATGTATATTTGTGAATGTTGAGATGTTATATTGGTTTCACTAGTAAAAATAAATAATTGAAATGGGTATAAATTTGTTTTTTGTTAAGTTGCCTAATAATTATGCACAGTAATAGTCACCTGCACACACAGATATCCCCCTAAAATAGCTAAAGAGTTTTTTGTGTTCATTGACAACATGGTTGTTGTTTAATTATTAATGTTGTAAAATTAATCCTCAAAAATACAACTTGCCTAATAATTCTGCACTCCCTGTACAATCGCTGAAAAAATGTCATAAAAAGTGGCAAAGAACTTTAGAGGACTTTTCTCTATATGCCATGACCCCAAAACACATATTTCCCCAGGCACTGAAAACTCCCAAAGCAAGAGGTTAAAAGAATGTTTCAGGTTCAAGTCAAGCTCCACCAACAGCATTTATGGCATATTTTTGATTAATTTACCAAAAATAATTCTTGACTCATCCCTGTTTTTTATGCTTAAAAAAAGGTGATGTGCATGATTACAGTATGAAATGGTATTACATTAATATATTGTTGTTACAATGTATTAAATTAAAACACTTTATACCCAAATGTCAAAACATTTACTCGAATCAATGAACAGCACTAATAAAGCCCCAGTCTTGCAGATCATTAACTAAAAAAAGATGTTTTAGGGTTTAGTTACCCTTTAAACATTTTTTATATATATAATTGTTGTTGAAAAATTGGGTTTTATGAGAAAAGTGAGAATAAGTTGAGAAGTGAGAGTACTTAGGTGCCATTCACACAGAATGCGTTTTTCCATTCCGCTACTCTTCCATTGTTTTTTTTTTATGTAAACATGTGCTAGACGGACGGGTTTAACTCAGATCTCACATCTTTTGCAGTGTCTCACGCATGACACTTCATACTAAAAAGACAGGTCATACCGATCATAAGTTCAGTATGGAGTACTGCAAGGCTCAGTGCTAGGACCGTTGCTTTCACCCTGTACATGCTACCCTTGGGAGATATCATTAGGAAGCATGGCATTAGTTTTCACTGTTATGCTGATGATACTCCGCTCTATATTTCTTCGTGCCCAGACGAAATTGACCAATTCACAAGATTAACGGAAAGCATAGCCGATATAAAAATTGGATGACTAGTCATTTCCTACTACTTAATTCTGAAAAAACAAGAATCTAATTATTGGACCAAAAACCTCTGCAAGTAGTAACCTAGAATACGGTCTAACACTTGATGGCTGCTCTGTCAAGTCTTCGTCATCAGTTAGGAACCTGGGTGTGCTCTTTGATACCAATCCTTCATTTGAAAGCCACGTTTCTAGCATCTGTAAAACCACATTCTTCCATCTTAAAAATATATCTAAACTATGCCATATGCTTTCAATGCAAAATACTGAACAGTTAGTTCATGCGTTCATGACTTCAAGGCTAGATTATTGTAATGCTTTACTCAGTGGTTGCCCTGCTCGCTTAATAAACAAACTCCAGCTGGTCCAAAACACAGCAGCTAGAGTTCTTACTAGAGCCAGGAAGTATGACCATATTAGCCCGGTTTTAAATGGTTTTAAATGGTTTAGCTCCCCAGTAGTTGTGCAAGCTCTTAACACATTATACACACTCACGTCTACTGCGGTTTCAAAATTCTGGCCAGTTGATAATACCTAGAATATCAAAATCAACTGCAGGTGGTAGATCCTTTTCCTATTTAGCAACTAAACTCTGGAACAGTCTTCCTAGCATTGTTTGGAAAGCAGACATACTCTGTCAGTTTAAATCTAGACTAAAAACACATCTCTTTACTATGGCATACACATAGAACATTATCAATTTATATTATCCAAATCAGATAAATGATTATTTTAGGCTGCATTAACTAGGTCAGCCAGAACCGGGAACACTTCCCATAACACCTGATGTACTTGTTACATCATAAGAAGAATGGCATCTACACTAATGTTAGTGTCCCTGTTTATCCCGAGGTTTACTGTAGTCAGCCGGATCCAGGCCGTATCCAGATCAGATGGTGGAGCAGCACCTAGCCATGACGACACATCCCCAAAATGTCTGCAGAGACTGTGTCAACTAGACTCTCCCCTGTGAAGGCCTCATCGCGACGTCATCCAGTGTCCACTGATCCTCAACAAACCAGTCTCCTGCATGATGACGCCGATCTTCAACCAGATGAACTGGACAACTATTCTGTATGTTCCGATCGGATCTGACTTCGGACTTGTAATGTTTGCCTAAATCATAATCATACACTGTTTGTTCGTTGGCCAGAGGAGAACTCTGACCCGACTGAACCTGGTTTCATGCAAGGTTTTTTTCTCCATTCTGTCACCTGATGAAGTTTTGGTTCCTTGCCACCGTTGCCTCTTTTGCCTTTGGCTTGCTTAGTTGGGGACACTAAATATTCAACTATATTACTGATCCGCCCGCATTGACACTATATGATAATTGAACTGAGCTGGATTACATCACTGTTTTCTCCAAAGCAGCTGTACAGCCGAATCAAATTCTGTTACATTATTTTCCTGTTACCACTGTGAAGCTGCATTGAAACAATCTGCATTGTAAAAAGCGCTATATAAATAAAAGGTGACTTGACTTGGGCATAACATTTTAATGTTAAACTTAAAAATAAATAAATAAAAGAAATCTCTAGACTTGTTTGAACCGGCTCCTAGTAGTCACATGTCAGTTTTTTTAAACAACTGAGGGTAGAAATAATTTTCTGTTGTAATGTTCATGATTGGAAATGCTGTTGATAGAGCTTAACTTACTTACAACCCAGACCAAGAGGTTTGAGATAAAATGATTGATTAAAAGTGAATAAACCATTTAACACACTTTTTTTGGTTTATGATCAAGAACCAACCTTACTTGTCTATAAGTTGATCATGTGTAGCCAGAATGCATGTTTGTGTAAAAGCATTGGATAAACGAATGGGAAAGGAGAGAGGAGAGAAAGCCAAAAAGAGGTGAAAATGGGAGGAAAAGAACGGTACGTACAATCCTGATACTTCTCTAATGCAATCTCAAGCTTCTCCTTGGTCTTCTGCATTAGCCGAAGCTGCTCAGCGTAGTCTAGGGTTGGGGAATGGGATACCAACACACACAAACACACGACCGGAGGGAGGCAGAGGAGGATGAGGGGGAGGATCACGGGTAGGGCAGGAGGAGGGACAAAAAACAGGGACGAGAAAACAAAGGGATAAACATGATTGAGAAGATAAACAAATGGAGGGAAATACAGAATGATTTTCTGATGAGAAAACCAGACTGATTGTGAGGCTGTACAATGACAGCTACCTGTCACTGCTGACCTTTTGACCTTTAAACTAATACATCATCAGGTCAATTATGCAACCATCTTATCTAGCACTGCTCATTTAGGGTTAAAGGAGTTTCTAGATCAGGCTATGTGTAACTGCATACCATGGCAGGCTGATAGTGAGAGCCAGTTATCTATTATTTATGCTGATTTTTCCAGGCCGTTACAGTGGAGTCATTTGCATTCACGCCTGGTTTGCCCTGCGATAAATGTGTCAAATCAAATGCTATGTGCTTTATACATTCCCATTGTGGCAAATGGTACTGACTGAAATTCACCACGCAAGAGCAGCAAGTGAGAAGGGTGTACAAATAACAGCCTGCATCTCGTTTTTCCTTTTCTCACTGATTTCGTCATGGTGGCCTATTTTTTTTTTTTTATAATATGTATTTTTCCCCTCTTTCAGTCTCTTTCTCTTGATGAGTTTACATGAGTTTCAATGTATTGTGTTGGCGATACCTGAGAGTTTGGCCTCCAGCTTTCGAATCTGATCGTTTCTGCGCTGAATCTGAGAAGAGACGTCATCTCTGGAGCTGCTGCCATCGGACGCCTGAAAGCGAAAGATACAGATGAAGACACATCATCCTAAACACACCATAGAAAAAAATAGGAATACACCCATTACCATTTAATACTGATTATCAATTATATTATTTATAGCATTTTTTATGGCCGATAACTGATAAATGACTAATTTAAATTCTATACTATTGTGTACAAATTAAATCATACACACCAAAAATAAAATCAACAGTTTTAAAATGTAAGTGAATGTAGGCTAGGCAGCAAAAAATATATATAATGTACAGTAAGAAAAATTGATTTTTATTTTGAGATTTGCTAATGGTTACATTAAGAGTGTTTTAAATATTAACTGAGCGTGAGATGACAGCAAAGATCATCTAAATGTAAAAACAGTGGATGAGCATGAACAATTAAATATACAAATTTGACAATTATTTAGAAAAACACAAAACAATATTATCTGAGAAATTACCAATAAATGTACATCCTTCATACGAACTATAAAATGCAAAAGGGAGAAAATGTTTATTTATAATAGAAGGAAATACCCAAAAGTTAAATGGCACAGCACACATGCAGAATAATTTAGGTTTTTACTTTAATAATTAAAACATTTACATTGTTCTTGGGGTCCAAACCCTTCAGTTTCTCTTGATAAAACACCAATAAGGATGGCTTTGATTTAGACCGGTTACTGATACTGTCATTCCCCATCAAGCCTGAAGGCTTTAATTATTTAGGGCGAAAGACAACCTGAACCTAACCCTGAGTGTGTTGCCATTAATTGCTAGAGGACAAGAGTGTCAGGTTACACTGGTTTGTCAAAGCATGTGATATTATTTAGCGTTTTCTAAAATACCACTGCTTTCCCAAGCAGCATAGCATAGCCCTTTAGTAATAACATTAGACCCTTTTTACACCTGGTATTAAAGGTGTTAAAAGTTCACTTTAAAATGAAAATTATCCCATGATTTATTCACCCTCAAGCCATCCTAGGTGTATATGACTTTCTTCTTTCTGATGAACACAATCGGAGTTATATTTATAAATATCCTGACGCTTCCTTCACTTTATAATGGCAGTGACAGTCCGTTGAGTTTGAGGTTCAAAAAAGCACATCCATCCATAATAAACGTTCTCCACATGGCTCCGGGGGGTTAATAAAGGCCTTCTGAAGCAATATCTAGCTTCCAGCAGACTGCTTTCGGTATTCAACTTAAGAAAAAACGTAACTGGCACAACATATCACTAGAATGCAGCATAAGCATTTTGAACTGCGAGAGGCACTACACTTTCTTCGTAAGTTAAATACGGAAGGTGGTCTGGTGGAAGCTAGATATTTTACTTTGTAAAGTTTTAAATACGGATATTTGTCTTACAAAACCCCATAGATTTGCTTCAGAAGGCCTTTATTAACCCCCTGGAGCCGTGTGGAGTACGTTTATTATGGAAGGATGTGCTTTTTCGAGCTTCAAACTCAATGGACTGCTTTTATAAAGCTTGGAAGCATCAGAACATTTATTAATATAATTCTGTGTTCATCAGAAAGAAAAAAGGCATATACACCTAGGATTGCTTGAGGGTAAGTAAATAATGGGGTAATTTTTATTTTAAAGTTCTCCTTTAAAATGCATTTTGGTCAATCAGATCCAAAGTGGACGACGCTAAACACAGGTGTAAATGGGGTATAAAATGTTTTAAGCTTGTCCACTTTCAACCACTTCCAGAAGAAAACGCATTTGACCGGATTGCTTTCATAGTGTAGACGCTCATCTGGTCCCCTCGAAGAAATCAGGACAGAAGTGAACAAAAGAAATGGATTAAAATACCAGGTGTGTCTCCCTCGTCTACTTGTGATCCGATCGTCCAAAACGCATCTTAATACCAGGTGTAAACAGGGCCTTAGACATACTAGCAGGTTACTCAGGTGGAGCACTGCACTGTGTAAACACAGCCAGTACACGGTCATATGACTTTCTCTAAAATGGATACTGTAGATAAGCCAGTCATTTGAAAGAGGAATAACTATCACACTGTTTTACTAGGGCCCTTCTGCTTTTGCAATAGGAAATATTTAGGTATTTACTATGTCCACCAATCAGAATGTGTCAGCTGGTACTTAACTAGACGTGGAAGTACACTTGGAAGGTTTTGGATTAGAATAAAAAAAATAAAATAAAAAAAATCACAATAATATTTGAGAAAAACAAAATTACCGTCATTCAGACAAGCCTAAGAGAAACATACTGTAGCATTAGGTTAATGGATGTTTATTTCTATTTGACAAATCAGAATAAGCCAAGAATATACCCTTCATAAGTTTTGGGTCAGTAAGTTTTATACATACACGTTTTTATAATGCTGTTCTTTCTAACTTTCTATTCGTTAAAAGGATCCTAAAAAAAGCACAAAGTTTTCAAAATAAAAATAAACAGTAATGTGACACAATAAATAATGTGACACTGAAGACTGGAGTAATGATATTGAAAATTCAGCTTTGCCATCACAGGAATAAATTACATTTTAGAATAAATTAAATAGAAACTTATATGGAATTGTAATAATATTTCACAAAAAAAAAACACTTTTACTGTATTTTATATAATTCAGTAAAAGGATAAAACTTTACTGTATATTTACTGTATGTACAGTACAATGTACACAAAGAACTGAGAGTTACACAAAAGTATAAAGACAAAGATCTACTCACAAAGTCATCGCCTGAATCTGCGCCCACAGAAGTGATGGACTCTTTGCTCATGGAGCGAGGGATGCGGCCTGTACGAGGGGCAGTGGCGGCCTCCTCTGCCAGCTTCTTCTTCAACTTTGCAAACATCTCCGTAGTGTAGATGTAGCCTATAGCCGTGTGTGTGAGGAAGTGGTTTGAATGACGCTCTGAGACGCTTTAGGGTCTTCGTAATGCAGAACAGGTTATATCCACGGCATGCGCAGATCTCATTCTGGGATTACTCTCTGCTGCTTTGACTCTGTGGAGACAATCACAACACTAGAATTACTTTAGCAGAAGAAATTCACTTGGTCTAGTGGTCACCGGAATACAATCAAATAAGGCTTTTAACCAGCAGATACTTTTCTGAATAAAATGAGAAACCTGCATCCCAAGAGTGAATTGCTTAGTACACAACACTGTCTAGTATACATCTGTGCCTGTGTATCATGAGGGTACTCCTGTTTGTATAGTTAGTGGAAGTGTCATATCAAAATAGTACTACACTTATAATAATACTTAACTTAAGAATTATTTAAAGCAGATGCACTGTTTTCACGCAAGACATCGGCAATACAGTAGAGGTAAACAGAAATATCAACTCCTAAAACCAAATTCTGATGCGTGTCAATGTTTTATAATAGACTAACGTTACATGACCAAAAAGACTTAGGAATGTTGACATTGCTTGATATGCTACACTGTAGTAAGCTAACCAGTGTCAGGTTTGATAATGACACGTAGGCTTGATGCCAAAACCATTTCTCCACCACACGCTGACGGTGCATGACAACATCTAAACAAAACTGTCAAATAATAAACGTAAAGCGGAAAAATATGAGATCATTTGTAAACAAGAGCTAGCTGATGTTAGCTGTCGTGCATCTTCCTTACTAAACCAAGAAATAGGCAAGCGTGAACCTACCGTAAAAACTCCATAAACCCTGAAATAACTGGTGTTTATTGTAATGGAAAAGCGCGTTTAACGCAAATATTGCTCCAGGCGTTACATCTGTGTGTGCTGTTTTTGTCGGGGTTAGCAGCTGGCTAACTAACTTCACCACGTAATCTTCAGTCATCAGAATTCTGATGACGTTCCAGGAACAACTTGGCAATTGTGCTCAACGCTGATTGGACGACCACATGAGGGAGGCGTGGCTACAGCTTCGCATGATTTCATGTCAAACATGAAAGCTGTCATACTCGCAAGGTCCACAGCAGTATACACAGCAGACGCATAATCTTGTTAGAACATAATGGCACATTAATATATTTACACTTTGTTTAAAATATACGATGTTAAAATAATCACACTTTGATGCTGTAAGGAACAATTAATTAAATATTAATTTTAGTTGATATTATATTTTTGTTAAATGCATACTTTACTTTTTTTTTCACAAAACCCCCATAGATCCCCGCTTTTATTAAATCGCTTTGTTTTGATAGCTTTCTATTTAGTTTTACAAAATATAAATCTGAACATGAGCTTAATTACATTCCTACATAAAAAATATCACACGTGGAATGTATGGGGGAATTATTAAAAACACATTTTTTATATAAAATGTATGGAAAGATTGTATGTAGCCAGTTAATTGGATGTGAACGCAAGGTTCACAGTATAGTAGCATTGCTAAATTAGATGCATAATATTATTAAAACATATAATCACACAATACTGTATTTACACTTTGTTTAAAATGTTATATAAGATATTAAAATAATAATTATTGATTGTACTTTACATTTAAATTAATTGTTTTAATTACTTTTAATTTTAATTACTTAGGCTAACACTGATGTTGGAAGGAACGCTTTGTTACTATTATATTTTTGTTCAATTTAATTTTTCACAAAAACCCCAATGAAGATCCCTGCTGTTATCGCTTTGTTATGATAGCTTAATATTTAGTTTCTTACAAAATATAAATCTGAACATGAGTTTATTACATTCTACATAAAACATTCCACATATGGAATAAGGGAACATATTTTTTATATAATAGGCCCTATACATAAAATGAATAATATAAAATGTATGGAAAGACCATAGCCAGTAATGTGAATTGAATGAATTCAGATGACTCTTCATCTAAACACTGATAAGAGCATTTCAAACAAAGCTCAAATTACAATAATAAACAAAAGATGGAAAGGTAATAAAATACACAAGTAAGAAAGGATTTATACGTGTATTTATTTATTTTTAAAGAAGTCATTCAAGATCTCTATAGGGCTAACGTTTGTTTTTTTGACACAGCTAGTCTGCACCATGTCCTTTAAGATGATTTTCATATGGGTTGTGTAATCATGTGGAGTGTTTTGGCCATCATATATCATTTGCCATGTCAGTTACACATGAGTATTCTGAGAAATAGCACAGTGCTTCAGCTGGCGTTTCAGTAACATTGTGCATAATTTACAATGCCATTTGGGACTATTTTAAGTGTTTTATTATAATAATCACAACCTGTCCCGCAATAAAAAAAAAATAAAAAAAACCTTTCAGTTTTAAATATTTTAAAAACAAATAAAAGTTGCTTCAATCAAGGACAGAAATGCTTATTGCCGTTTGCACATTGCTATATGTTTGGAGAATCACTATTTTGAAAAGCCCTATTATTGTGTCCCTCAGTCAATTCAATAATACATGTATATTGGATTTCAATAGGCTATTTGCGTTTTATAACTAATCTAAAATCTAAAGGGGGAAAAATATCAATGTAAATCTTTATTTAAAAATGTAAATGGCCTAATGACAGATTAAGTGACAATATTTACATATCTATCGAAATAGCCTCCCACCATCACCCCCTTCTCCTCCACCCACATTTAATTTGGTATAATCTGCACCTTGCTTTCTTATTTAGTATACATTTAAGATACATTTACACTGGCCGACTCTAAAAGAAGGCCAGTATTATAAAGGATCTCACTCACCCTGGACATCACCTGTTCTCCCCCGTGCCCTATAGATTATTCAAAACAAAACCTAACAGATTAAAAAACAGCTTGTCCCACAGGCAGTCAAATAAATAGAGGAGTCCTCTCTGTTCACTTCCAAACACTATGGTGCAATAAACTTGTCTCACAAACTGGTAGTGCAATACCCTCAACTTTCCCCAACCAACAACCAACCACACATTCACTGTACATATATATTTGCACTATATTGACATGTTGTTATATTGACATGTGTATGTATGTATGCATGTAGCCTGTGTGTACTGTAGGCCTATATGTGAGTTTGTGTGTGTGTATAAAGTCTTGCTGAAAAGTTTACACACCCCTTGCAGAATCTGTGAAAATAGGAATAATTTTGACAAAATAAGGTATCATACAAAACGCATGTTATTTTTTATTTAGTACTGTCCTGAATAAGATATTTTGCATAAATGATGTTTACATATAGGCCTTGTCCACAAGACAAAGAAAATAGCTGAATTTATAAAAATGGCCCCGTTCAAAAGTTTATGTATACCCTTTATTCTTAAACTGATCTTTTTTTGTGCATAATTTTATTATGTATTAATTTTTCTCTGTTGAAAGAAAATTTGCACATAAAGTAAATTTAAGTTTCTTTTTTGTTTTTTGCGTGTGTGATCTACATAACTTTAAGAGCTCTAAATGTGTAGCTAACTTAACATTTTATTGCTAATTTTACAGATGTAATTATGTTACATTTGCATTCAGTTTTTTCAGTGCATTGTGTCCTTACCTGAATGACCCATGGCTGTTTTTGTTTTGTTTTGTTTTGTGATGGTTGTTCTTGAGTCCCTTGTTTGTCCTGCGCAGTTAAACCGACCAATGTTCTTCAGAAAAATCCTTCAGGTCCTGTAAATTCTTCAGTTTTTCAGCATCTTTTGCATATTTGAACCCTTTCCAGCAGTGACTGTATGATTTTGAGATCCATCTTTTCACACTGAGGTAAAGCCGTGCGATATATTGCGTCGATATATTGTTGTTTTATGATGTTCAATCTGACATTCTGGAGTATATCCCTCACACACACACGCACGCACACACCCAGAGAGTGCATGATGCATACACTAGCCGTGATGTAGTCTTAACGTCCATATTGCCTGTTTTTGCTGTATTTCTGAAAATAGTTAAAAGACACAGCACTGTACTTGTGTCTGAGCTAAACACGGCGATGTCTTCTTACTGAACGAATCAGCATTTTGAACAAATCAATTGAATCAATGATTCAATGACTAAAATAGATTAATTCGGTTGAATGAATCGGTTGACTCTCAATGACTCACTCATTAACAGTGACTTGCTGCCACCTATTCACACTCCTACACTGAGGACAATTGAAAACTTTTGAACAGGATGTCCAATTTTTTTTTATTATTTTGTTTAAATATCAAAATGTGTTGTTATATATCATATAGATGTATCTCTACATATATTGTCATATTTAGGCTTATAGTATATACTATATATTGTTACAGTACTATGTTTTTTGCACAACCTATTGTATATATTATACTGTCTTGTATGTATTCTATTTTCTATTTGCGTTGTTTTAATGACAATGACAATAAATATCTATTCTATTCTATCCTATTCCTTGTACAGTTCCTTCCAACTGTACAGTGTCACAGCTCACTTCCTAAGCCCCAGGTGTTTGTCCACACATGCATGAGATGTCCATATGGATGTTGGCCTTCACCTTGATGAGGTCTCAAAACAGCAGGAATGTGGGTGAGGCGTAAAGGAGGCTCTGTTTTAAAACTCTGTTCAGAATGCTGGCATTATAATCCAATAGAACAATTATTACACTTCTCCAGCTTGCTGGTATGCCTGGCCCAGGATAGCGTCACATGCACCACAGCGTTGTTCCTAATTCTTTTGCACAACCAGAAGATGGTGCTGCTGACGATTATAACCTGACAGAGCTTGGCAACTGATACTGCATGAAATCCACCCAGAGCTCCAAATACCACATACATAAATAAATAAATACAATTAATTATATAAAATTATAGCAAAATAGAAGAGAATGCAATGAATGCAAAAGAATGCAAAACTAGTCGTTCAATGTGCTGTATATAAATAATAATCGCTTTAAACAACCTTATAAAGGTAAAAATCCATGAATATAATTGCTCACGCGGACGCAGAATGAAATAGAATTGCATGATAATGTTGTTTTGAAAGTTCTTAAATATTTTGAAACGTGTTTTCTTGTTTTTATCCGCGTATCATTCAACAATAGGCTATAAAACGAAAATATTGTAATGATCGCCTGACTGCACGCGCCAGCCAGCGAGGTTTCGATGCGCCTGATTTTAACCAATCAGACGCCTCACCGTCTATCGAGCGCGGAGAAAAACCACACACCTCACTTCAGCGGTTATCTCATCCTGCGTTCTGATTGGACAGTACGTGTGCCACTCTAAAGCGCTTCGCTCATACTACAGGTCGGTGCGGATCAAACACCTTGCAGTCGGTTCAGAGCCATTGAGAAAAAAGGGGGTCTCTCTCGGATATGGTGGAGTAGGCTACATCGGGGCGGCTTGGAAACCACCTGGTTTGGAATAACCCGATGGAAATTGGAGGACGGGGGCATTGCGAAGTCCGTCTCGTGGAGGTTTTCATGGAGCGTTGAGATTATTATTATGTGGTGGCTTGCCTTAATGATGTTTACATCTCCGGCTTTCCCATTCATCGTGTTTGTGTGCATGGGGTTATCCGAGGCGGTTCATTCCTACGATGCGCTGCCGTTAGTACTAAGGAAATCTCGTGCAATCGTAGAAGAGCATCCAAATACGAGTGCGAACGACTTCCCAGGGTACCGGCTCGGTATTGTCGCATTAACACCAGCGCCCACGATCGCGTCCGCCAGAAAACCGATAAATGTCGCCGCACCAGCAGCCACCATTAAACCACCAACAACGGAGCCCACCACCACCCAATCCCTGTCTAATCCCAGCTACATGGCCGCATTTGATCGGAGGAAGCTCAGCTCTGTTGAAACACGGATGAAAGAAACGCAGCTCTCTGATAATAAAGCAGACAGATCAGGCACTGTGCCCGATTTTAGCACAACCTCTGACACTTCCCAAGGTGAGTTCAAATGGATAACGAAATAATTGAATGCTTAAATTTAGAAATCACGTTTATGACATAAGAAATGCTGTTACGAT